>OX493264.1:103526133-103932805 GCA_950370525.1 Bellardia bayeri
ATAATTTCCGTTTATAAAAATCCCTGTTTTTGTGTTGAACGCAAAAATTGTTGCACAACATATCAATGCACCAAAGCTGCTTACTTATTCAAATCCATAACAATTTTTTATTGCCGAAAACTACAGTAACACTCTGCTATAACATTTCTCTGACAATAGCCCAATAAAAATTAATTGGCCGTAGATGGATACAATCAAGAGATTCATATATTATTTTATTACATAAACCTAATTTCTTCGATTCCAAATCATTGCAGCTCTTGAAATATGATAAGGAGCTAATTTAGGCCAAAACTTTACTAAAGAGTGGTGTCGTTTAATAAAAGACACCAAACGTTTCTGCAGCCATTTTTGTATATAAATTAGGGATACCAAACGGGACTGGATTTTTAAATCCCTGGATTCGGAATTTTAAAAATGTAAAACACAGGATCAAGGCATATTGATTGTAAGGTAGCAGCCACATTACAACAAGTACAACAATACAAAAACAACATGATTATTTGTTTTTGCTTTGATTTCTTTGATGTCAAAAACAGCTGACTGGAAATTACAAACATTCGTTGTTTTATTTGTATTTATTCAGGTCACTGATGGAAAACATGGTACAATTGTACTTTTTTTTAATACATTTTAAACACAGTTGGTACCGTGGTACTACCACGAGTCATATGGTACAATTTCAAAATACTGCTGCATAAAAATTTGGTATTTCAGATGAAACAGATAAATATCAGCCATGTCACAGAATTTAATTCCGTTCGGAAGTGGAATTATTTCCGTATTTTGCTTCTAAAGAAAAAGTAAAACAAACAATTGATTTCATTCCGAACAAATCATGGCTGTATATCATATAAGTTACTATTTGTGTAATAGTGCAAGCAAAAGAGATTTTATTAAATTTCATGAACATTTTGGAACTGATATCAATTTGATCTTTAAATATGCATCTATAAGATGATTATTATGACAATAAATTTTTGGTTGAATTGTCGAACAATATGAGTCTTTGACATATTCATTTACATTAAATGATTTTGAGGCTGAATTCAAAAACTAAAGCTTAAAATGTAGTTAATCAGGATTTCAGAATCGTTAGAAGTTAACTCTTCTATTTCTTTTATTCTTACAATAATAATTCTAGTTATTTCGGAAATATATATATTTACCAATGTTAACTTTTCGCAAATGATTCGATACTTCATAAGTAAGAATATTTTTATATAATCGCGACAATTAGCGCAATAATGTATAAGATATATCGAATTTTCGATAAAGTAAATTTGTGGTAAAGTTTTATGATTATTTAACAAATATTAAAAATGGTACCATGGAGGTCTAAAAAGTACATTTTATTTATATATAGTTGGTACGAAAAACAAAAACCCATTTTCCATCACTAATTCAGGTATGTGATGGAAATCGAAAACGAAAACAATAATAATAAACAAATTTTGACACTTATAAACATTTTGACAATTATTAATTTGTAAACATAAACAACGTTTGACAATACAAAAGTACCAAAAAAAAAATCAGCTGTGTCTTCAACGCTGCCTTATAATCAATATGCCTTGCACGGGATTTTTTGTTTTTTATTAAAACAAATTAGTTTATTAATAATAAAAACTATTTATTTCAGAAAGTAACTTATATTAACTAAAAATATGTTTGAAAACAAACATTTTCTCTTCTCATTTTTAAATTTACTAATGGGGGGTTTACACACGCAAGTACTCACATGCGAGTGCTGTGTACGTATTATATACGAAAACTTATTCGAAAAACTCGAATCATTTGCAATTAGCATTACTGTTTACACAGGACAGTGAGAGTTCATTTTCAAAATGTTGTCAAAGCATAAACTTCTACCAGCAGCTGCATTTGATTTGCAATTGCTTCGATGGAATTGCTTTTCAAATCGTTCCTCCTATATGCTTTATCACTCATATCCCAAAGAAGAGGATTGATGGTAACGATATAAATTAATTAATTTTAATATATTTAATTTTACTTCCATTTTTGTTTTGATTGAAAAATAGAGTTGCCGAGTTGATCACATAAAAATTTTTTCATAAGGGAAAATATTCATTAACAATAATTATTATGATTTTAATGATATTTATTCTCCGAAATTAAAACATTTTGTTTATCAATATTATATGAAAGAAATTTATTTACAATCACTCATAAAACAAACTAAAATTTCAATTATAAATATTATATTATCCACTTTCTATTCATTTGAAAATATACATGGCAACATTATTTTTTTTATTTGACATTTACTGGCATGAGAGTGTCAAACATTCACTCGCATGCAAATGTAGCTGCGAGTAGCTCTGCAAGTGAAAAAAAATGTGAGTATATTGAGTTTTTCGAACAGTTACTCGCATGTGTAAACGGGGGATAAAAGTTTATAAAGCTAATTCTGTATTTTATAAACAAAAATTTTAAAAACCATTAATAATTTATAAACGTAATAACATTACATTGAAAATTAGATAGAGAAAAAGAATATGTCATTTCGCCTTTAATTTCATTAATCATTTAAAAGCAATAGAATAATATCGTTCGATCTTCTAAAAAACTTTTTAAAAATATTAAGGCATCTGTAGTAGAGATAATATTGATTGAATTTTGTCACCAATATAAGACGCTGACGAAAAACATCGTTCACAATCAACGCATGTGGGCAACATTGTTAACAAATTATTGTATACTGATTGCTTTTCTCACCCTCCGAAACAAACTTTTATACATATTTCTTATTCAACATTTGATTCCATATAATTACAGACATTTTTTTAAGAGAAGTAACACCCAGGCAATTAATATGCCTATATATTAATTAATTAATTGTGTTACTTTCTTTGGAAAGTGATAGGTTGGAGAAGAATAGGTGGTGAAAGCAGAGAAAAGCTTTTCATATGACAACACTGTAATTGCGCGTTATGGTTGTTAATAGTACAGTATTGCAGCGCCTCTGGTGGTGAGTAGGCGCATTGATCAAAGCTTGATTTATAGCCATTATTTTAATTATTTTACTTCGGTGGCGTTTAAATGCTATACCACCGAAGGAGTGCGCTGTGATAAATATTAGTTATGATAGGATAGAAAAAACTAATAATTATCAGAAACTCAAGTTTTTTTGAGTGGCAGCGGCTGCGAATCGAACCCAGTCAACAAATACCAACTCATGCTTAATTATCAAACGCGCTAATCAATTAAGCTACAGCACCCTTATATAAGGTGTTATTATAAGGTGTTGCGGGGGGCTTTTACATGTTTCAGTTACATTCATTATTTCATTCGTTTCGAAATCAATGTTTTTAATTCATTTCTAATAACAAATATTTATATTTCTTTATGAAATTTACTTTTCAATTTTGGATTTTTTTTTTTTTTCTTCAAAAAAATTAAAAGTCTTGAGTAAATCATCCTTGAATTCTGGTATTTTCTTTTTAAGTTCTTGGTTTTTTGTTAATAACATTTTTCCTTTATTTACGAGCAATGCCTAAAGTTTGCTTGTATCGTTTTATAATATAATTTTCAGTCATTTGACTTTTTTCCAATCATTTATGTATGTATGTATGTTATGTTTTAAAAACAAATCACTGAAGAAAAAAACGAAAGTGTTACAACAGATTCTTAAAAATGATTTGTAGTGTGGCCAAATTTTATCTGAGCAATACTTTCAATATTGACATCATGTAAAAGATCCTTGAAAGGTTCTTTTAACGAAATATCTGTAATTTTGATGTAAGTTCAACAATATTTAAAATTACGTACAGTGACTCACAGCTTATTTCATAAAGTGCATTTTTTCTTTTCAAAGTCCCATAAAAAGAAAACCAACAGGAACTTAAAAAAGAAATTTGTCTCATTTAAAAGAAGAATCAAAAATAATTTATTGCAAAAATGTACATTTTAATATCTTAAAACTAAAAAAAAAAAAACAAAAAAATTCTCATTTTTTCACATCACAGCTTATTTTATGCATTCAATTTCTACTTTGCTCAATACAGCGCTATTGTAAATATTGGCAAAAAATTTGTTTTTTTTTTTAATTTTGACATCCTGTAGTTACTATTGGGAAAAAGAGCCATTTGGTCTGAAAGCTGTTTCACATATCTTCAGCTTAGAATAATACATCAAACTGCGATGTTTAGTTGACGACACCAGATACAAGAGGGTCTAGCTACTTTTCGTTTTCTTTCCTGTGATTTTAAGTCGATTGCAATTTTAGCTATATCATGCGAAGGCCTGCGCAGAGTGTTTAAAATTTTAATATATGTTCCTTATTCGTATGATGTTAGGCAAAAAAACTTTAAGAATTCTTTGAACACATCGATTAATAAAAAGTTGAATTAAATTTCCGTCGTGTTCTGTTGTATAGCACTTCCAACATACATACAGGAACACTGATTTGACACAAGAGTTGGAGATACAAATCTTAGTGTGTCAGGATATGACAGAAGTTTTCCATACTGATCGAAGGATATCGAACTCTTGGTTATATTGTCTGGTATGAATTCGCTATGGTGCTATCTAGGTAACGAAATGACGTCACTTATTCTAGTTTAGCAATTTTTATCTTAAATTTTCCAATGTTCACGAATTGCAGCTCATGATTTTACTCTTGCCTATGTTGATATTTACAGATTCTGTTTCGACAGTATTTAACAACAATTTGAATTAGATTGAATTTCGAAAAACGAAAAAAAACAAATCCTTGAACTTATAAGGTTTTTAACATATTAATTACTTTCAGATACGGCATTGAAAGCGCTGTAGCTTAATTGTTTAACGCCACCGAAGTAAAATAATTAAAATAATGGCTATAAATCAAGCTTAGCTCAATGCGCCTACTCACCACCAGAGGCGCTGCAATACTGTACTATTAACAACCATAACGCGCAATTACAGTGTTGTCATATGAAAAGCTTTTCTCTACTTTCACCACCCATTCTTCTCCTACCTATCCCTTTCCAAAGAAAGTAACACAATTAATTAATTAATATATGTATAGGCATATCAATTGCCTGAGTGTTACTTCTCTTTAAAAAAAAAAAAAGCACCTCTCACATGACAACAATACGAGTATTTGATAAATTTACGATAAATTTAAAAAAAATATATATAAAACCCCAAAAAAGGGGTCTAAATTAGTGACACTAGGAGCAATCTTTAAAAACAAGACAACAATTTTAGAATGAATTGAAGAATTGAACGTTTATTTTAGTTGGAACCATTTACAAATTGCTTTCGGGTTCAGCCTAATGCACATATTTTTATATAGTTTTTACTATATTAATGTTCCCAAAAAGATGTCTGCATAAAACATATAACCCATAAATTCCCTTTCAGTTGTAAATTGAAAGTTAAACGAGAAAAAGACATATAAATTCATTCTATTTACTTCAAATAGTTTGAGAACATATAGACAAATTTATGAAATTATATCTAAAAAAACCCGCATAACTTTTTCTATGTACATACATACGAATATATATGTACTAAGGATATTGTACATACATGTTTATGTATATATAGTTATGTACTTACATACAGTATATTATTTACTGAATTGTCACGCCATCCATGGATTTATGGCATTTTCTCTGTGAGTGCTCTTTCGTTTTATGGATTATGTACATGGACAAATTAGCTCCACATTTTTTAAATAAACCCTTAAATGCGAATAGAAAAAAAGTGATTTTACTTACCACAATATAAATGGATTTTGTAAAATACACACCGTATTGTATGTATAAATATAAATATGTATATAATAAATTTGTTTTCTAAAAAAAACCTTATCTTTTATGTACCACTCATGTATGAAACATGTTACTTTTAGTTCTACACTCACAGAAAATTTTTACATAAGTTTAATTTATATAATTTATTATTCAGCCCAATCATGAATAAAAATTCCGCGGGAGTTATTCCCCTTTTCCCATTTTTCCTATTCATATTCAATTAAACTACACAAAAGCTCGTAGGTTTCGTATTCAGGATTAGGAAAATGTTTCAAAATTATTTTAAAATAATAATTTTTATTAAAATTTTAAACGTTATTTAAATATTTTTAATAAAATTTATTGACTTTGGAACCGAAAACGTTTTAATTAAAAAAAAAACTCTGTTCAATTAGTTGTCTGTTTCTTACAACATATTTCATTTATCGAGAGATTTTCTAATTAACTGATACAATAAAACCGGTGACTATTTATGTATCAAATATAAAATATTCGAAACCGGTCGGTTTTCAAAGTAAAAAAAAAACAACCCAGTTAACGATTTCGATTTTTGAATACTCTAATTCCTACTGATTTAATTTTTTGACAGAGTGTCAGTTATGTTAAAAAAACGAATCTCTAAAAAAGTCAAAACAGTTGCCACCAGTTTTTTTAAAGAAAGCCTCTGTAGTATGGTCAGATTTTATGTGAGCAATGGTTAATATCAGCCTTTCTTGTTTTAAATTAAAACTTAAATTTATACATTCGTATGTATTTTGTCCACATTATTATTTCCAGTGCATTTATCGAAAATTACTACCATTTTAACATTTCACTAACAAACAAAAGTACTCAACCATTATCTTAACATACAAACCAAAAAAAATAAAAAATAGGAAAATAAAGAAACCTCAATTGTTTTGATTTGCGCCATTCTTGCGTGTAATGAAAATTTTCCAACATAACAAATCTTTGGTTGAATGAATCGTTATAAAGATAATAATGGTGATGATGAGTATGAATAGTAAATAAACTGAATGACAGACAAATGGAATGAAGACGGGCTTGAACAGAGACATTATCAACCAATATACTAACTAACTGGCGGAGTTGGTGATGGACTGACTGACTGACTGACTGACTGGATGAATGAATGAATGGATGACTAACTTGACTTAACATGACTTGACTGACTGACTGTATATAAACATACGAGTATTTATTCTGTTTTACTTTTAGTTGACTCTTTTTGTTTTTGCGTTTTTTCTGATAAGCGGATAATGTGGGAGGAGTTGGTGTCTTTCCTTTAGATAATGACACTGAAAAGGATGTTTTGTTTAATGATGAAATAAAATTAAAAACAAAAAAAAAACAAATATAATGGAAGCACACACCAACCAGCCTTTTAGTAATATCAACAACGTAATCGCCGTCATCAGTAACTTTTCAAAAGAAAAACACATTTACGAGATGAAATATGTTGCAAGAGAACAGGTGAATATTTATAATGCAAGATGTACTCGTATGTGTTTAATACACATGTAGTTCTCTAGTATGTTGGTAGTTAGTTTTTCATCCTTCAATTTTTACCTGTTTCTTTTAATTAATGGCGCATGTACGCAGACATATGGACGGACTGGGGAATGGAAGGACAGACAGACTGTTTGGCAATTCCCTGTTAAATTTAGTTGGTTACATTATGAAAGAATCGAAAACTTTTGTGGCTACATTAATGTTTGTCCTCCTTTTAAATACTTTGTATGCAATGTTATTGTTACTGAGTTGCTTTTTATTAATAATTTTTAATGTTTTCTTTCTTTTTATTTCTATTAAAAATTATTTCATAATTTTATTCGTTTTCTAATGAAACATTTTTATTGCTGCCACAGCAACATTCACAGACCGTGAATAATAAACAAAATGTGGAAGTCATTTACAATTTGCTTTTAAAACTCTTGAGACATTTAATGCGATCAATAAATTATTTCATTTTATATTCGAATTCTGAGATATACAATTATTGTTAAGCGTTGATTATTAGTAAATTGAGAAGGGGTTTAAGTAATTATTTTCTTTTTTAAATAAATTTTTAGAAAATTTTTAAATTTCTTGAAAATAAGAATTAGCAAATGGTAAAATCGATTTAAGTGTGGTTGGAGGCAGGTAGTTTAATCTATTTCAATACAATGGGCAATTCAATATAGGCGTTTGAATATTATGCAGCCTCAATAGGAAATTAAAATAGAAAGAAAATCGTTCACAAATTATTTGAAAATTAGAAATTGTTGCGTTCAATGATTGCAAAAAAGCCAAACTTTCAAAAAGTATTGTAAATGATACTATAAAAAGAAATATTTGCTGAACAGCTTTTTTCAACGTAAAATTAATTTCCTTGTAGCAAATGTCTGTATTACTTACTACCTTTAGCATTATCGTTGGCTAATGCTTTACTTTTTATGTCATCAAATAAGCTTTTTGCTTTTGTCTGAATTAGCATTTTACTTAATAGTATTCTTTGCACAACTTGATTTTCAATCCAAATAGAAGAAATTTCGACCATCAAAGCACTTCTTGTACGGGTCATCGTTTTAGCATCTAATAATGTTGCAGATTTTGGAAAAATTTAAAAAAAAAAGTAAAGCCTCGACCCTAAAACAACGCAAAAGTTAGTTAGAAAAGTAATTAGAAAATTAGTACTAATTAAGCTGCAACGCAACTTCGAAAAAACGGTACCAACATTTTGTGTTGCAGCTAACAGAGGAGATGCAGACCCTAAATATTAATACAAGACAATGGTTTAAAAGTTAATTTGCACTTCTTATTAGACGTCGCAACTCTTCAATTTAGCTCCCTGACATTATTCAAGGACTCAAACGACGAGCCGTTCCCACTTGCAATATTGCGAACTTGGTTTCCTCGTGAGACTCCCAAATCTTGTCCTCTCTTAATATTTTCGTTTAAGATCTTTGATTTCACAATAAAACCTTAATGAATCAGTCCACTTGGTTGCAACAGCAATTAAATGACAAAGATTTTCTTCAAGTTCTAAGTAATATATATAATATGAATTGTGCTTGGTTTTCACTATGTCATTTTTGTTGTCAAATTGTCCAAATTGTTGGCAATTGTATGAAAACGGGTTGTCATATGGCGTCATCTATGTTTGCAATCTTATTAGACGCCAACCATTGCCTTTTTGTAAAATTTATAATTTTTTTATGTTTATATACTTGTTTCACTGCAAAATAAAATGTTGTTCCAAATAAAATCACTGAAAAAATCACTTCTTTCGTATTGATATTTTAAGTCTCTAATGGTATTCTCTTCAAACAGCGGTGGACATGAGGTTAGCACGTTAGGTATCTGTTGCCAATTAAAGCAAATATTGTTGTTTTTTCTAAATGCTAATGGGCAAAAGAAATCTGGGACTGTAAATTTTTTTTTGGAAACATGTGGCTTATGCTAAACAAAGTTTTTTTTCGAATTTTGTGGAAATATCTTTTTGAACGCTGAAGCTCTTAAATGGATTTACCACAGAGTCTCTGTAAATTAAAAAGTCCTGTGCAACATTTATGTCCCATAGGTTTGATTTTAATTTAAAGTTTTTCTATGCCTTTCAATATTTTATTTACTGAATAAAAATATCTAAGAATTTAATTTACTCGTATTTTTGATAATTAAATAAATTCCTTCTATCTTATTCTCTTTTCAGTTTGTGGTAAGTTTTACTAATATTTGCTAATCTTTATTTTAAACAAACACGATTTCATCAATTTAACGGTTAAAGCAAGCAATTATTTATTTGGGCCTTTGAAATTAATTTTTGAAAATTTGGACAAGGACATACATACATATGATTATTTATATTCCCAACAAATGATAAGAAATGTTAGTAATTACTCTTTTACATTACGAACACAACTACCAATTCAATGAAAGGATATTCAAAAATGAGAATCACACATTCCAAACTCAACCCTGTTCTATTAAATAAAAATATTATTTTTCTCTGTTTTATATGGAAAATTCGACATGTTTTTTGCTTCTTGGGAAGTTGTTCATTGGGAAACAACTTATTCTTAGCAATAGTTCCATAACCCAGTAAGACAATCAAAGAAACCCCTAAATAAATACGTAGTAAAGTAAATACTGCATAAATACTTATACATACACAGTGTTGGGTATGTACATATGTACATATATGTATGTATTGCAATAAACAACAACTCACAGCTAAATACACATAACAACAAAAAAGAAAGTCCTTTTTTGTTGGTAACGCTTTCACTCATGAAATTTAACCAACAAAAAACAACATGGATGATTGTTTGCAACAACTACAGCACAAAACCAAAGAAGAAAACAGAAAACGAAATATTACAAAATGCGTGCGTACACTACTTCGTACGGCAAAAAAAGACATGAACACCACAAATACACAAGTTTATATTTATACATACATATAAACACAAGTATATAAGAATTTATAAATGGATGTATGTATTGGCTGTATATAGAATATTTCAACAAATAAAAAACATAGAAAAGAACACACAAACTCATGCGGGTACACACTGTACTACTTACTCACTTTATTAGGTAAAATTCTAATGCCACTTGTCTCGCTCGTTCTCTTTCGCTCCTACCTAGTATTAATATATAGAAGAAAGTAAAAGTAAAATGTTTGATAAAATTGTGCGTAGATTTTAATAAAATAAAATTATTTTTACAAACGAATGAAAGAGCCAGCGAGTTGATAAATAAATATCTACAATGGAATTATGTTCTACCTACAAAATCTGTAGTGCCAGTACTTTTAAAGTATCATTACTTAAAATGAATTTATAGTTTATTAAGTGCGTATTGAGAATGCTAAAAACAAAAACTAACAATTTTATAATTTTTCAACATACTCGTATAGAAAGTTACTCGATCACAGTCTGAAAGTAAAATTTTATTCAATATAGGATAGTTCATCATGTAACTAGTTAAATATGTAAACCTTACATGTACCCATGTTAAAGATTACTGGATGAAGTTTATTATACAATTCTTTAAAAGTAAAGGCATTCGCATGTATATGAAATATTCCACTACAGTAATCCCTCGATTTACGTCATCATTAGTTCCGAAAAATCGAATTTGAAATTCCTCACACTTTTAGGTGGTTTGGACGAATGCTATTTTGTTATTTAGTAACTAAAATTAAATGTAAGACCAAATGGATAACGCGAACCCGATTTGAAAATCATTTAAAGTTGTAAATTTCTGAAGAAATGAATTCAGTCTCGGGAGCTTGAGACCAATTTGAAGAGAATATCCGGCAAAAATGCAAGGTTAAGTTAGATTAAACAGGCAGCCAACTTGAAATTGACACACGTTTATAGGAAATTCCCCTTAGCTGACCAGCCTTATTTCAACTAAATCTTCCCGATGCTCGGCTGATCCCCGAAGTCGTGCAGGAAAAATTGACCTAGACTTTTCAGTCTCTTGTAAGCCGCACAGTTTCATCATACGCTTCATCATGACATCATGACCTAGCTGTACACAAATCAGGCAGTGATCACTGCTACTACATTCTGTCCATAGAGTGGTATATTCTCCAGTGGCATAGTTTTTCAGCGACCATCCAATTTACGCGCAGTTGTAAAGTTTATTATACGCCCAACGATTGCACGATGTAAGCGAAATTCCAACCAATCAATTAGTTTCCTTATCCTAGATTGAGGCTCCTGTTTTGGGCAATGAAACCGGTATGCAGAATTGTCTAACGGAAGAAAGTCTGGATGTCTCATTTAGCGATGCCCGACATTTTAGAATCAGATTAGATGCCTTTTAGACCCGGTAATGGTTGTAGGGGCGGCCTGGCTGTCAGTAAAAATCTGATTTCCATTGCTGAAACCTTAACGGAAAACATTGATGTTTGTCTGGTAGGCTGGCGGCTTTTATATTCGTACGATATAAACATTCGATTTCGAGCCATCAGTGATGATCTCGTATAGATTCACCTGTGGCCAAATTACCGCAATCGATATCGAGTAAAATTGATCGTAATTTTCTTATTTGAGATTATGCCATTCGATATCGAGCAAGAAATTTAGTACATTTTATCATAACTGCGATATCGAAATCATTTTTCGATACGATAGCTCATTCGATCACGAATGCGGTAATTGGGCCCCTGGAGGGATTATAACATATGAGTCCATCCATACGTAATCGACTCATTAAAGGCCTTGTCAAAAATGGGTGGAAGAGTGCAGTTGTAAATACACCAATAAACACCATACTATATTATCGAGCACCTACATGTTTGATAGCGCCTTTAAACACCAACAGAAGAATCTAATTGTTTGATTTTCGGAAATCGATATATACAAAGTCATTATAATCGGTTTGTAATGAAATATAGTTCCCATACAACCCCCACTTCTGAAAATAGTCATGAATTTCTTCTACTTTGATGTTGTTATAAAACTATAATTTAGAAGCTGGTATGCAAACAGAAATCACTTTTGAATGCTTGAGTCCATAGTTTCCCCTAAAAATGCTGTTCTCCTAAAAACCAATTTCAACTTTATAAATCACTGCTCAGACAGCAAACAGCTACATACGAAATACAATTTAATTCCAAAAAAAAAAATCCACCAACATTATTTAATATTTCAAATGTAAGAAATATGGGAATGTAGGACATTTTTCCGAACAGAAACCTTCTTATTTTGGCACATTAAAATATTTAGCAAATGCAAATATGAGTATGTATGAGTATGTATTTCTATTTTAGCATATACATACATACAATACTTCACATAACGCGTAAAATATATATCAGAATGTCATTTACAATTCTGTATGTATGCTTTTCCAACACTTGTCATCTGCTGCCCCTTAACGACCCACATAAGACCCCAATGTTTTTCAAGAACAATTTTTTGTGAAACCATTTTTGTGTGTGTGTATGTTATTTGCTTTATTTTAGTCATAATTAAGAGTTGGAGATGATGTTTTGTTCCTTTTTATTTCCATTTTTAACATTTGTATTCAACATTATGCTGCACGACAGAACGCAGTGATAGAAATAAAATTACTACACCCTTCAGCTGCAGGATAAAAACGCAAAAACACACACCTCTACTATTTGCTCCTTTATAGCAAATCATCTAATAACGTTTTCCAGAACCCTCTAAGCTTTATTTTCTCGTCATCAGCAGCAACCATTTTTTTCATATTTTTTTTTTTTTTTGGTATTTGGGTTTTAAAGCCGTTTTGTGATTGGATCATTTCGTTGGTGTGGGAAATTAAAAAATTGTGTGTTTCAAAAATGAAAAATTTCAAATGAAGGTTTAATGTATTTACTTTAGTTACGCATCGTAAAATATTAAATTGGGTTTTATATTTGTGCATAGAGACTTCTTACAAAAAAGGGTGTTTTATATAAAATGTATATAAACTAAATATATAATACTTGTATGTAGCTTTTACATAGGGTGTATTAGGTATATTTATATGTACATATATCTACAATATACATACATATTTATTTAGTTACATATTACAATATGCCTTACAATTATGGAACACGTGTATATAATAACACTCTCTAAATATATATACATATGTATGTACATACCTACATTCATATACATCTACTGTTGTATATTCCTATTTGATTTAACACCCATTTCTATTGAATTTCTAAATATGTATGTATGTATGAGAATATATGAGTGTTTAAATTTTCTGGTAAACTGATTTCATGAAAACGCGTTTAGAAAGTTAAAAGAGATTTAAAGAATTTTCAATTAATTGAACAAGTTTAATTATAATTTTGCAAAGGATTCCATTTAACTTTGGCTTGTAAAACAACTGTAGACATGGCTACAAAGTTTTCTGTAATTATGGAATAAATATGTGATATTTATGTATCTAGGGAATGGGGTCATTCGTTGACATTCGTTTTAGAATTATATTTGAGAGTAATATACAGAGATTGTCGATAAGCTACTTGATATTGAAGTGACATTCTATTATAACAATTCTATATAAGCAAGTTATAATAATATTTAGAAACAAGAGAAAAACTTTTCAATTGGTTTTAATTAGCTTCAAAGGAATTTGTGTTCTATGCTATTAAATACCCAGACGTCCAATAAGGCAGTGTCCAGTTTTAATCAACGAAAGTAATGTAGTAAAAAGTAACCTTGGGGCTAATTCTCGCATTCGTATGCGAATAAATTTTTATTCGAACGTTCGAATTTTTTAACATTTGGGATTCCCTCATTCGATAGCGAATAAAATGTAATCTTGCGAGTTTTTACTCGTAACCAGAGAAGCCTTCGAAATAAGGTTTTTTTTAGCAAACAGAAGAAAAAACGAAAATGTAATTAAAAAATTTGTTGCTTACTTTAAAAAATATCATAATATTAATAATTTTATTACTTTTAGGTCAAAAATATCAAAAATAAATTTTACCCAAACTGAGATTCTGGCCGACTTTATCGCAAAACATATGGACTTGACAGAAAGTATTTTGCCAAAAAGTTCCCAAGGAAAGGCAAAAATTAACCAAATTTGGGAACAGCTTGCAGCATAACTTAATGCTTCCTCCCGCCCACCAATTAAAGATTCAAGAGTATGGCGCAAGGTGACACAAGGTAATTTCTTATTTCTTGTAACAATTTTTTATGTACATACGGGTACATACACATGTATGTAGGTCTACGCTGATCAGAAACAAAGCGTAAAAAGGAAGGCATCATTTAATAAATTTTCAAAAAAGTGAACCGGTGATGGCCTTATGACGAAAAAAAAACGATGAGTAAAAAAATATAACTGGATCCATTTTTAATTTAAAATAATTTCTTTAATTTTTTTTTTTTTACTTGAATTATTTTTGCACAACCATTTGTTTTTGTTTACATTTTCTTTTTTTTTATTTAGTGTTGTAATACGTACTTTTTTAAGTTTTTTTACAACACTGAAGCAATGAATCGATTCGATTCGTATCGAGGATCATCAGTAGAAAATTTTGCACGATTCGAAAACAATTTCGATCACGACTGCCAGAATTAGCCCCCTTATGGTTATGCTACAATACTTCACCAAAGTCTAGGTTTGCAAAGGATTAGTCACATATTATGTAGATCTATTTCAGTGTAGAAGGTTAATCTGCATTGACATTTTCGGAACCCATATGATTCTTATTTTGATCTGCTCCACCTTCTTGTTTACCGCACGTATGCGGTACTTGAATGTTATCATTATCAAGTATGGCAATTTCAGGGTTACAATGGCGTTAAGAGAAAATAATGTCGGTAATTACACTATCAATTCTGAATATCGGAGTGGCTACAGATATTTTACTACATTGCGAGTTGTGAATTTGATCCAAAATTAATGAAATCAAAAATAATTATTTGTACATGTTTGGATTTTTCATATAAACTGAAAGAAACCATTTTCGAATTCGCCGCCAAAACAATGAATTTATTGAAGAAGAACCACCCTCATAATTAACTGTGGATTTTGTATTGTTATACTTAAGGCTTTATTTGGCTTCCACTAGATCCTACGTCGATCATCTGAATCAAAAATTATGCATTTGCTTTTGTCATAGAATAAAACATATTGCCGATATTTTTATTTTTATTTATATCCTCATCAATCTGTTAATATCCAAAACAAATGGTATTTACTTTGCCAGACGACCGTATATATTTATGGATTTCAGCATCCTGTGGATTTTTTTTGTTTACAATGGTTTGCATTGTTCTTCTTAGTTGGTCGTTAAAATTTATTAAATTGTTGACTACTTGTCAATATCTACTAAAGGTATGGTCACATACGGCAAATATTTACTCAAAATAGCGTAACCACTTGTTTTAGCACAACTTTGTTTGACGTTGTTTACTCTTAGTTCTGCAAGATCAAACATCATCAAATAAAAACAAATAAGAAAATATAGTCGGTCAAGCCCGACCATATAATACCCTACACCCAGTATATGTATAAAACTATTTTTCAGTAATGGGCGTTATATGGGAGATATAACCTATTGTGGACAGATCATCCAAAAATTTAGTGTCATGATGTCTGTGAATATAAATATTATATATACATATATTACATATATGTATGTGCTAAACTTTATCTCGATATAAATACTTTTAAACGATTTTTAGAGCTTAAAGTGAATTACGGAGAGGGTCTTATTTGTGAGTTTCGACTAATTATGGACCGATCATAATAAAATTGTACCGTATTATTTTTAGATATATGAAATATATTTGCGTTAAATATTATTTGGCTACCAACATTTTTCAGAGAGTTATTCTCTTAAAAGTGATTTTCGGAAGTGAGCCTTATATGGGAGCTACGACTAATTGTGGACCGATCTGCACAAAATTCGTAGATATAATTCAAACACTTATGATCAGTAAACCCCAATTTCGGGAGGACATTTGTATGGGGGCCAGGTAAAATAATGGACTGATTTCCACCAGTTTCAATCCCATCCATCCTTGGGCCGAAATGTACCAAATTTTATGGAAATATGTATCTTCAAAATTGCAACCTGTAGCCAGCCAAACGGACGGACGGACGGACATCGGATTCTGAGTCGATCAGAAAGTGATTCTGAGTCGATCGGTATACTTTAAGGTGAGTGTTGGACCAATCTTTCTGGGCGTTACAAACATCAGCACAATTTCAATATACCCTCCCCACTATGCTGGTGTAGGGTATAAAAAACTAAATATTTGTTGTGATTTGTCCTAAATAAACGAAGTTTTTTAAATAAATAAACGAGTTAGTGGTTACGTCTTTTTCTACAAATAATTGCCAAGTGTGACCGTACCTTAAACAGCTCACAAATGTTTTTTATTTATTTGCCCTAGTTTTAAAGTTGTAAAATATTTTTTCCTACATAAATTATTTTCCCTGTGGCCTTTTTAATGCAAAATACTTTATACCTGCGCACAGTACCAACCAAATTATTACTAATAACAATTGAAAATCCTTTTATGAATCCTTTTAACAAAAAAACATTAATAAATTCCATCATGACCTGCAATTTGTGAAGCAAATTAATAAAATGTAACAACAACTGAACAATTACAATTTTTTAGGGGATTTTGAAAATTTGCAAAAAATAAAAAATATTTTCATCTGTTTTTTACAATTTCATGTTAGAATGAAAAACAAATTTCTCTTGAAAATGAGTAGGCAATTTAATTGTGTGACACACTGTACATATTTGCAAAGACTGTATGAAAGTTGCTACCCGCAGCTAAAAACTCATCTATGTTTTAAACAAAAAGCACCACACTACGAGCGAGCGCACAACATTAATGAACTTTATTCACACTTTAATGTTAAACACGCATTTTATTTTTAAACTGCGCAATATTCACATCTCTTCTACACGCAAATAAACAAAAACATCCTTCTATTCTCTTGATTGACGTTTCATTATTTGTTAAGGAATTTCTAAAACGAAAAACAAAAAGCAAAACAAACCTGTCTCCTGTTCTACGACGACAACAAACAATTAACCCAGGTATAAAAAATCTAAATTGCGTAATATATTTTTTTGTAAGAAATACCTTCTTGATATTGTTGTTTTGAACAAATAACGAAGGTCTAGAAAATGGAAGACTATAATAAAAACATAATATAACAAAAACCAGAACAAAAGTCATTTTGAAAGGATTATACAGTCATATACAACATTCATGCAAACATACAAAATATCTACATACGAGTACGTACATAGAGAGAAACAGGGTAACATATGATCAAAATTATATACATATAGACATACTTATTACTACATATGTACATACATATATATAGTTGAAAGAATATTGCATGAAAACAGAGAACATAATAAATGTGTTAGTAAGTGCTGTTTTGATGATCAAGGATACCATGTTTCTTTGTTGTTTATGTTCCTGCTTCTTTTCTAAATGACCTAATTATAGATCAACCAACATAGAAGGAACACAAAAGGCAAATACTGCAAAAGATAAATATTAAATTGTGAAAAAATTAATATCAAGGAAGAGTTTTTAGTTGTTGCAAAATGACATCACAGGCTAATAAATGCACCTACATTTAATTAACCCTTTGACATGTAAAGGGGTTCAAAAATGTTTACGCATATGAGAAGTTTTATTAGCGGTAATATAGAATTTTGAATCCGCCGTATTAAGCTGTTAAGCTGATCTTATTGTATGATCCGAAATATTGGATTTTTATAATCTGATTATTGGGTCAGCCTGGATGTTTTTTGGGATTTACTTCTTTAAAAATAATTTAATTGAAATGTGACGGTGTAGGTGGCTACCGTTATCTCGCGAATAACCACTTTTAATTTAACACAACTTGAAAGAAAAACAAGTAAGAAAATATAGGTCAGTCCGACCATATAATACCCTACATCAAGTATATGGGTACAAACAGATTTTGGACTGCCAGCCAGAAGCACGGACGTCATTAAATCGACTCAAAAAGTGATTCTAAGTCAATCGGTATACTGTAAGGTGGGCGTTGCACTAATATTTTGGGCGTTACAAACATCAGCACAAATCCAATATACCCACCCCACTATGGACTATGACAAAAAATCAAAATGATTACACCAGTTACGCGTAATTTGTGAAAAACAAAAGCGACACGTTCGCCCTTTCTAAACACTGTCGTATATCATGTAAATTGTATTTAATTTGCGGTTGGATATTTATAAGTAAAATGTAATGAGATCAGTAGAAGTACATCGTTTAAAAAAAACATTTGCATGCTTGAAAAATGAGTTTAGTCCAGCACACAATCACACTGAATTCTCCTGTCTTTTGATTCCTTAATATTTACACAGCCCAGAAAATTAAATGAAGCAACAAGTTCTGAAGTGCGTTTGTGTGTTAACATACAATATTGTGTCTTACGTGCACTAAAGTCGACTTTATTCGCACAACCCCATTGCACACATTGCCCCCATTTTCAACAGACTTGACATATAATAGAGTTGATAATTATTCGTAATCTTTAGTAGGAGTTAGAACAGAGTCTTGTGGTATGCCTGACTGAACCTTGAAGTCGTCTGATGGAATCCCATGTATAACAACTCTTTGAGAAAGCTCTCTTAAGCTCAAGAAGCAAGGTTGTCACAGAATTACTTTTAAGACTCTAAAAATGTTTCCCCTAAGAATGAGCTCTCAGTCAACACTGATGGTTCAATCAGTAGGGTTCTGGATTTTTCTAAAAAACTTGAACCCATATTGTTGGGAGAGGAAACCGCCTCGCTAGTGACTTCCACGGGGATTTTGAATAAAGAACACGGTTGATTTCAATTCAAATATAATTTATTTTAATCAATGTTTCCTATATTAAAATTCCTATAAAAATTAACTCAATTAGGATTTTGCTTAACATCTATACAGAAATTAGACTCACTTTTTGGTATGGAAACCACTATTCAAATTTTCAATTACTGCAGCTTATGTTTTCCGGAGTAGAAAATGGTCACCGCGACAAGCCAAGCTAATAATGATTAAATTCATAAATGGCGCATTGTAATGGACGCTGGTGGCGTCTACTCCGAAAATATAATTTGACATTTAAAATTAATAAAATATTAAACACATCTTAAAAAGAAACTAGCAAACCAAATTATTTTCTAGCGATTTTACAGGTGGCAGCAACACATGTGCTTTGTTTACGAAAAAAGTTACAAAATAAGCCCCTGAAATCTCTCAGAATAAATGTGTTCCAGTCGGAAATGGCCCAACTTGGGCGGTCCAATACGATACGATTTATGACTCCTAGAATACCGAACATATTGTGGCTCATGTGGAACAGTAAAAAACAGAAGCAGACTTTCTTTTATTTTAGCCATTGTTTAGCACAAGAGTGGCTGGTGCGGTGTCTTGATGAAAAATTATTTTTTTGTGTTGTAAGCCAGGACGTTTTTGTCGAATTTTTACATCTAACCATAACCTTACCAACCGATTTAATTGTTTTTGCCTTCTTTGGGGCATTTCTCCAGCTTCAGTCCATTGCTTGGATTGTTCTTTTGTCTCTGGATTATAGTAGTGGTTCTATGTCCTTTTTAAAACGATCCAAACAAGCTTGAGAAAATTTCTTTCCTATGCGTTTTTGGTCGACTGTTAACAAATGCGGCACCCATCTTGCAAAAAAACTTTTTTATCTTCATGCTAAATTGAATCATATGAGATGCACATGATATTGTCTTTTTAACGCACTTTTTTCCGTCGATCATTTAATACCATACCATGCACTTTGGCTACAATTTCTATTGTTTTTGCTGTTTTTGGACGTTCATCCTCAGTGCTCGTTTAAATTCAGCAACCTAATTTTTTACTGTAGCATATGAAGGAGCTCTTTCATATAACACATTCACCATCATTGCGAATTTCTTGTTCCGATAAACCTTCTTTATTTAAATATTTAATGACACCACGAATTTCTAATTTTTCCATTGTAAAAAAATCGCAGATGCGTCTTTTTTGAACACGTGTTTCTATATGAAGGAGTTCCCAGATCGAAATGAAATTTGACACAGATGATGAAAGTTTCCAAAAGATTTTTTTCCTTTTTACAGTTTTTCACTTTTTCTGTTTATACCGCGCTTTCTGTTCTAGGCTAAGAAGTTTTCGAACCGTCCTCGTAGCTTTTCACTGGCCACAACCAAGCGTCGTATCCTTCTTCCTTATAAGCTACTCATTATTTGTATAAACAATTGTGACATTTTCTGACGCTATCTGTAATACTACAATTCTAAACTCGAACCAAATAAATCGCATATTGTGTGAACTTTAAATTGTATTTTTTTAGATTAATTAATCTAATTAACAATTGAAATTTAATCATAGTCAAAACCCCTCTTTTAAGGCAGCCAGACAATGAAAATTTTGTATTTTTAAATAATTCAAATTGCGAAATTGTAGTTAACATGCCATATGGAAACTACCCAGGAAGTCATATGAGTCCGAAAAGAGTCTTTTCTGACACCTTTTTCAGAGCGTTAACGCTCTTTATGAGCCCAAAAAACAATCATAATTGCTCCGAAAACCTTCAGATAAAGAGGGTCATTATATTCGAAAATGGTCCGTCAGAAAGAGCTCTTAGATAATGTCAGAAAAGAGTCTTTTATGAGGGTTTTTTTGGGCTCTTAAAGAGCTCTTAGATAATGTCAGGAAAGAGTCTTTTATAAGGGTTTTTTGGGCTCTGAAAGAGCTCTTAGATAATGTCAGAAAAGAATCTTTTATGAGGGTTTTTTTGGGATCTGTGTAATTTTGTTTTTATCATTCTTGTGTGTGGTACAGCTATGTTTTTTTTTTTGTTCAAAGCACAAATAATAGGACAACAACGATTCGGTGCACACATAATTAAGTGCAATTTCATACTGCGTGTTGACTTAGGACAGTAACAAGCAAATTTTTCTTTCGCTCAGAAAATGATCTTTTGTTGGACTCTATACTGGACGAGTATATTATACGAGGTGGCACAAAAGTAAACTTCCAATCCAAGGCGATCTTGCTGGCCAGTGCAAATCGCCAAAACGGGAGATTAGGCGCTCGGGAAAAGCATCCTTCAGCATATCGGTTGTGGCACGTGCAGTGTTGCACCGTCCTGTTGGAACCACATGTTTTCCAATCCCAATTCATCAAGTTGGGCAAAACTTATAGCATTTTTTGATAGGAGGATTACTTTTGCGCCACCTTGTAGAAACTCATTTGTTTACGTACTCGCCCGTGTACCACTCGTTCGGGTGAGAATACACTAGTTATCTAGAAACATGCCATTAAACATAATATAATTGCACTCGTATACTTTTTGATCAGTTAAAATATTTTGTTTAAAACCGATACTCAGTTCTACTAAATAGGTAAGTATGTATGAATGTGGGTTTATACAACTAAATAGATACAAAAATGGAATGGATGGATGATTGTAATTAAATTATTTAAAGCAAAAAAGCATATCATTTTCACACTTGTGCTTTTTGTTTTGTTTTTGTTTGTACAGCAACAAATAATTGTTATGAGTCATCATTTTATAGAAAACTAACTAGGTACAACAAATACAAATGAATCACAAACGCACATAGTTGACCTTGAAAACAGTCACATTGTATAAAATGTTATTGTTCTTTTTGTTTTTATATAAAATTTAAACCACCACGATATTTTCGTTAAAAAAATAAGTCATTTTTATTATATTTAGGTACATATGTATGTATGTATATAATGTACTATGTAAATTATGCACCCCTGTTTTGAAGTAAATACTCTGTATATACATAATATTATGTAATGCATGTACAATAAGATTTTTTTTTTTTTTGCACAATTTAATGAAATAAAAGGAGTGCAAAAGAGTTTGCAAAAAATATACTCGTATGAATGTTGCATGTAATTTAAGAAATGTGTAGAACTTTTTTATTTCGTTATTAAAATAACACCATTTACGCCTGATAACAAACAACTCTCCTGTAAATAAATGAAAACTCCCGCAGGACCAGAAATTATCAAGCACGCAATCCGTACACTCACTCAAAAAATTACTCATTTACTGCCTTTTAGAAGTATTGTAAATTAGAGTGTAATTTAAAGTTACCAGGTGAAAAGTGGCAACTTTTAGGATTTAAAATATTCTATAAAACCAAAATATTTAAACTTTATTGGCGCCTTTCGTTTGCATGAAGTCATTAACACAATTGACAGCTTTAGAAAATTAAATGTGAAATTTTAATGTAATTTTGTTGTTTATTTTTTTACTTTATTCTATGTGCGTAGCAACTGCCACACACTCTTCTTAATTTAAAGCTCAAGATTTGCTGATGATATAACTAATCTTAACACTCATGCAACCAAATAGACAACGTTCATGAAATTTTACAGCTAATATCTATAGGTGTAATTATATTATGTTAGGTTGAATAGAGGCGCTCACAGTGGGGCAGAATCGAATTGTTTTGAAAATAAATACATACATATGTCCTGTCATATGTATATCATTACTAAATGACTAGTCCGATTTTTACATTCAATCTTAAGGTACGGTCACATTTGGCAAATATTTACTCAATATAGCGTAACCACTTGTTTTAGCACAAATTTGTTTGATGTTGTTTACTCTTACAAGAGTTTTGCAAGATCAAATAGCACCAAATAAATTAAAACTAAATATTTGTGGCGTCTTGACCTAAAAAAAATTAAGTTTTTTAAATAAATAAACGAGTTTAAATACAAGTACATATATGTTATTCAGTGGTTACGTCTTCTTCGGAAAATATTTGCCAAGTGTGACCGTACCTTTAGGCTTGTGGAAGAAAACAAACATAAACTTGTGATAGAATGATGTAATGTCCAATTGTGTACATATACATATATTAAAATTTGCATTAGTAATTGAGTAATTGGGTAATATCGAAAATGACTTTATTTAAATATAACATTTCATTCTTAGAAATATGTATGTAAATAGCTCCAATTGTTCTCGATTTTTACAAAATTTATTAAAATTTTTATAAAAATATTCTTTTTTAGAGATTCAACAAATAAGTAATAAAATGTAACAAAAGTATAAAGGAAATCCCCCAATCCCTAAAATTAGACGAAAATTACAGAAATGGAATTTTTTAAATTTTGCTCATAAGGTCCACATTTCTATCGGATCTGGTAAAATACTTTAAAGATACATGTACATGAAGGTTTTCGAGATTTTTATAAAAAACTGTTGAGTTTATATTCGGCTGTGCCGAACCACCTATGTATATATCAGTAGTGAGATCTATGCATACTTGAAACAAATTTGTGTTAAATTTTGTATCGATAACGATGTTATTGATATTATCTGCATTATCTAAAAAATATCGAGGTTGTCTGAAACTTTGGTCTATAACTCGGATCCCACTGGAACGATGTTGCCCATTTTTAATATATACAAATTTCAGGAAAAAATTTATTGTTCTAATTTTTTTTCGAAACCAAACACATAGTGCTTTGCGAAGATAAACAAATCTTCAAACGCATGCTAATAATAAAAAATATCGAGGTTGTCTGAAACTTTGGTCTATAACTCGGATCCCACTGGAACGATGTTGCCCATTTTTAATACATACAAATTTCAGGAAAAAATTTATTGTTCTAATTTTTTTTCGAAACCAAACACATAGTGCTTTGCGAAGATAAACGAATCTTCAAACGCATGCTAATAATAATTGAAGCTTCTAGTTTTTTATTGCTTAATTAACGTAAACAGCACATAACGTGAACATATGGTACATAAGAAATGCGGACTAACCTCCGAACAAATTTAAAATCAAACTGAAAAGTTTTTATTCAGGCTAGTAGTTCAAGAATTTATATTAAAGAATACTATTGTAACGTATTGGGACAATTGGCAAATTGGAATGCATTTTCTACCCGGCCAAGGGCGTCATCAGCAATCTTCATTGTCCATTATCAATTTGTAAATATCATCTATTAAACTCACCGTTTTTTGAGAAATAGAATATGAGAATTATCATATTTCTTTTTTACGTGTTGTGAGTCAGAACGAAATTTACGTACGTTTACAATGTGTGTGTATTCTTTATATGTCATTCTATTTATAGAATTTGTATTATTACAAATTGTTTTTGCTTTTCTTGCTGCGTCTACTTTTTTGGTAGATCAATAACAGCAATGTATGTATGTTTTTGTTGTCATTTCTCCTCTTTTTCTTCTGGTGGATTATGTTATTTTTTGTAACTACGAAACACCGGAGATGGGATGATGACTACATACTTTGATACACCGCGCCATGGTGTTCTGTTTTTATTAATTAGAGAAGGATTTGAACTAATATTTATTTAAGTGAAAAGTTTTTATTCAGGCTAGTAGTTCAAGAATTTATATTAAAGAATACTATTGTAACGTATTGGGACAATTGGCAAATTGGAATGCATTTTCTACCCGGCCAAGGGCGTCATCAGCAATCTTCATTGTCCATTATCAATTTGTAAATATCATCTATTAAACTCACGTTTAAACGTTTGACCATCTACACATGCTTCAAAGGTTTCTTAAACATTAACAAGGCTTTGAAGATCAAAGTTTCTTGTTTTTTTTTTTGAGAATGCTATTATTCCAAAGGTGCCTATTATGAGTAAAATTCGATTTTCCACTGTGGTTGAAAATGCTTATCGAACGAATTTTCATTTGGTATTATGGTGCATGTTTGATGAAAAAACGCTATTGTGAAAATCACTCTCTTTGGTTATTCACAATAATACATTTCTATCAGCTGGCGCCATATTTGTTTACAAATTCTGAAAGAAAAATAAATTAAATTTGAAATGACCACGGCATTGTGGTTTGATGATTCGTCTGATGAAGATGAATCCTTACTAGAACTGGCCAGAAGCAGAAAAAGGCTGAGGAATGCTTCCAACATTTTGGAAATGGATTCCACCACTTGAGTATATTTTTTGATGAGGTTTTGACAAGGATATTAAAAATTTTATTTACAGATTTATAAAAAAATCGACTCTGTAAACAGGCGTTTGGTTGCTGCAGAAATTCTCAAAGGGCAGAATAATCCTAAGCATATTAAAATTGGCAACAGTTTTTCTGATCTTCTTCCGTAAGAGAAACGAACTTCTACAATAGCTGTGTTGTACTTACGACCTTAGATCTGCAGGATATTAACAAAAGTAATTTACAAGCAAAATTTGATTGACATTTTTACTAAATTTTGCACAGTTTTATACTGCGTCGTTAGCAAATTTGTTTTCGGTAAAAAAATCATTGAAATGTTTATCAAAAGTTACAAATTAATTTAAAATTATATTGGCATCAAAACAAAAAGTTTACTGAATACAGATTGGAGATACCATTGGGAAGTGCCGAAATTCAAATGAAATGGAGCTAATATAATAATGCTGAAAAAGATTCAGAAAGTAAAAGCTCTACAATAGCTACACTAATATAATATAATATTTATAAAGCTAACATTTTATTTGAAATATTCGCAAATATGTAGTTCTAAATTAACGAACGTGAACTACCAGTGAACTACTAGTGTACTCCACAAAAATAAGTCTCCTAGGTCAGATGCCATTAAAACAATAGTCTTGAAGCAGTGATCTTCAAAGCTAGCGCTTTCATAAGCGAAGCTTTTTAGAACATTTTATCCTGTGTATTGGAGGTTGCTAAAGTAACGGCAATTCCTAAAAAGGGAGAGGCTACTAACCCTTAAAAATATCTCCCAAATCCAATTTAACAGCATTTTCTAAAATTATGGAGAGTATGATAAATTACAATAGTTTTTAAAATTTTAGAATTCAACCATTTATTTATTTGCGGATCGAATCTCATTAATTTCCGTTCTTTCCCCAACTATATTTGTCATTTCTGTAAACGACCTTCTAAAAATTATCTATTGTTTTGTATGTACGTGACAGCAACATTTTCTATTCATATTCATTCAGTTATAGACCGAACGACAAACGTTCAAGGAGCTCATGTGAATAGGATCGAAACGTTATATTTTGGCAGACAAATGTGGTACATATTATGTTCCTTAATCTGCATTTATGGGAATGTACATAAATGTTATGAAATTAGAATAGTTTGATGTTCTGGTCATAAAACTGCAGTATGATGTATTAAATACATTTCTCAAGTGTATAATGAAGATTTGTCATAGGAAGTACTACACTTTAGCTAATCTTATTACTATGTATTAATCTTATCGATATATAAGAGTTCAGATTGTATTTCCACAAAAACTACTATTGAAAATATTTAACATTTGACCTATGACCTCTACGGTGAAAGTGGTAAATCACACAAATGTTGAAGAAGCAATTTTATTTCAGTAATTGTGCCACCAATGCTTACTAGAGTGTTGACATTTATTCAAGACATTTGACACTTTGGAAGATATTAGATACTAGAGTTAACGTTTGGAAAGGTAACCCCTTCCAAAAGGACTTAACTTTACTAAACTACGTATTAAATGATCCTCAATTTAGCTTCGCTCAACTAATAAAAATTATTGCAAACAATCATGATCGTGCAATCATAACTATGGCAAAAATATGACAATAAGTATAATTAGGGAAACCCTTATGATATCCAAATTTAAAAACAGAAAAAAAACATGTTTCTTTAGCATGTAAATTGAAATATTACAACCAATTACTTGCTGGGCTAAACTAATTTCTCTACTTTGAACCAAAATAAATAATGTTTTGGTTGTTAAATATTTATGTTTAAGAACAGCAACAGCAAACTTAAAAAGAAGTTACCACATTTTTGACACGCAGCCAACTAAAGTCCCTGTTATAAAGTCAATACCGTCAGACATTAGTCTGCATCATCTTTACCAAAAACAGGAAGAAACGCAAAAAGAAAACTCCTCGGGATGAGTTGGCATATAATGATGATGGTATTGGTTGATGTTTGCGTGGTGTTTCCAAGACTTCCTGTGTATGCACTCGCATTGTACAAATAATATGCGTGCTCCCTTGGAGAAATTTTGTGCGTGTTAAGGTCTCTTTTATCTTCTTATGTCTTTATTTGTTTGTTTGGAAAATAAAACCAAGATTAAGTTTTCTCTGTTTTGCTGCTGCTAGGGGTAGGGTGTGTATTTTATATATTTTGCCCAAAAATTTACATAATGTACAAGCAAAAATCTCTGACAATGTACAAATTGAGGATGTTGAGGTACTGCTGTTTTCTTTTTGGCATAAATTAAAATTTTAAATAGTCCTTGGGCTTTTAAAAGTTAAGGCAAGAAAGAAAGTTTAAGGAAAACGTTTCTAGCATAAGAATGTTTTGAATGGGATAGATAGGTTGGCACAAGGTAGGAGAAGTGTTAAGAATGAGTGTACTGTGGACCGATGGTAAGTGAATAATAATAATGTTGTTTAATGTAATATAAATTTCTGGTCTGATTTTATATTTGATCTGCTAAATGTGTAAAAAAGCTATCAGAGGTGTGAAAAACCTATTAAACATTTTAACAGACATCAAAATTTTTGATATTAAAGGTAAATACGTAACTCCGAAAGTAGGTGGATTTTCTGAATATTGCCATCAGATAATTTGACAAACTTTACACATTTCCAGCCCAAATTAATTGAGATTTCGAAGATTACATGTTGACATCTCGTAACCAAAATGTTTTTCAAAGAGCCGATAATGATGGCAAACAATTGCTAGCTTTTAGACATTACATTAAGTGTACCTGAGATCCAATGTGATATATGTATGTGTTTAAAGAGTATTGGTCATTAACCGTGATAAAGACGGCCCAAGTACGAGTATTGTGGATATTCTAGGAGTGACAACCATAAGCCACTGATGTACCGACTCTTTGAAAGCCAATTCATATATCATATTCGATATCACAACCTAAGGAATGAGAATACAGTACTTTTCGCTTATAGTCACGTCGCTTATAGTCCATTTAGCGATATAGTCCAAAATACACGTTTTTACAGCGCTATATAAGTCAAATTCATACAAAATATTAACGATATAATCCATGAGCGATATAATCACATTTGACATATATGCCACCTATGTGTGGTTATTTAAAGCTTACTTACATGCAAATTATTTAGGGTATTGTCACATACATTTAAATAATATCTATTACATAGCAATTTAAGCTACAAAGCAACAAAATGTACTAAAAGTCAAATGGTAAAATACAAGAGCAATTTTGACATTTTTGTTTTTTAACGATATTTAATCAATATATAAGTAGTGCCTTTTACCGCACAAAGTATTTATGTATTTGTTTATAATACGTATGCATATGTATGTACATACTATACTATATGTACCTCCCTGCAAAAATCTGTGGTGTACGTGGTCCATTGTAGCTAAAATTTAGTGACTACATCATGGTAATGCACTCATGGACCATTTCATTAACAAAGCAGAACTTCTTGTTACACGACAATTATTCGTGTTTTAACGACTGTAATCGTTGTTGTAAAACATTTTAAGTAGTTACGAGGAGTAGTTTTGGGACTAGTCCCGTGTTATGCAAAGCTGGATTATATGGTCCAGTCCTATGACATCGTAATGTTAAATGGACTAGTTTTTTTTATAGAAATGGATTATGTTTTGGTACTCCTGGTCCATACACGCATGTATGGACTACTCGCGTTTTTTGCAGGGATATGAAATAAATCTGTTTTTTTTATAATCACATAAGTTGTTTATATCCGATTTTGTTTATATGCCATATTGTGGCATATAAAAAATTAGTCTTATAATCACATTAGCGATATAGTCACAACATTGCGTGCAACTCAGCGATGTGACTATAAGCGAAAAGTTCTGTATATTTATATATGTATCTGCGACCAACAAAAACGTTTAAAAATGACCAGTTTATGGCATCATGATCCGGCCGACAATTTTTATTTTAAAGTTAAAAACTGGCCATTAAATTTAAGGAAAAATTAACTAATTTCGTATTTAAATATCAAGTTAAAACTGGTCATTAATGTTTAATCTCAATTTAAATACAGTGAGTATTTATTACCTTTTCAAACGTTTTATTAGAAATATTAAAAATCTTGCAACACACATTTTAAAACGAAACCACTTCAACTGCAGCATTCCTTTGAGGTGGAAGTCATTACTTATTGTTCCAGTTTAAGAAAAAGAAAAAAGGTTGCAAAATTACAATTTGAAAAATGTTCATTAATTTAAATAAACAACTACTTCCCATGATCTGACCCCTTTATACATATTTCGGTATTTGCTTACGAATTAAAATGACACTAGGCACCTATAACACTTTGTTATTTGACGTTATTTTGGTCGTAATTTGCATTTAAGAAATAAATGTATGAACATGCATTGACAAGCATTTCATTTCATTTAAATTAACCCACTCCAAGGAACATGGATGGGGCACATTGGGGAAAAAAAAACAACCGAAAATGCATGCCGCCTAACCGATATTGTAATACATTGTTGTATATACATACATACATACTTACATATGCATGTGAACAAATATTCACTCGTACTTCATCCCAGTACAAGAAACAATAAACATTGTGTATCAACATAATTTAAGCAAATTAATTTTAAAGTTGCAAAATGCAACAAAAACGAAAAACAAAATAATAAAATGAAATGAAAATTGCCATTAAGAAACGTACAACCACCGCCACCAACACCAACCAACACACCATCATCATTACCAACATCAACATTGCCGGCACTACCGCCAGCGCGATCTTCCATCCACTTCCATCGTCCATTAAGCACTCCTTTTTTGAACAATATTTTTTTCGCATTTCGCAACCAACAACAAAATTAACAACAACAACAACACACTGCAAAAAGCCCAAAAAAAATTTATTGTAAATTCTTCTTCTTGTTTTTCGTTCGCTGTTTGTTGTTTTTTGCTCGTTTGTGTATTTTTCGCAACGACACCATAATTACGTTCCTGTCATTCAATGCCAACCATTTACTTTAAATTATGTAGTACATGGATGTGTATTTGGACGTATGTATGTACATATGTATCTATACATTATATACCAACATATGTACATACATATACCTATAAGTTTTATTGCAAAAACTACAACAAATAGGTATGTATGCATGTGTTGTACTATATACGCACAGTTAAATAACAACTAACTCTACACGTGCCCTTATTTTTTTTTTCGTTGTTTTTTTTTTTTTTGTTTTTGGATTCCTTTTTCAATCGTGTAGTCCATTCTTCACTTTTTTACTGCTATTCTTTATTACTGACTGTAATTGTTGTTGTTTTCGGTATTTTATTGTGTTGCCATACAGCAAAAAAAAGAGCAAGTAAATTTAAGACATGGCAACATTTTTCTACAGTTTTTTGTTGTTTTTACTGGTACATATAGGGAAATTATAACGGGTGTGGCAGTTCTGTTTTGGAAATGTTCTTCTTTTAACAAAATAGGTTTTTTGTATAGAGTTTTTTTAACCAAATTTTTTTAAAATCTTCGTTTAACAAAAAGTTGCACCTTTTTAGAAACCAGGTTTTCGGTTAACCGTGTTCGTTAAAGCCGGGCTAACCACTTAACCGACAATACACTAAATCATTGTTAACCAGAGACCGAAAATAATTGGTCCACTTTAATTTTAGTGGTTAAACAGAAAAGAAAATAACGAAAATAATCAAGTTTATAACTTTTATTTTTAAACTTTTAAAATAAATGTCAAAAGTTAGTTTAATGCAAACCAGTGAAACTTGAATAGGTAGGTATAAAATTCCCTTTTTTCCTACTTTTATAAAAAAATAGGCGATAGATAGTATGTAAATAAAAGAGAAAGAATGTTAACGTTTATTAAGATCAACCACAATTGAAATAGTTTGTCTCTGACCAAAGCATTAAAAAACAACAAAAACTAATAAAGGTCATACCAAACCATGTCAACATTTTATAATCATTTTATAACACTTATTTTTTAAAAACATATTATAAATCACAATTTTGATTATGTATATGGATGAGTTATTTTCGGTCTCGTTGTTAACATAAAATCCGAAGCTTTTTAACAGTGCATATCAGCATTTACTTTAAATTCAAGAACAGATACGTAAAATATTCATAGAAAGATATCGTTCGATTCCGTTTCTGACTACAAATCTGGAGGCCAGGAAAGTTATCCAAGCTATTTAAAGCACAATTGAATCCTCTGTGAATTAACCAAACAGTAAGTTTTTCTACAAATCATGGAAACGTTGAAAAGACGATTAATATATCTGACTTGAATGACATTTTTCACATTTCTATTGGAAAGTGCTGGCTTTTTCTTTTGCACTCTGGCTACTAAACCAATTCTATTTAATGCGCTTCTAACCGTCCAGCAACTGGCATCCTTACTAATACTTTTTGCAGCATTTTTCGGGGTCTTGATGTCCTTATTATGTAGCAAACGTTCAATCTGCCGGACATCAGCATCATTTGGTCGACCCCCTTGGTTATTATTGCTATTTACATTACGCCGTTTTTTATATTATTTACCGTGGATTTACTTAAATATAATTTTTCAGCAATTTTACGACACGAACAATTATTTTGCAACAAATTTATCACATTGTTTTCAACCTTTTTCTCATATTTAAAGGTCTTTTAATTTTTTATTTAAAAATCAAGTTAATCACTTTACAGGTCAAACAATAATGCACAAATAGAGCAATAAAAGCTTGATAACGAGATCGCAACAAACAAAAAAAACTAAAGGGTCAAATACATTTTAAAAGAGCAATTTCGTGACAATGTTTTTTTCTGGTACTGTGCAAAAGTGTCCGAAGTGTCGTGAATTTTTCGTTTTTTTTTTTTTTTGTTAAGCAATTTATGTGAGTTTTTGTGCTTTATAATTTAGAATAAGGTTCAATTAATACAAAAATACAAATATGTATATGATAATATATGTACCTATATTTGTATTATTTTCATTACTTTACTTCCTTAATGCAAAACATCCGGACAGTTTTGCTTCCCACTGTACATATGTATGAACTTTCCATTACGATTCCACCTTTTACCATACGAAGATCCTAAAACAAATGAAATGCGTATTCTATAAATCATCTAAGAAATTGCTATCCTTCCATTCCTGGAATGGTTACCAAACCAAACGTGTTTTTATAAATCCATCAAAAAATATTCTCAAAAGGACTTTCAAAAACGAAATACATATAAATACGCCTGAGACTTTGGGCAATCCTTTGTTATCAGATTAGAAGGCTAACATTTACACTTATAATATTATTACGAAATAAGTACTCCAAGCATAATAATAGCATCAAGGTGATGGAATTACACCAAGACAAGAGTCGTAATTCGCAAATTACCGATAGCAATGCTGGAAAAAGTAATCAAAAAATGTACCCTGCCAATGGAACACTTACAACGTAGTCGCGGCCAATATTTGAAAAAAAAAATTAGAAGAAATGTCGACGATTTTTTGGGCAATAGTAATAAAGATTACCACATCTAGTTCTATGTTAAATGTTTATTTAAAATAAAAAAATTTTGTAAATTAATGACCCTAAAAGTGAGTTCACACGCTGCGCTTTGTTGCCTCGACTCTGCTAACTTTCTCTTTTGGTGTCCCTTCTAAATTCATCGTCTGTTCACATGATGAAACATTTGTTCCACCATTCTTGCGACAGTTTAAAGTTAAATTGTTTGTCTATTCTATTTGGGTCATTCGCAGATGTATTGCCATATAGCACCTAGTTACATTACAGGTACATTATAAAGGTATTCTTATTACTGATATTTCACTATTAAATTTTTTGACCACATATTATTTACTTTAACTTAAACTAAAACAACAATTTGTTTTCTTTTTAACTTACAGTTATTTATTCGCAGTGTTGCCACAAAATTTTCTGTAATCCCATAAAATGAAATTTCATCGTGGCAACACTGCTGGTAAATGAAATACAAATAATACAAGAGAAAAGAAGAAATGTCAAATTTGTCGCTTTTCGAGTCGCAGCGTGTGAACTTCCTCTAATACAATAAAATTAAAAATTGTTCAGACTGCCACAAATGAGCAAAATCGAAAAAAAAAACTTTCACATAATTTTGGAGAAGTCACACTTTTTCGAATATGTTATTCCTCCTTGATATTACTCAATCTTAAACAGATCAATATCAATCAGTTATCTTTAAAAATCCATAGTATACATACCTACCTATAATATGTTTGTGTTCAACACCCAGTATTCTTTAAAATCCCATACAACGTCATCTCATGTACGATCCCATCATTTAGTAGCCCGTTTTTTTTTTTTTTTCTTTCTTTCTTTTTTATATACGAATTTGTTGTTAAATTTTTTTATATCTCGTTATTCATTTCAGTTTTTTCATTCTCAATACTCTTCCCTCCAAAATAACAAACCATTGAAATTCAGTCGACCATGGTGAAAAAAATGTAAGATTCACATACTCACTCTGCAACATACAAAACGAGCCAACTTTTTTGTTCTTCTTTTTTTGGGATTATATACAAATATTTCGTTTATATACTGAAATATAAAAAAATAAATATAAGTATGTATGTATGTATATTTATATAAAGAGTTGTTTGTATATATATATACATACGTAAATTTAAGTTTTCGCATTTGTTCTCCTATACGAATCGAGTGTATTCCCTTATATTGAAGCCACATAGCATGTGCTGTCAGTTTCGTTGTATTTTTTTCAGTGTTTCTATATATACATACATACAAGCACATACATATCTAATATGTACATAACCGAAAAAAGAAGAATAAAATGGAAAATAAATATACAACTTCTACCTATAGTAAAATGGAAAAAATGTTTAATATCATTCATCCATCCATCCGTCCATTTGAAAAATCATCCAGCCAGCCAACCAACAAATAACAATCTATTCTTTTTGGTATTCTTCTGTTGTTTTCATCTTTTTCTTTTTTTTGCATGTGGCCCTACTAATGTGTGATAGTTGTGCCTCATCATCTGCCGTTGTACGTACCACCACAATGTAGTCATCAGGTAATGTTTTTACTACATAGGTAAATACTTGTACATACACACGAATAAATTCTATTTACTGCAGCATAGTGTTGGGGTGTTTTCTGTTATTTGGTTAGATGTTGCAAGTAGAACATATGTATGTATGTATGTGTGTATTGTATGTATAATTGTTATTATATAAATTTTGTTTTAAAATTCAATTGTTTAAAATAATTACAAATAATGCGTACGATTTTGTCTGCCTAGCAGGCCTGCTGCCTTTTGTAGTGTCAGTGTTGCGTGCCACTCTAGCTTTTTACACAACACGCACACAGCTAGTCAGTCATTCAGTCAGCCAGCCAACAGTCATCTATGCAACCAACCATCCATCCATAGATTTTTATATTTATGTTGAAGCGACAATTTCTACAATATGGGTTAGTCAGCCATTTTTGATTTGTGTTTTTGACTATTTTCATTTCAGTTCAGTTGATTGAATTCGGCCACAAAAGGGTTGTCATGCTTGGAAAGTGTCCACAGCAGGTAATCGCTGTTAGTTTGGTATTAGATAGTGGTTAGACAATTTTCTAATATACACACTCTCTTATTGTCCATGGCACTGTCAAATGCCAATTAAAAGTGAACTAGTTTAAAAAATAAAAACTCTGCCATTTTGTTATTTATGGAAAACATACACAAGTATGTATGTATGTAGTTTTAAATGGAAATACATTTATATTTATTTTGTCACGCTATATTCAAAAATTTAAATAAATATTATAGACTACAACTAATTTTTATAAGATTTGTCTTTATAGAATTTGCAGGTTCTAGATAAATCCAATTCGATGGAATATTCAGATTTGCAGATTTTATAACTGATTTATCCTTCTTTTTAATAAGTTTTCAAAAGATCCTAAAAACTGCATGTCTCCTACACAGTGTTGCCAAAACAGGCCAACAAAAAATAGCCAGAATGGATAAAAAAAACGCCAGAAACCGCTAAACGTTAAAAATGAACCAGCTGAAATTCGGCTAAATACTACCATGTAATTAAAGCATTTAAATCATACATGTAAGATTACATTGCGGTTTTTATACCCTGCACCACCATAGTAGGGGGGTAGGGGTATATTGGATTTGTGCTGATGTTTGTAACGCCCAGAAATATTGGTCCAACACCCACCTTAAATTATACCGATCAACTCACAATCACTCCCTGAGTCGATTTAACGATGTGCGTCCGTCTGGCTGGCTGTCTATGTAAAGCTTGTGCGCAGAGTACAGGTCGCAATTTTGAAGATATTTCGATAAAATTTGGTACGTGAATTTTTTTTATAAATGTTTGAATTATGCAAGTATGCAAACAGATTTCACAATAAATGAGTGGTAAATGAAGCCAAATCAGATCTACAAATATTGTAAATAGCATAACTCCCTCAAAAATGTTGGTATTTAAATAATATTGAACGCAAATATATTTCATTTATATACGAATAATATGGTACAATTGTATGATGATCGATCCATAATTAGCCATAGCTCCCATATAAGGCCCACTTCCGAAAATTACTTTAAAGATCATAAATTTCTTTAAAATGTTGGTATCTAAATAAAGTTCAACACAAATAAGTTTCATATATACAGAAATGATGACACCTAATTTTATAATGGTCGGTCCATAATTCATCGAAACTCACATATAAAACCCTTTCCGTAATATACTTTAACCTCCATAAATCTTTAAAAATTATTTATACCTAACAAGATAAAGTTTAACACAGAAATCATGACACTAAATTTTTGGATGATCGGTCCATAATAGGTTATAGCCTATTTCTGAAAAACTGTTTTATAGATATACTGGGTGTAGGGTATTATATTATTGGTATAGTCGGTCGACTATACTTTTTTACTTGTTTTGTAATAGATTTCAGATTTTTACAACTCAAAATTAATAATTTGCACAAGTAATAATATGAAACAAAAATAATGTGATTGACTTAAATGTCTATAAAGTAGAAATAAAAAAAAGTAGCTAAAAAAATAGTTCAGCTGTTTTTTCACAAACTTTCCCGTAATTGACAAAATAAAAACAACATATCTGGCCGAAAAACCGCTAAAATGGCAACGCTGCTCCGAATAAATAACATTCCCGAATAAAACCTTAATGTTACGAATTGCTAAGCTTTCCAAATTGCATCATTTTGAATTGTAGTTCAATAAATTCCAATTATTTTTCAGATATTTTCAATTACAATTTTTGAAATTTATAATTATAATTCGACAGCTCAATTCCAAAACATGCTAAGTCGAAAAAGTGAGTTTTGCAGGAAAAGCTCCTAAAGTTTACAGGCGATATCTAAAAAACCATATGAGGTAGAACTTTGTTGTTTATAAGTATTGATTGGACTAGCCAATCACAACCAAAATTTGACAGAATTTAAGTTGAAAAAATCGAAATTCAAAAACGCAAAAAAATTAAAAACATGCTAAGTCGACATAGCATGGTTTGGAACTGAACTGTCGAATTGTATTTCAGACTTTTCTATATAATCGGATGTATACATATAAGAATTTCCTATTTGTGAATTTGAATTACCCAATTGTATTTAAAAAGTTTCTATTACTGTTACAGATTTTATTCAGAGAAATAGATTCAACCAATCCATTGCAGCTTTTGAATAACAACAAGGAGCTAAATCGGGCCCAAACTTTACGTATAAACAAATATTCTAACTTGTTGATACCAGGTTTTTTAAGAAGCTTATGTAAAAGTTAAACTCAACTATCGACTAGTAAGCTAAGGCTGTACAATAAAGTCCACCTTAACACAAATTTTTTTAAGAATACCACTTAAACTACGAGTATCGATGTGCTAAACGAGAAAAAATCATGAAAGAGCTTCGAGAAAAACACCTAGAAACAATGAAAGTTTTGCCAAACATTCTCTGTTTCACCGATGTTTGGTATTGAAAATTGCCAACATCGGTCAGGCAGGACGCGAGTTATAGACCAAAGTTTCAGACAATCTCGATATTTTTTGCTATTTTCTTCAAATATAATGCAAATAATATCCTGAAATGTTGCACACTTTATTTCTATTATAGAAGGAAGAAGGTCCACGATTTCTCATATGTCTTCCCGGAATATGGATTTATGGTATATACATGCTTTTAGAAAAGCTGTGTACATACAAAATTCAGCAAATATTAGTTTTACGTAAAGATAATACACAAAAGTGTATTTTTCCATAGCTATCGTTAAATATGGACCGATAATGGATATGTATAGCCCGTAAATAAAGCCCACTTCCGAAAATAACTATCAAGTTAAAATTCGAGTACTCCACATATATACATTAATTAGCGTACCGATCATAAATATCACTATCAAGTTGAAATTCGACAATAAATATCGATATCAAACGGAAATTCTTTGCCGATCAGTTATATATAAGTAAAAATTTTAATATTGGATTTTGTGAAGGTCAGTATGCCCAGATCACACTACTGATATATTGTAAGATTATATAAGTTATATAAGATTCGGCACAGCTAAACATAAACTCCTGCTAATAATAATTGCAATAATTGGCCGTCCATTCAGAAGATCCAATTTTTGATTACACTTTTCATCATTGCTACACAGCAAAAAATAAAAATGAGTTTCAATTAAAATATTTGTGGAATCAATTAAAAATTTAATTGAAATCGGACCTGTAAACAAAATGATAGTATCAATTAAAAAAAAAAAGATTTAATTGAAAATATCAGAAAAAGTAATTGAATCAATTAAAATTTTAATTAAAAATGATTTTAAAATCAATTAAAGGTTTAATTGAAAAAAAAACATGATTTTTGTTCTGAGTACCGGTATCTTTCTAATAACGACTTTTGAATTTACAAAACCTCAAAGAAAAAAACCCGGAGGCATGATATCAAAAGTTCTTGGCGGCCAGTAGATAGGTGTAGACCGCGAATTTATAAATAAAACCATTGTGCACAAAAAACTTTTCTCACAGAACGCTGACCTTCGTAATACAGAGAGACGTTGGAGATGTTGTGGTGTTAGCCTTTTCATGATGAATTATCAAACGATACTGAATATAAATAAGACGACAGGCACGTTATCTGTAAAAAAAAAACAAATGTTACTACATTTCCATTGGGTGTTTCGATCTTGTCAAAACGATTATACTTGATTGCTTGCATACAGCTGCCATGTGAACAAATCAACATTAAAATATTTTTTATTATTAGAGAAAAAAAAAGTTTTTTTCATTTGGTTTGAGTTCACTTTTTGATGACGCCCTTGGCAGGGTAGAAAATGCACTCCAGTGTGCCATTTGTCTAGAAAAATATAGTTTCACAATGGTATTCTTCGAGTTATTAAATAAAAAAATTAACTCAAGCCAAATGAAAAATTTTCTCTAATAATAAATATAAAAAACAAACAAAACAAAATATTTTTTATTTTCAAACAAAATATTTTTTATTTTCCCTGACGGTTTCGGAAATGTGGCTGATTTTTAGAGATTTTCGAAAATGCAAAACATTGATTTGTTGCTTTAGTTCTGCTGAGGACTTCTTTGACATTTATTTAAAATGCGACATTTCTTCAACTGCATTTTATTTGGAAACAGTGTTAGTTGTTTCTCTTTAATAATGAATGGTTCTGGAGAAACTATTCTCGGTTATATTGTTGTTAATCATGACAATATTTTTTGAGGGGTACAGTAAACGGTCGATACTGTGCATATTATCAAGAAATGCTGCCATAATAAAAATTTCCTACTAATCGTTCCCGTGATAAAGCCATGATTTACTTCCAAAAAAGCCAATGCTGCTACATTAATGAAATGCTGTATCATAAATTATGGAAATGTTTGCTATTTTTTTTTTCCTAATAAAGTATAGTTTTGTTCAATTAAAAAAACGATACCTTCATTTGGAACACCCAATACCTCAACCCATCATTTTGCTCTTTTAATGGAATTAAAATAAAATATCTGTTAAGTTTTGTTTATACAGATTTCCCCCCGTTAAACTCCAAAATAAACCATTTCATTAAATTCAAGTTCTTTTATTTAGGTAGCTTTTTTTTCTTAGAACGCAAAACGGCGCAAAATACAGAAATACAAACTACGTATTTAATAATATCACAAATATGAAAAACCTTTCGTATTGTAAATGTACGACGGATTGAAGTAAAAAACACACACACACACAGAAAACGCCAACTTACAATCTGGCAGCGAAAAAGAAATGAGGAAATGGAACTTAAACTTTGTATTACAATGTCTGTAAAGATAATCAAATTTTATTTCATTTGATGTGTTCGTTCATTCGCGTGTGTTTGTGATTTTTTTTCGAATTGTATTGTATTGAATTTTATTGAAGTAAAATCTAGTAAAAACGGGGTCAAATGTGGGAATCTGTTTAATACTTACAACTGAATTGACAGTTAACATATAATTTTGTTTTCTTTTTCCAAGTTTTTGAAATACAGATACAGATATTTTATCGTTTAAATGCACTAGTGAATATTTATAGGAAGTTAGATAAAAATAAAAACTCATTAATAAATTGCCTGATCTTTTTTATTTTTTTTTTTTTAATCTTAGCATACGAGGCTCTCAGTAGAAATTATTGGAAAAGTTTATTCAGTGCATTAAATAAATGGCAACTTTATTTATTTTCACAGAACTGAAACTAAAATTTCCTCTAAAATTCTGTGCTTTTGTTTGGATGGATCGCATGAATTTTTACACAATATTAGTATCCAATTAAAACTTGTGTGTGTCATATACATACAGTATCAGTCAAAACCTAAGCACCCCTTCAGAACATTTTTTTTAAATGATAATAACACAACCGAGAAAATTGCAAAACCAAAGAAGATTTACTTGCAGCCGCAAAAATAGCCTGTGGAGCAATATCACCTGATATAATTAATAATTTAATATCCTCTATGCCTAAAATATGTGCGTGTTTCATCCAGAATAAAGGATTCGCAACGAAATATTGATTTCAATAGTTTTTTTTTGTTGTACCTTAAATTGGGGGTGCTTTAGTTTAGTCCGCTTAACTTTGTGACTTACAATATTTTTTGAATTTTAACTTTTTTATTAAATTATGAATTCCTAAATTTTGTGTGTTTTCGATAATAAAGATATAAATAAATTAAAAAAAATTTAATAACCTTGTTTTATTAAAAAAATTATCATTTAAAAAAAATGTACTGAGGGGGTGCTTAGGTTTTGGCCGATACTGTATATGTCCTATAGCAAATTTGTCTCCTCAACAAGGGAGACTGAATTTTCTATAGAAAATTTTTCTCCTCATTAAGGGAGACTAAACGAATTGCATTTTTTTTGTAGTGTGGCCGAATTTAATGTGAACAATGATTAACATACACATTTTTAAATTTTCTCTTCCTTACACCACCCACTAACATCTAGCATGAATAATTTCAGTCACTTCTAAAGCCACCCACATCCAAAGCCCTTATCATTATAATTTATTATATTATGAAGCTCAGCTTAAACTCGCGTCTATAAACATTTTATTGAATAAAAATTAATTCTGCTTTTGAAACTTATTTTTACAACTTGTAATAAAAAAAATGGAAAATATGCCTCCTTAATTTACAATGTGCAAGAGCGAAAAAAAACATTTAAAAATAATAATAATAAATGAAAATTGTACCCGTTTTTTTACCACACATTCATTGTTGTTTCCCAACTACAAGTTGTCTTAGTTGTTATACCCTCCACCACCATAAGTGGTGAATGAGGGTATATATAAGTTTGTCTTTCCGTGTGTAACACTGAGAAATATTAATCTGAAACTCAACAAAGTATATACATATGTATATTATTGATCCTTATGGAATTCTAAGTCAATTTAGCTATGCCCGTCTGTCTGTCTGTCTGTGTAAAACACTCTCACGTCCAACAGACACAACCAAAATCAAAAAAGGTTACAAAAAAACGGTTCCCCTAAGCAGATTGGTATTGAGAATCAGCAAAATCGGTTTAGTAGAACAAGAGTTATGGGCCAAATTTTTCTAGCATTTTTTTTAATATATTGCAGATATTCCCATGAAATTTTTTACACGTTACTTTTATGATAAAAGAAGAAAGTGTGAAGAAAATAGTAAGAATCGGTCCATGATTTCTGACAGCCCCCATACAAAAATCATCCCGAAATATGACTCAATTATAAATAAATTCCTATAAAATTGGAATATCAATACAAAATTAGCAAAAAAATAAGTGTCATGTTAAAAGAAATCGCAAAACAAAATCGCAAAGTCCACTTTCAAAATTCACTTAAATACGTATAAAACTGGTATAAATAATGGTAAAAGGTAAAATAAATTGTTGTACTAAATTTTACGGTGGTCGGCCCATAATTGGTCATAACTCCCCTATAAGGACCACATCCGAAAAAGCCATTTATCTTTATATATATCTTATAAATATCGGTACCGACTCAAAACTTTATATAGATCATTTACATATACACAAAAATCATTCCACAAAATTTTGTGACTTTCGGTCCATATTTGACCGTATCCCCCATATAAAGCCCTCTTCTGAAAATCTCTTCAATACTCATAAATTTGTTATAAATAACGGAGCAGTTACATATATGCCAAAATCAAACTGCTGTATTGACTATATCTCCGAAATTTACGTTAAAACTAATATTCTCATATGCATAAAATTCACTGTTCCAAAACTTAAGAAGATCGGCCCATAATTCGGCATAGCTGCCATAAAAGACCATTTCTGAAAAACAATTTAACCCACAAAAATGTCTAATAAATATCGATACCGAACTAACTTTTATACAGATCAGAAATTTTAATTATGCTACTGCATTTTGTAGCTGTCAGTTAGTCAATAATTGGCAATAGCTCCCGAATCAAGTTTACTTCCGAGCATACCAACCAACCATATAACTCTTGCAAATAACGTTATTAAGATGAAATTCAATTAAAATAAGCCTAAAATATATAGAAATCACATTAGCGGATACTGGACTTAGAAGCTATCAGTCCATAATTGGTCGACTATGTCACCCATAAATCACTTGTAAATAATGTTATCGATATCAAATTCCAACAAAAAAGCCTCACCTTATATCGTATCCTTTTTTATACTCTGGTGCTTAACTTATTGGGAATATGGAAAAATGGTCTTTTAATTTCATAAATTGTGAAATTACACTCAAGCTTATTATGAATATCAAACAAACTCTGTAAATTATGGTGAGAATCATTAATTGCATCAATTATAAATGGTCAAAATTAGATAAAATTTTAAAACATTTAAAATAAATTAGGTTGGTCGTAAAATTTTCTTTCAAACAATAAAAAAAAATAATAAAATTTGCACTAAGACTGAAGAAAAAACCAGGAATAAGGATATTCTAGTCCTATAACTAGTGCAGTTTTTGTATTTCTTATTACGTTTAAGTGGAGGGTATTAAAGATTCGGCACAGCCGAATATTGCACTCTAACTTGTTTTTTTTTTTTGATAGCGCTTCAACAACCTTCTTCATCTAGTATCCAGTTCAGTTGAGTTTTCTTTTATTTTTTGAATTTCTTGTTCATCCAGCTCTTCAACTAGTACCAGCCGGAGGAGTGGATGGATGTATGGAAGTAGTTGAAGTCAGTCGTTCCATTGCCAATGCCATATTTCTTTATTTTTATCAAAGACACACAAACGAACGACTCTACAAAGAACAATCATTCTGTATAAAAACAGTTTCATAACGACTACGACTACTACTTGTATGTAGATGAAGATGATGATGATGATGGTGCTAGCTGTTGATAATGATGATGATGATGTGAATGATAATGAATACTTGTATGTACATTGTATGGAGTAGAAGTATTTAATACTAGTGCTATGTAGACGTTTATAAGCCTAGTCTGCCTGTTTTTTCTTCGTCTTCTTTTTCTCTGTGTTTTTCATTTTAAATAATGAAAAATATCTGTTAGTCGTTCACTTGGTCGTATGTTTCACTGACTGCTTAAGGTTTTTTTATTTCGATACCCTACAGTTAAATGTTTATTTTGGGTGACATTTTATTTGTAGTTTATTCGTGAATGCAAAATTTTAGCGATCTTAGCTTCAGATTTTATAAAGATGATCTTGTTTAACCATTCGTAATAACAATAGTAAAAAAAAAACTGACAGAAATTCTAAACTAAGTGTGCACAGCAATTGTTCATATTAAAGACAGTCACAAAAATAAATGTTTTAATATTAATGTAACATAAAGGCGACTTGTTTGTATTTAAGAATTTCCTTATCGCAAAAAAATATTGTCAAGAACTATAGTCCGCTTTAACTTTTATTTAAAAACAGCCAAATATTGTTCAACTGGCCGAAGCTAAGGACAATTAGGAGGATCCATATAATTTTCTATTACATCGACCTGATTTCTGTGATACCAATCCATTGCTTTTAATTGTATAATTGTAACTCCATTGAAAATTGTTAATAAGACCCAACATTATTATGAATTTTATATTCGTCTGCCTAGCATTTCTATGCCAGAGAAACCCTCGTTAGGATTAGTGTTACATATAAGAATGCCTATTTCCGACGTCCAAGGTCTTCTGAAAGCTTCAAAAAGCTCTGGAAAAAAATCTGTACATACATATATCGCACCTGTTCAACAAAGGGGTAGTAAGTCAAAATTTTGAAATTTTCACTTTTTATTAAAAAACGATACATAATGATCTACTCTACCCACCGTTACTTGTACTACGGGTCATCATTCGTATAGGCTTGCAGTTAACGAAAAACAAAGCTTCCGTTGACTATCGAGACCTAAACTGTAAGTCTATACAAATTTATTATGTTTCATTGTCATGTCTTTAAATTAAGAAAAGTTAACATTTTCCAAATGCCCCTGATTAGTTTTAAGGTACGGTCACACTTGGCAAATATTTGCCGAAAAAGACGTAACCACTAAATAACATATATTTGTACTCGTTTATTTATTTAAAAAAAAACGTTTCTTATTTAGGCCAAAGCACCACAAATATTTAATTTTAATTTATTTAATGCTGTTTGATCTTGCAAAACTCTTGTAAGGGTAAACAACGTGCTAAAACAAGTGGCTACGCTTTTTTGCGTAAATATTTGCCAAATGTGAGCGTAGCTTTAGTTTGACGAGTTATTTTTTCAAAATCAAACAAATTTATCCCAAATGTCAAGATAGTTGATTAATCGAAACTGTTAAACCAAAACACAAACACGATCTATCTCATAATAAAATATGTTTGGATTTCAAGAAAAATTGTATCTAGTTATAAAATTTGTCATATGTAAGTAAGTAGGTATTTAAAAGTCGTTACAACCGATAGTCATAAACACTCTTACTTGTATCATTTTTACATTTTGTAAACTTCCGGAGTTATACCTACTCTTTGTATCTATGATTGTACGTTAGTAAAGATGTATACATACTTATGTAAATATGTATGTCTGTCTGTTTGTATGATTTTTATTTAATACTTTAATGCCTTGGCGTCTCCTTAGTATTTTTATAGCCCGTTTATTTTCGTTCATTCTGATACGGCTGTTGTAGTACAAACTCGTATACAAACAAAAATGTTATTTTACTGCGTTGACTTTTTTCTTTTTTTTTTGTATAGGAGTAAAAGCTGGAACAAAATACAAGTCCATAAGTATTGTATGTTTTGGAATTATAGTTGATTCTTTTTACAATATTTTCTTTCGTAACTCTCACGTTAGGTTTTTTCGCTGTCGTTTTTTTCGCCTTTTTTTTGCTGAGATTTGTTTTTGTAATATTTTGATAACAGTGGAATTATTTGAAGGAAAAATAATAAACAGAAGGAAATAAAAAGAAACTAGTTTTAAATAGGAATTCTATGCATCCATACATATTTATCAGTTTCTGAAAAAATTATAGCTTGACAGGAATTTTTGTGTAGACTTCAAAGAGGTTTCAGCAAAGCTATTATTATATGTAGTTGCAAGAATTTACATTCTTCATATAAATAATTATTTTTTGCACACAGTTTATTTTATTTAGTACGGAACTAGTGTTTATAATCAGAATATTGTTGAAGATAACACATTTATACGAGGTCTGATTAAAAAAATAACCGTTATTTTAAAATTTCATGAGTTACATATGTTCGATTTTCGCATTTTTCTGTTATGTTGGTACACATGTCTGTTAGACATACATATATGTATGTTGGTAATATCAGCCATCTTGGATTGTCAGTTTGTTTTTGACAGATTAAAAGATTAGTTGTGTTTGTGTGTGCTCTTCGATTTTTTACTATTCGAAAAAATGGATCAAAGAAACTGTATTAAGTTTTGTGTAAAAAAAATTAAATTAAATGCGCAAGGACATTTGAAATGTTGACTGTGGCGAGTCTACTATGAGCAGCACACAAGTTCAATTGTGGTATAACCGGTTTAAGGATGGCCGAGAAGATGTCAATAACGATGCTCGTCCTGGTCGCCCGAGCACGTCAACAACCGATGAAAACATTAAAGCAGTGAAGAAAATGATTTTCTATAATCGTCGAATCACTATCAGAAAGGTTGCTGATGATGTTGGCATATCGTTCGGCTCATGTCAAACAATTTTTACGGATGTTTTAGGCATGAAACGTGCGGAGCGAAGATTGTTCCAGAAATGATAAATTTTGAGCAAACACAACGTCGCATGGACATCGCTCAGTAGCTGTTGAACATCGTCAACGACGATCCAGATTTCCTCAAAAAGGTCATAACTGGTGACGAATCAAGGATGTATGGCTATGACATTGAAATCACAGCCCAATCGCCCCAATGGAAACGTCCAGAAGAGCCAAGACCGAAAAAAGTACGTCAAGTTCGGTCAAATGTGAAGGTTTTGCTCACTGTTTTCTTCGATTGCAATGGCGTGGTGTATCATTCATTCTTGCCACAAGGTCGGTCAATAAGGAGTAGTTAAAGTTGAAGTTATGTGCCGTTTACGCGAAGCAATTCGTTATAAACGCACAGAATTGTGGAAAAACCAATCATTTATTTTGCACCATGATAACGCACCAGCTCACACATCGATGTTTGTGCGTTAGGTTTTGACCAAAAATAAAACCGTTATCATGCCTCAACCATTGTATTCACTGGACTTGGCCCCCGCTGACGTTTTTCTCTTCCCAAAACTGAAGACACCGATGAAAGGAAAGCGTTTTGCTACGATTGAGGAGATAAAAGAAAAATCGAAACAGGAGCTGTTGGCGATACCAAAAAGCGCGCTTCAGAAGTGTTTCGAGGGTTGGAAAAAAAACGCTGGCATAAGTGTATTATATCTGAGGGGTATTACTTTGAAGGGGGCAAGATAGTTATTGATGAATAAATAAATACCTTTTGAAAAGAAATTTAAAATAACGGTTTTTTGATCAGACCTCGTACATACATACGAACTAATATAATTTACAAGTAATTCTATTTAAAATATTAATCATTAATTAATTAATAAATACATATTAAATTTGGTGGTGGTTTTATTTGGTTGTTAACTTTATCTCTTAATATAACGAAAAAAAATCCTCTTTTTTTATACGCTATACCGTAGCTATAACGTTTGATTAGTTCATCACTAATCTTGCCATCGACTGATATATTTGGACTGAAAATAACTAATATCGAAAAAGTAAATAATTTACCAGTTAAGCGGTCACCCTACGCGAATTTTATCGGTAATTTATATACAGTATACGGTGTGTGCAAAAAAAAAAGTTCATTTTGACAATTAGTAGTTAATCCAACGTTGGATTATAAAATCTTGGATATAGATTTTTTTGGTTAAATTTGCTTCTTAAGCTTTTTTGAAAGAGAAAATCGAACGGTTCAAGACTATTTTCATAATGGGTTTTACATTATGGGCAAAGTTCGCTCTAGAATGCGATAATTTAGTTGGATCATGTTCCAAATTTGATATAACTCCGTTAGAATCACTTCTTGAAACGAAATTGCAGTCCCTTGAAGAGGACTGGCACTCAGTTAAAAAAGCCTTTGAGGACGCGGTTTTGGCAAATGAGAACGTAGTATCGGACAGTGACAAATTTAAAGCAAAAGCAAGATTTGGCTCTGTTAAAGATGAGTATCAACGTACTAAGGGAAATATGATTGATCAATTGAAGATGCACAGATCAAATAATCCAGGTCTAAGGCAAGATGAACCTACAAATTCCCCATTGTTCAATACTTTGAACATATATTCAATGAATAATACATTTAGTGATTCTGCATCTAGGTTCCACCTGGTGATACCCGAAAGTTTTACGGAGGTTATGAGGAATGGCATGGAAGTTTGCCACCCAACTCATTTAATTAAATTAGATTACTGATGGTAATTCTATAACATTATAATTAATAATTAATGAATAAATATTTAATTAACACTGCAAAAACTTTCACTAACAACCCAATTCTCTAGTACTCTATCAAATGTATGCAAGTCCTTGTTCAGATAACATATAATTTGTGAAATTTTTACACATTAATAATGAATGCCAAAACTTCCTATCAAATATATAGTTTATTGCAGTCTAGCTTTAAAACAAAATGCAAAAATAGGAAACCCACAACATTAAAAAAAAACAATTAAGAAAATATAGTCGATCAAGCCCGACCATATAATACCCTACACCCAGTATTTGTGTTAAACAGTTTTGCAGAAATGGGCGCTATGTGGAAGCGATGACCTATTATTAAGCGAGCATTCAAAAATTTTGGCATGACTTCTGTAATTATAAATATTCTTTGTGCTAAATTTTATCTCGATATAAATTCTTTTAAAAGATTTAAACATTTTCGAAGGCATCTTATATGAAAGGTTGGACTAATTATAGACTGACCGTTATAACATTAGGTGTCATGATATCTGTATATATGAAACTTATTTGTGTTGTACTATTTTATTTAGATACCAAAATGTTTAAGAGCTTTATGGTAGTTAAAGTGAGTTTCGGATGTAGCACTTATATTGCAGCTATGACTAATTACGGGCCGAGGACATTTGTATGAAGCTTAGTTGAAATAATGAACAGATTTAAACCAATTTCAATTCCAACTGTCCTTTGGCTAAAAAAAATATCATGTACCAAATTTTATGAATATATATACATGGACAGCCAGCCAGTTAGAAGAACGGCCGAACGTACGGACGGATCGGTATACTTTAAGTTGGTTGTGGAACTAATATTTATGGACGTTACAAGCATCAGCACAAATCCAATATACAACTCCCACTATGGTGGTGTAGGGGGTAAAAACTAAAAATGTATCATAGTAACTTAAAAAAAAAAACAACTCACTTTAACTCACTCCCAAATAAACTCTGAATAACAACTTCAAAGCATCGAACCATGATGAATGTTGGCTTTAAAACACCAAGAAAATGGGATGTTTTTTTTGTTAAAATATACATACATACTTGAATTAACGTTCCTTTCTTTCCAAATTCGCACTATTATTTGCCATAAACAACAAATAACTTATGGATGCAATACCGCATAGACTGTGGCTGCTACTATCTGATTTCTCCCCAACCCAGCAAAAACTTTAATTACCAAATAATCTATAAAATTATAGGAACTTATAGGAAACACTACTCACATATTGACTAGAATAAGTACTTATAGATAATTAGGTTTTAATGCGGCTTTAGGACGAAATTGAATTCATAGCATGACAAGTAAAAGGTGTGGGAAGTAAATAAAGATAACGTGCCATATATTTATCTATTACGTGGACCTGATTTCTTCAATACCATAATCTTCCATAAATAATGTAAGTGAGATGAATTGGAACAAATCTTTACAAAAGATGTCTGATATGAGCAAGAAATCGTTTCGGCAGGCATATTTTTGTACAAATATTCGAAGTCATAGTTGAAAAGGTGACAAAGGAGGAATACGAGTATTTTTGTATATTAAAATTTTGAGTCGACAATGCCTCGTTTCGCTGCAACATAAAATCTTGATCCCGGTGTGTGTTTGGAGTCCATTTTAAAAAATGTTTCTTCATTCATAATAATATTGGATTTTGTTAAATTTTTGTCTTAAAAAATGCGCGCTCGCATTTGGCGCAGCAGAATGGCCTTGCTCATCCTGCTTTTCAGTAAGTGTGGTACTCTTCTCCAGGTTTTTTAAAAAATACTTCTGTATAGTGACCGGATTTTATGTGAACAGTGCTTTACACCATTCCCAACTTATATTATTGTTTGTTATTATTATTATTCTTTATTAAATTTATTTTTTAGTGGGCGATTTTGGAAAACAAAATACCTATACTAATACATATAAGTTATATCTGTGACCTATACATATGTAAATCATGAAGAAGTTAGCTGCCTTTAAAATTTAAACTGCAGCTTTTGCTGGGATACCTATACCTTGTTGAGTTTTGGCATTTTTATTGCTTAAAACATACCAAAACAAGAATTCATTTATTGAAAAAGAGAAAATATGAAAATATTTTATTTCTTTTCGCTGAAACTGTGAATAAATGTGTTTTTTCTTTTGGCTTGACACACTCTCGTACTTACTTCTGGAACCAATATTTGTCGTATCTATCGCAATTTCTTCATTTTCAAATAAACAACACTCGGAGCGCAAATTGGATCAGAGCCAAAACATCATAAAATTTTTTTTTTTTTTTTTTATAATACATTATATTTGTTTATTGAATCTTCAGATATTGAAATGACAATAAGTTTTCGAATCTTAATACTAAAAGAAAATAATAAGTCCAGCCAGTGCTAGACAAAATATTATGATACTACAAAAAAATTTACATCCACTGATCCAGTCATCTGTTTTGCGTTTGAGTTAAAGCAAGGGTATCCCTCCTTCTCAACCGAACATGGCCACTAAAGTTAAGGATGTCTCGTGCAAGTGGGTTTGGATGGTGTTCAAGTTTGCTGACATATTTTGAGGCGTATTTTGTAAATTCGTCTTTCACCAAAGGAATGCCTAGATCTTTGTGAATTCGAGAATTTTTAACGTACCATGGAGCTGCAGTAATTATACGTAGAATTTTATTTTGACCTCTTTGAATTTTTTCAATGTTGGATGCTGAGGCAGTACCCAATAATTGAATTCCATAACACCATATTGGCTTTAGAATTGCATTGTACAACAAAAGTTTACAATCCAACTTTAATGTAGAATTTCTGCCGATTAGCCAATTAAGTTGCACTGCTTTTAATCTCATCTGTGTAAGTTTTGCGTCAATATGAGACTTCCAGGTTAAACGACGATCGAGGTGGATTCCGAGGTATTTGACTTCATTGTGTTGCGGAATAATTTGGTTATTTATTCTGATGGACGAGCAGGTATCTTTTCGCAATGTGAAAGTTATATGAATACATTTCTGTTCGTTAACCCTGATTTTCCAAAGCTCAAGCCAATTCTCTAGTTTATAAATATAATTCTGCAAATTCTGTGATGCTATTTGATGGTCCTTATGAACGCTAATAAAGGCTGTATCGTCAGCAAAAGTTGAAGTATGTATATTGGGGTCTGACGGCATATCGGATGCATAAATCAAATATAAAGTAGGACCCAGTATGCTACCCTGGGGTACTCCTGCTTCAATTGGCTGAGCGGGGCTTAGAAAATCGCCTTCTTTGATTGTAAATTTGCGACCATATAAATAACTTTTCATAAGTTTGTGGGTGTTAGCAGGCAGAGCTAATTTTATTTTGTGCATTAAACCTTCATGCCAGACTTTGTCGAACGCTTGGGAAACATCAATGAAAAGCGCGGAACAGTATTTTTTCTCTTCAAACGACCGTCTTATCACATTTACTAATCTGTGTGTTTGTTCGATGGTACTGTGTTTAGCTCTGAACCCGAATTGATGATTTGGAATACATTGAGTGTCGTTCAGAATTGGAATCAACTTAGCCATTAACAATTTTTCAAACAGTTTTGAAATTGTCGGCAGTAGGCTAATTGGCCTATATGACTCTACTTTGGTGAGGTCCTTCCCTGGCTTAGGAATCATGGTAATCATAGATACCTTCCAATCTGCAGGATAGTATTCTAGGCGTAAAATAGCATTGAAGATAAAGAGAATAATTCTTCTAGCTACACGAGGTAACTCCACGAGCATTTTGTTGCTGATTTTATCCATACCTGGAGCTTTTTTAAGGTTCAGAGTACCAATAGCGCTTTGAATATCATTAAAGCTAAGTCTTAGAGGTACAGGAGGTCTAATAACGAGTGGTGGCAATTCAGTTGCATTATTTGAGTTGTTTATAGTAAACACATTTCTCAAATGGTTAACAAATAAAGTCCCTTTCTCGGAATCGTTTCTAGCCCAGTCACCAATCGGATTTCGCAAAGGAGGCTTTCCTCTAACTGGTCTTTTTAAACCTCGTGCCGCCTTCCATAACGAATAGTCAGATTGTGGGGAACTGTCAATTCCCTCCAAGTATGATTTAAGTGAAGCCATTCTTTGGGTTTCTAAGAAATTTCTTAGTATATCTCTGCATTCCCGTAGCCTAGCTTTCAGTTGAGGAGACCTGTGAATTTGCCACTCTCTTCTAACTCTTCTTTTTTCTGTCAGGAGATGTTCGAGTTCAGCGAAATAAGTTCTGTTTGTCCTATTTCTGCATTCAACGTCATATGTGGAAGCGTGATGCACAGCTCTTCGTATGTCCTCAGTAAACTTGCCAATCGACCCATCAATATCCTCGGTAGTTCTCAACACTACATTTTCCGTGCAGTGGGAACTTAAATACTTTTTATACTTTATCCAACTTACTCTGGATTTAGACATGTCCCGAAATGGAGAGCCATACCCTTGAAGGAAACGCATTGAAATAATAGAAGGAGAGTGATCTGAAGACAAGTCTAATGAAGCTCCACTTGTATCGATTCTACAGGGATATTTTTCACTACTCCGAAGTCAATAATATCGGGAATCTTCCGTCGGTCCGTCGGCCAGTAGGTGGAATGCCCGCTTGAGAGTACATCTAAGCCCATTTTGGCAATGGTGTTGAAGAGTTCACGACCCTTCGGGGTCACTAGACGTGAACCCCAAAATGTGTGTTTGGCGTTAAAGTCACCAGCAACCAAAAATCTAGCTCCAAGGGAATTGAAGAAGCTGTAGTATTGATGTTCTTTTATTGAAAATCGAGGCGGCGAATAAATTGATGATAAAACAAAGTTGTATTGACAGAATTCAATACAAATGTTTGTTGCTTGTAGGTAATCCTCACATATGTTGTTCATTAAATAATGTTTTATTCTGTTCTTTATAAGAATTGCCGAACCTCCACATGCTCTTCCGCGGGGATCTTTAGTATCATACAACACGTATCCATTAATTTTGAAGTACCCTGTCGCCGTCAAGTGAGTTTCAGCAATCATCATGACATCAATCTGCTTATCCATCAGGAAGTGTTCCAGTTCGTTTTTATGTTGGCGGAGGCCGTTCGCGTTCCAAAAACAAATTTTTAAACAAATCATTTCTTTAAAATTGCTTGTAAGATAGTGGATTGCATTTTCAGCATTTCCTGCATCATGGATGTCATAGTGGTCGTAAAAGTGTTCATAGTTTGGACAAGTGTCTGCAAAGTAGTCTCTAGAGTGTTAATATTAGGCTCGTAATATTGAGATTTAGGTTCCTGCTCCAAACCTGGCATATTAGATTTAACCACGTTAGCGTAAGAAACTTGTCTAGAACTAGGCGCGTTTTCATGACTAGTGGGCCGTAACAATTGAGGAAAATTGTTACTCGATGCAAAATTAGGCTGTTGTGGATGAACAGGTAATACTGACGTCTTGGTCCTTATGCCTTTCAAATGAGTGTAAACTGGACAACCTCTATAATTTGCGGTATGATTACCTCCGCAGTTACTGCATTTTTTGATTTTTGAGTCGGTTTTCGACTTATCACATTGAGCAGTTGTATGTAGTTCCCCACACGCAACACAAACTGACGGCAATTTACAATATGCTTTAGTGTGACCAAATTCTTGACAATTAAGACACTGGACGGGTCCCTGACGCTTATGCGGTTCTTCCACGGTGATTCTACGATGCAGAAGGTAAATCAGATTGTAGATGGGATGGGACTCGTTTTTCTTTAAGACTATATCTCCGGGTTCCAATTCCACCCTGAACATAGGCTGAGGAATCTTTTCACGGTTTCTAATATTCGTTATGTTCTTAATTTTGAAGCCATTTTCCATTAAACTAGTCTTTATCTCGGCAGGATCAACATCTGGGTCTATACCCTTTAGAACGACTTGGAGTCCTTTTGCGCTTTTCAGCTGGTAGGTATAGAAATCCCTACTCTCCCTCTCCAACTGGTTGGACAATTTTCGAAAGTCATCTTCCTTTTTCACTTGAATTTTGGTTTCGCTGATATTTCCATGTTTAATTGAGGTTACGCTAAACATATTTTCACCTATTACCGAAACAATTCCTTGTACCAATTTACTGGAAGTGGGCTCTCTAAGATAAATTGGTGGGGGCTTAAACGTTTTTTTAGGAAGTTCTGGATCATCCGTCTGGAGGAGAGCAAACCTGTTTTGATCATTTGGATTGTCAATACTCACGGTCTTGGGAGCTTTTGAATTTGATGACGTTTGAACAGATGTCGGGCTCCTCTGTCGCTTAAGAACTGTGACGTATTTATCCATACCTACTTGTTTTCTAGGTTTGACTGCACTATTTGATGTAGAAGATATTGATGTTTTATCATCTGATGAAATCACTATATTGGGCGAACAGGAACGGCGCCGTTCTACGGCTCTTGTAGTGAGAAGATTCTCCACAGATTTTTTTAAGGATTCTTCCTCAGAGATCCATAAAGATTTTCTAGTCGAGCTAAGCTCTTTCTCAGAATTACATCTGAGAGGAACACTCATACAGTTTTTATGCGATTTTTAATGTCTTTTATTATTTTTTTTTTAATGTTTTTTATTTTTTTTTTTTTTTTTTCCGTAGGTATTTTTACCTATTACGAATTATTTTTTAACTTTTTGTTTTATTTCGACCTATTACACTTTTTCACCTATTACGATTTTTTCACCGAAAATTCAGCCGCACTAAAAATAACACGTCCGAACAGTTCAACAACACTATGTATCATAAAATGATTGAAGTTGTTGTTTATGCCATTCTTAGAAATATTTTTAATCTTTTTAGTTTTTGTTTGTTTTTCCCCTACATGAGCATTTTTCTAATTTTTTTTTTTTGCACGTGTCTGCCAAGAGTTTTTTTGTATAAACAAGTGAGAGTTATGAGCTGTAAATAATGTTGAATTTTTAGCTCTACGTTGGTTAAAGATGTATATATAAGTTCTTATAGGAACCATATGAAAAGTTCAGAAGAATACCTATAAGGGCAATGAAGCAAAACATGAATAACATGTTTAATCATGAAGTTAATTTCAAGGTTTAATCATGAATCCTTTTTATTTACACCTCTAAGTCCCCGTTTACACAGGGAAACATTTGGAAGGGAAACATCTGGAATTCTCTTTTGTATTTGCCTTCGCGGTCATATAGGGAAACATTGTTGTCGGAAACATTTCAGTTTATATTTGTTTTTTTTCTTTTGCCATTTGGCAAATTGCAGTGTTGTTTTGTTTTAATTTCTACTGTATTTCATTTGCTAATGTACACATTAAAAATGAAAGCACAAAGCATGTATCCGAGAACGGGAAACAAATTTCATATTCTCTTCCCCACCCGTCCCTCTCTTCCAAATGTTTCCCTGTGTAAACGGGGACTAATATATGACCGATATAGGATAAAAATGCTGCCGATTATGATAACAGTTCTTAACTGGTAATTGATAATTGTTCTTAATAACTAATATACCTGTATTGGCGAATCAAATAGCCGCGATGAGGCTAAATGCGATGAAAGAATTAGAATGTGGAAATTATGGTCGATATGATTCTTTCAGCTTCTGAAGCCCTTTTTTGATTTAGGTTTTATGACAAATAAATCTGCTTTTGACAATGGCCTCCACTTTTCTTAAAGTGTTATGAAAATATTCACTGACAGTTAAAGATCACACTATATAAACTGATAGCTAAGCGGCCCTAGAAAGTGCGTACATCGCCTCGAAAATTTTCCAAGAATGCCGGGTGTTTTTAGAGAGACACTTACCCGTTACCCTCGTATGGGTTCCAAGACTAGAAACATTGAAAGACTGATGCACTACCAATATGAATGAATTAATGCGGCCAATATGAATATGCAGAGAAGACGATTTGTGATAAATTTTTCTAGAATTCATCATAGCGTTCATTACTGGACACTGGCTTCCACAAACAAAAATAACCAATAAAGATTAGGAGACAGAACATCTTATCTGTAACTGCCCTGCATTTGGGTAACTGAGAAGTAGAATTCTTTGGCAACAAATACTTATCAACAAAACCAGTCCATTAAAAGATGATTTAGATTAAAGCAACAGGATGGCAGGAACATGAATTCATGTTGCACCGATTCGACTTCTCTTCTATCCATCTCCTCCAGGCGGAATTTTTTACATAATAATTCGTCAGTGATTTTGGTACAATTACTCGTAATGTTAAGCGAAGAACTTTATTTAACAATAGTAACTTCTCATTTGAGTTAAAACAAAACATATTGTCGATACATAAATAGCATCGTATCGTAAATCAACCTAACCGAACAATAATTCAGTGTCCTTGATAGAGTGCTTTATGAGTTGCAGAAACCAGTGTTTTTTTATGATTTCGACTTAATCCAAACAGTAGCTACTTTGCATGCGATCATGTGCAACCAAATAAACACAAACATACACTCACTAACAGATGTATCAATGGAAATACATACATACATACATACATAATATACCTATTTATAAGAATTAATTCTTATTGATTATCATGGATCTTGTTGGTTCACATTTTCTCATTTTTTCATCATCCACTGCCAGTGTTTACTTTATAAAGAAATTTATTTTTAAAACTCTTGTTATTCCAGTGCTTTTTGTTTGTTTTAATACAAATTCATTGATGATCATTCTAGAATAAAATCAAGGTTTTTGTTCAAACTTCATGTGTTACCCTTTTCATCCTTGCTGTGCCCATCTCCACTCAATTCCTATTAAAGTGCTAAGCAAACAATGTTCAAAGAATGAGACAAAAACAAGTGAGTCGTGCCCTTAGATGGGACTGTTTGGTTTGTTAGTTGGTTGGCATGAGATCTGTATCTCATTGTGGTATTCGCATTAGTTTGATCGTATGGTCTTGAAAATCTTTTAAATCTTTTGTTGTTCATGTTCGTTCGTTCGTTTTTAGTCGTATGGCAAGAGCTGGTGATTTTATTTAGTTGTTGTTTTATTTTTCTTAATCACAATTTTGCTGTTTTTTGTCTACTATTGTTGTTTATCAAGCTTTAGGTTTGTTTTGTTCTTGACATTCTTCAATGTTGTTTCTTGTAGATTCTATGGGTTTCTTTGCAATATAGGTATACAGAGTTTTAAAGGAACAAACACATTATTTAAATACATATACGTGTATGTTCTAGCTTCCGACAGATTTTAAAATCACATGAAATTGAAATTTCACATGAAATTAAAATTATACCTATGTTCCCGTTTTCACATTGCTTTTACATACTCGAAGTACTGTTCGAAACAAGTTTGACAAATGTTAAAATAAATTAAATTCATCATTTCTTTTGGCCCAAAATCACTATTTCATAAAGAAAAAGCTGATTCGTTTTGCTTTCACCAAACTATTTTTAAGTGAAAAGAATACGAAATATTTAGTTTGTAAGTGAAAACGAGAACATCAAGAAAATGTGAAATCGTTTGTTTTCACATTTGATCTTGTGAATTCGAAAGCTAGAACATACACGATATTTTAATAAAATAACATTTTCATAAAAATAGTTAATTACTCCCGTCTTTTTAATACATATCTGCGGAATTCTCATTACAATCAATAACCTTCTAGAACGAAATAAATTTGATGAACCGAAAGAAAATAAAACTCAAACTTTGAAATTTCAAAACGCACCAAAATGGATAAAGAAAACGCAACAAGTTTAGAATTTCTTTTTTATTTAATACAGTGCAACTTCGACAATCCGGACACATATAGTTTTAGGGTCGGTTGGATTAACGTGTTGTCCGGACTATATTGGTAGGTGAAAATATTAAAATAATCTAAGTGAATTTAATTGTATATACATACATGCATTGTATGTACAATGATTTATTAATATATTTTATATTAAATTATTAAATAAAGTAATTATAGGTATTCGAAATAAATTGTTTTATCTTCTCCTTATTTTTTTTAATGTCGCAAATCGTTGATTGGCAACCTGCCTAATAGTTTTTCCCTCAGCAAGACTTTGTAAAGTATTACACTTTTCCTTTACGGTTAGTGTTTTATGTTTGCGTTTATTATTTAAAAACATGACACTTGGAATGGAATTAGACAAACACGCTTGCGAAAGAATAAACCGAAACTGAAGTAATGATAGTGCAAAATGTAAATCAAAGTATGAATAACAAAACATGCGAGTAAAAAACGGGAAACCCCCGAATTTTAATATTAATTCATGCATAAAAAAAATTTGTCCGGATTGTAGAGGTAAAAATTTTAAGTGTCCGAATTCTTGGAGTGATCGGACTGGCGCATGTCCGGACTGTCGAAGTTGTACTGTACTTATTGGTAAAAAAGGGCTAATTTCAGTACATATTTAGTACTTTTTTATTTATTTTTGTTTTCTATTTTAAGTACATACCTATTTCTATACCTATGTTTATTATTAGTACAGTATTGCAGCGCCTCTGGTGGTGAGTAGACGCATTGATCTAAGCTTTATAGTCATTATTTAATTATTTTACCTCGGTGACGTTTAAATGTTATACCACCGAAGAAGGGCGCTGTGATAAATATTAGTTATGATAGGATAGAAGAAAAGTAATAATTATCAGAAACTGATGTTGTTTTAGTGGCAGCGGCTGGGAAACGAACACAGGCCACAAATACCAACTCATGCTTAATGATCAATTAAGCTACAGCACCCTCATTTAATTTAATACTTTATAATTTATCACATTAAGTTTACCACATCAAAATTATTTGTCAAACTTAAATCTTCAAAATCTAAAAATTTTTTAATGTCTAATTTCGATTCGAGGATACATCTAAAGATTCCAATTAGGCATGGCCATGATATAATACTGGCAAAATACAATCAGACCAAGTTGATCTAAAGCTTGCTCAGATTCGTGGTTTACAATAGACTTAATTAGCCTATCTGCACGAAGTTTTTCGTTCCAAAAATCTTATTTTCATATTTCAAATAAATGTTTCAACCGCTTATTCTTATACATTTATAGATTAATACTGGATCAACTATTATTTATTTCTAATTTAGATATTAAAAGGCTTCTTTCGAAAAAATGAAACGAATATCAAGCAGAGGGAAGAGGATCACTTAAATGTAAATTATATTCTAAATTTAACAAGTACGAAGCACACAAATTTCTTCCTTTGGAAATATTAAGCCACCAGTAGAGGAACAAAAATTCCTTAAGAACGTTTGATGGCACGTAGGCACAAAGTGCGAAGGGTAAAGCCTTGATATTCACTAAACACTTATGTAAGAATTATTCCCCAAAATGACATATTTGTATATTTTATTTGAAATAAAAGACAATCTTGAATTTAGAAAGTCAACAGACTATGATTTAATAACAACATCCACAATTATAAATCAACCTAATGAAGCAATTATTGCGGTCTTAAAGCTAGAAGGTTTTCCATATGATAGGAAAATGTTTATAACATCAAAATCAGGAAAGTCTTTGACAGTTCCATCCTTCTATATACCAACTAGACTACTTCCTTATTTGTAAAACTATACGAAGTGATGGAGAAAAACTTTAGGTATTTCTACATGGATTCCAACAAATTTCGAACAAGGTTTCGCAACACTGATCTAGAACCCTGCTTATTTGAGGTCCGTTTGTCTATCCAGGCTCCTAATTGAGAGTAAATAGTTTTTAGTTTTAGTTATCAGATATAAATATTTATTGTAAGGTCTAGGATCTCAAATTGAAAATGCACTGGTAGCTCCATGATTTCTTTGACCGAGTTAATCGTAAACCATTTTAGATACTGATGTGATTAAAAAATATACGTAGGTATTTGAAAAATATATTACCGCTCCTCTTAAATCAGACTCAGACCAGGATGCCGCTCAATTAATGCCGGACACATTTTGGATTTGGAGAAGACAACATAAGGGACCGAGCGAATATACCCTCAGTTAGATCATGTCCACAAAAGGCGAAAACCGAATCTGACCACAATTATTAGCCCTTGGTAATTGAGCATTTACGTTTCTCGGAGCTAAAATCCCTTAAAATAACCATAAATCCTTAAATCTGGCAACAGTTATTGTGATATTTCTCTGAATATATTTTAGCACAATCTTGTTGTTTTAATTTCATTAAACTTGTTTTATTTTGATGGCATTCTCTTATAAGAAAGAATAGCTGTGGCAAAAACAAACGAAAAAAAAATAAAAATTTCATACAATAACAAAATCAGCTATATCAACTAAAAATAAGAGGAAAAGAACGAAGACCAAACATCAACAAAGCATTCATGAGTTAGAGCCATTCTAAATATGCTCTAAAAAGAACATCAACGACAGCAACATAAAAGAATTTGTATAAAAATAAGAAAACCCTTGATGGTTGTTTTTATGGAAGCCGATATAGGCACATAGTATGTATGTATGTACTTAATGAACATATAGACGACATTCATATGTACCTCCCAGAGATGGCAAATGGTTATATTGTAAGATATTTCAACGGCCAATATTTGATAGACATAATCTTCAAAAAATAAATACCAAAGAATGTTCTTTCAAATGATATTAAACATTCCAGATTAAATTTGAATTTTCTGTTTTTTTTTTTTCTTTAAAAATGTGGGGAACCTCGAAATGGATTACGCGCTTTACAAACCAGTCACAATAATAATGAAAATTATGATACTTTAGGCTTTAGTTCCCCACAAGCTATTAAGGCAGTAGTATCATAGGCCCCTTTTTATACTTGATATACATATACATACTTCTGATATGCCACCAAATAATGGTATTCGCACATCGACATCCGGGGATAATATTGTTATTCAAAGCATTTTTGAAAACTCTTAAGAATGTCGGTACTTACAGGATCATATACTTCAAGTAGAGCTAAGAGCACAGAAAATTTAGATTAATGAGCAAAAACTCCTATTCAATTCAACAATCAAATAATAACTTAAATATGTAATAAGTTAAAATACGATATGGGTACGCATGTAAGTATGTACCTCTCGATGGTTGTTTTACTTGGAATTGCCATATATGTGTGTACATACATAGATGCAAAATTAACCCAAATTAAATTTAAAGTATACTCATACCCTGGTTAGCGTCGCTAATTGGGAACGGAAAAACGAGACGCAAACTGAAACGACGCAAACCGAATCACATACATTTGTATTAATTTTCATTTAATTCGTTCCGAGACTCATAATTTTATTAAAAAAAGAATTGATTTTTCAATAGCAAATACCAATTTTTTATTATATTTGTGTAATAATAGTTTTTATTCAAGAACAAAAATAACAATTCATGAAAAACACATAAAAAACATAAAAAATTAAGATTAAAACTTGTAGACAATTTGCACATACAAATTTGCATTAGAATTCGACGGGAAATCCCCTTTTTATATTTTTGTTTTGTACATTAAAAAATTTATTAACGATGCAAATCGAATCATTAACGATGCAACTTCGAAGCAATGCGACGCAAACTAAAGCAAAAACGACGCAACATCGAAGTCACGGAAATTTTAAAAAGACGCAACTTTGAAACGACGCAAACCGGGGTATGAGTGTAATTCACATCTAGTAACATGTACATTTAGACCAGTTTTTCATTTGTTTAGTTTAAAAACACATGTGACTTATTATTATTCAGTATTATATATTATTATTATTTAGTATTGTTTAACAATTCATCATAGAAAAGATCATACGGCAGTAACATCTACAATTTATTCATATGTATTACGAAAATCAACATTCTGTAAGAAATCTTTGAAATAAAAAATTACTTTATTTAAAAATAATATTTGTGGACAGCTAATATCACGATACGCATCTGTCAACTCGCCGCCGAAATCGCGGTTTTTAATATTGTCAGTGAATCTCTACTTAAAATATTATATAATCTTCTTCAGATATTGAAGGCCAATAACCAAAAATGTTTAATGGTAATAATTTAACCAAAATGTTTAAAGCAAACCACTAGAAATAGAGAATCAATTATTTGAAAGAATTTTTAAATTAAAAAGTTTTTTTTGAGATCTGAGCCTTTTTGAATTTAAAATTTTATTGAGAATCCCCAGAACTTTAGAACGTCAAATAATAAAAAAAATAAGAGTGCATAAACTTATCCATCTCTGATATCAATCCAATCTATCACACACACTTACAGCCATGCAACGACAAACAACAGCACACTCGAAAAAAACTACCAGGAATTCAATTAAAAAATTACGTAATTTGTGTTTAGGTTAAACTAAACAACAACAAAACTTTAGCAATAACAAAAATTGAAATGGGCCAAGCAAGGAGCAAGCAAGTGAGAAATATAGAGCGAGAGAGTAAGATGTCAGTAGAAAAATAAAATAATAAAACAACACAAACACACACACACTCTACACACGAGTATTAAAGAAATCAGGCTATTGTGTCATTTAGGAATATTACGATTTATTTTTTCCATTTCTTATTAGTGTTTATGTTGTTGTTGTTATTTTTATTCTTAATTTCTTCTAGTGATTCTTATAAATATCCGAATGTTGTTGCTGTAGATTTTCTCTTACTTGATGATCTGCTGGATTTATTTCTAAAGGGCTCTCTTTAATTTACATAATTGATTTAGTTGCCACTAAGTAGGTACATACGAGTATTTTTGTATTGTTCACGATGACCCAATTGCATCAATTGGCACATTTACTGGAGGCTTTTTAAATGTATTTTACAAATTTAGAAATAGCTGTTTACAGCTACATACATACATATGTACATAATAGAAAGAAAGTATTAATTGCTAGAAGACTTTAACAATAATGAAGCTAACTACAAAGAAAGTACATATGAGAGTAGACACCAAATAGCTTTAAAAACATTAGCAAATCTATAAATATTCCAGAGCAAATATCAATATCAAAGACCGTTTAATCCTTTAAACAAATCTAACTTCTCAAACTCTTTAAAACATACCTACATATGTATGTACATACATACATACATAGGTATATTTTGAAAGCTAATCATTGGCGGCAATTATTGCTTTTCTCAAGTCAATTCTCAAGATTTAGTACAAATCTCTGGGTGATAATCTGGTCGAGCAATCAATGAATGAATTCAAATACATATGTACATATATACCTACATACATATGTATATTTCTTGAACTTTTCCGTTAAACAGGCTTTCCAAAACAAAAACAAAACATGCTAAGTCGAAAAAGCGAGTTTTGCAGGAAAAGCTCCTAATGTTTACAGGCGATATCTAAAAAACCATATGAGGTAAAACTTTGTTGTTTATAACTATTGATTGGAATAGTCAATCACAACCAAAATTTGATAGAATTTAAGTGGAAAAAATCTAAATTAAAAAACGCAAAAAAAATTTAAAACATGCTAAGTCGACATAGCATGGTTTGGAACTGAACTGCCGATATATCAAAATGTATTTCCAACGATGTAATTCATCAGGTTTAGAAACACTAAATAGTTTCAAGAAGTAACATTTTTAAAATATGATGGTGGATAAAGCGATGTGGGTCACAGTTGATGTCGACAGCCCTTTTAGTTTAGTTTTTTGTATTAAATGCTCTAATTTATTGAAATGATATATTATAGGGTGGTCCATTTAGACCTTTTTTCATTATTATTTTTTTTTACAGATCACGCGTGACTTGTTTCATATTGTCATCTTAAGGTGGATTCACCCATAGGGTAAATATATGTATTTGATATTTATTTTGTGCTGCATTTTGATAAAATAAAAATAAAATAACAAAATTTATTAAAACTTAACTGCCGTATTCATAAAAAATAAAGTAGTTTTAAAGTGTGCTTTTAGACAAAATGTTCATACAAAATTTTCTTAAAGTACATTTGAAGTCTACTTTAATTTTTTATGAATAAGGGCATAAGTAAGCAAATTTGTTTGTAATTTGGAAAATGTGCAATAATATTAAAAAATGTTTTTCAAGATCAAATCTAAATTGTTTAGGTAGATATTTATTAGTGTATGCAATCGAATAATGAATGTTCGATTAATCGAACAATTTTTTTCGAATAACACTGTGCTAGTTGAAAAACCCTAGCTCGATTTTTCGAGATATAGCGTTATATAAAAAATGAAGGAGGATGCGTAATAAATATTCGCGTAACTGGAAAACTGTTTAGGTTATTGAATTAAATAAAAAAAATCGAAATTCGGCGACAAAATTATCCTTAAACTGGACTAAAGTCGTTTTGTAAATAATTTATTTTCTGGGCTGATTTCTAGTAAACTATCAAAGACACATACTAAACATAAATAGAAATTTTTGTGATTTTGCAAAAAAAAAACAAAAAATTATTTCCAAAACGACTGCTCGGATTAAAAAAATTAAAGTTTAGTCCTACTAAAAGATAATTTTGTTGCCGAATTTCAGTTTTTTTTTTTTATTTAATTCAATAAACTAAACAGTTTTCCAGTTACGCGATTAATTATTGCGTAATCTCCTCCATTTTTTAAATAACACTATATATCGAAAACTAGAGCTAACCTAAAAAACTGTTACCACCACTGGATTCAGCGAACTCGATTTAGTTGTACTCACTAGGTGCCCCGTTTGTCGGTAACAAAATGTCAAATTCGAGCACAGTGTAATTATTCACAGCATTTAAAAATCTCCATTTTCGAATAACGAATAATTCAATTAATTTAATGAAGAATAATCGAATAAAACGAATAAATATGTTTATGTAAATTTGTCGTTTCTGTTTAAAAATGTCTGTAATTTTATAATTAAAGCCACAAATAGATACTCATTTATTAATATTTAAAAAAGGCTCAAAGATGAAAGTTAATTGCATTCATTTTTCTATTAGGTCGATCAATCTACTATAGCTTTTGAACAATGATAGAGGCCAAACCTTTACTAAAGATTGGTAACGCCTAATAAGAGGCAGACCAGACAAATTCTATCCATATTATTCCGACTGTATAAATTTTTTGACAAAATAACAATAGTTATTTTTAAAAAATAAATCAATGATAACAGAAAAGTGTTGCCAGCAAGCCGAATATTGATGTGTTTAGAACATTTTTCAATAACTCGCAAGTCTTCCGGTTTGTTTTATGTTTTTTTTCACTTTCCACATTGCATAATTTATGGTTTTAGTTTTTGATATACATATTTCTTGATAATTTTTTAGATTCTTATTTTATTTGTTTCCTTCGTTAGTTAGACGTTAGTGTGCTGGATCAAGAGCTCGTTTTTAGAAATGTAAACTTTACTTTTAATTTAAAATATCGAGTAAATATTACATTAATATGTATCTATGTATGTTTCTTTTCTGTCTATTCGTTTATACCTATTATACTCTGGAACTTTAGATTCAAGGAACTAGAGAAATCATCCTCTTTTTCTATTCTAAAAGCTAAAATCTTAGAAATTCTAGCGAGAATATGAAAGTGAAACTATGAAAATGGGAATTCAAAGGAAAAAACACATTGTATATAGGTATGTACCTATAACTATAGAATACATGTTGAGGCAAATTAACTGCAAAATTTTACACCATGCAACACTTACAAAGCAGATAAAAAAAGAGGAAGAAAAGCAAAAAAGATAAATATGTCTGTAGGTATATACTTATGTACATATATTATATACCTATTTACAGTAGCTCCAAGCGAAACTCGTACAGCAAGATTTTTTCTATATTTCTCTTATTTGTAGGATAATTTCAATATACTTACATATGTATGTACTCGTAGGACCTATACATCTAAATTTTATTCGTGGGATTAATAGCGAAACAAATACATACCTACATACATAGGTACCTACTTTATTTAAATCAAATACAAATTAACTTAAAACCAATGGAATAACATGTAATACACGGAAATAAAATTACATGTTATAAATTTGGATCAAATCCAATCTCGTCACTTTTAATAATAACTACCTATATAGACATATGTACATACATATGTATGTAAGCGTACATTCCATAACTTTACTAGAAAATGGGGTCTAACTTTTCCCCTTCCTCTGCAAGAATTCGCTTTTAACGAAATGTGTTGTTCTTTATGTTGGCATCGAGATAACTCCAGAATTTTTCGAGAAAGTAAACGTAGGTACTCTCTGTGAAGGTGACTCCATAACATGCGGACAGGAAACATGACCTCAGATTATAAGCTTTATTCCACGGATCATTGTCCTGGTAGAAATTGTAGTTGATGTTAAGACCCAGCTTTTTCTTAAATACTGTCAAATTCGATTGTAAAGTATTGAAATCAACCTACATACATAGGTACAAAAAGATAAATATAAAAAAAAATTTTGCTGTACGAGTTTCACTTGGAGCTACTGTATGTACATACATATGTACATTCATATGTGTGGACAAGGAAAATGAAGCTGAAAGAACAACTTTTATGTACATACATACATACATATGTAGGTATAGATGTATGCATGTATGTATGTACATATTTCACTTTTATTTGCAAATTGCATTACGAAATAATGTGCATGCAACGAAAGAACCAACATGCAACAAAATATACAAAGTACCTATAAGGAAAGAAAAGAAAGATTGCATGCACTTTTTATAGCGGACCATGAAAAAGAAAGATGCGAAAACATGCAACACTGCACTGCAAGTACATACACAACACACACTTGCACTTGCATGTAAAACTTCACATTCACTCACTCACTCACCCATTCATACATTCACACAGTGCAGAATTTAAATTTAAAAGAAGAAACACTAAACTTACTGCTACATAATATTTCTGCAAAGGCAAAGCTACCGGCTATGCGGCCGACGATACTGCTGCTTTTTTCTGGTTTTTTTTTCTGTTTTTCATCTCTTTCGTTGCTTTCAACAGAAAAGAACAGAATAGCAAAACAAAATTCATACAGACCGTCTGCACACAACATGTGCGAAGTGTTTGAAATCAAACGGCCGGCTTTTTATTTGTGTTTATTGTTTATATTGCCGGCTGCGTTTTGTTTTGCTTATTCGTGCTTTTTATTTATGGTTGAATTGTGTTTTTTGTGCTGCTTTCGTGCTTTTTCTCAGTCTGCAGATCTTCATATAACGTTGGCGTGGCGTGTAGTTCGATAGTATTTTTTTTTCTTATTAGCATTAGTCGAACATGTTCAACGTCGTTTTAGTGACGCAGCAGCTGCACACTTTCGCTGCTGCTAATGCTTTCTTCATACTGCTCTGGTTGCAGGGGAAGTGTATGTGGTTGTATCATACAAGAATGAAAGTGAATTCATTTAAATTTTTGTCATTTAATTTCTTCTCCTAGTTGCGTTCATGAAAATGTGCAAGTTTTTTCGTTGCATTAGAGAGGGAGGTAGTTTGCTGATTATTGTTGTTGCTGCTTGTGGGGCGTGTAGCTCTAGTATGAGTATATTTAGTTTATCGCATTGTTATCATTACTACATAATTTTTTCTTCATTTTTATAGGCAGGATGGCGGCTGTATGCGAATATTTTTTTTTTTTTGGTGGCCCGTAGAATTTTTATTTGTTTGTAGGTTATTGGTTTAATTGACAATTTTTGTGTGGATTAGACAGAATATAATAATTTCAGTTATTTGTGTTATTTTATAAATTAATTAATGAAAGGTGTTTAATGTTCATTAGTCGCATGTTTATTAAATGGAAGAGTAGGTATGTATTATTTCAAAACAAATTTTATAAATAAGCTACTATGTGGTCATGGGTTCTTGTAATTGATGATTAATTTAATATAGGGTATTAGTTTATTTTTAAAATGGCAGGTCCTTGTGCTGACTTTTACCAGCAGTTTTTTAATAGTGGTGAAATGTTGTAACCCCGCAATCTATTAAAATTTTTAATACATACTTAGACAACGCGTTGATCTTGTATAAATTAAGTTTGGTAAAAACTATAAAAATAATTCAAGTTAGTTAGACGGTACCGTACAGCAAGGCTTTGCAGAAATACTACTCAATCGATACATTCTAAAGTCAAGAATACCTATTAAGTCAGTCTCCTTTAAGATTTTAAAAAAATCTCTATATCAATTTGTTTAGAATTTGACATTTTGTTCAAAACGTCGGTATAACGATATAATAAAAATCGTCTATAACAAATTAGTCAAGCCCGACCATATAATACCCTACATCTAGTATACATATGTTTAAAACAGTTTTTCAGAAATGGGCGTTATATGGGAGATATCACTTATTTTAAACCAAAATTTAATGTCATGATTTATTCAAAGAATATTATATTATATATGTTAAACTTTATCTCGATATAAATACTTTTAAAAGATTTATGGAGGTTAAAGTGAATTACGGAGACGGTCTTATATGGGAGCTACGACTAATTATGGACCAATCATCATTAAATTGTACCGTAGTATTTGTATACATAAAAAATATATTTGCGTTAAATATTATTTGGATATCAACATTTTTGAGTGAGTTATGCTCTATAAAGTGATTTTCGGAAGTGGGCCTTATATGGGAGCTACGACTAATTATAGACCGATCTTCACAAAATATTTAGATGTTATTTATCACCATTTACTACTCATTTGTGGTGAAATTTGTTTGGATACTTGCATAATTCAAACATTTATGATCGGTAAACCTCAATTTCTGGAGGACATTTGTATGGGCGCCAGGTGAAATAATGGACCGATTTATACCAATTTCAATCTCATCCGTCCTTGGGCCGAAAAATATCACGTACAAAATTTTATCAAAACATCTTCAAAATCGCGACCTGTACTGTGCGCACAAGATTTACATGGACAGCTAGCCAGCCAGACGGACGGACAGACATCGTTAAATCGACTCAGAAAGTGATTTTGAGCCGATCGGTATACTTTAAGGACCAATATTTCTGGGCGTTACAAACATCAGCACAAATCCAATAGACCCTTCCCACTATGGTGGTGTAGGGTATAAAAACAAGTATGATTGAAAGACAAGAAATCTGAAATTTTATAAAATTACACATACAGCCATAGACAGATTAGTAGCGTACTAGTGTTCTATGAAATGTCAAACGTATTATGTGTATTGAAATATGGAATGATAATAAGGCCTGCCATTCTATATATCGAGAATTGAATGTGCCAAAAATTTCATAATGTAGAAATAACGTAGTAATATTTACATATTTTATATTTCCAATAGCGCTATAATATTTTAAAATTTTGAACTAATTATTAGCAAAAATGAACTAAAAGTCTTTTTAAACCTAGATTTTTTGCGAAAAAGTGTATAAATATGTTCTATATACACAATAAACCGAAAATGATTTAACAATTGAGACCCATTTTGAATAAATTGACGAAATTTTTTTGCCAAATTATTGTGAAATCATGATTTCAATCGCGCCAGCTGAACTTAACTGAAAACTTTTTTAAATTTTTTTTCAGATTCCTCGTTTTTCAGCACGATTTTCGCTTTAACGAAATATCCGATGTATTGTACATTATGTATTTTTAATATTAAAAAAATAAAACTAATTTTAAAAAAATTGAATGCTCGATATAATGAATGTAACACAGAATCAGAGCAACGATTGAAGAATGGCTTGAAATATCTTGATCTCTAAAGGATGCCCTGATGGAAAATCTGATTTATTATTGGTCAAAGTAAAAAACACTTAATGAATTCATTGCAAGTGATGTCTGGCTTTATAAATTAAAAAAGTGCCAGATTTCTTAAAGAATAATAATAGTTGAGTACAACCTTACCCCATGATGTTATTCTTAATGTAGACAAAAGTGTTTTTTACTGGAAAATGCTACCTGTTAGAACGTTTGTTCACGCTAGAAAAACTAGTGCTCCAGGAAGAAAGTTATCAAGGATTGAGTAATCATTTTACTTTGCACTAAAGCATCTGGAGCAAAGAATATTAAACCTCTTCGTACAGAAAATTTGCATAACAAAGTCTTGTCTGTAACTTATCATTATCATTTACATATTTAAAAAAAGATATTTTTAGAAATTCCTGATAATGACAAAAATTAACCTCCCGAAGAACAATAAGTAAAAACTACAAAAATAGACAAACTTAGATTATGACTATCGCTTAAAACTTATTTAAAATATAAATCTCGATACAACAAATTTTTAGATTTAACGAAAAGGGCTGACAATATACATATGTATAATTCGTTGTACCTAGATTTGCCTCTACTTGAAATTAATATCATTAAAGGCACTACATATAATATTATGATACCTTTGGAATGTAATGATTTTCCAAAGTTTCTCGTCTTCGGTATGTTCATATACACAGAAAAAACTTTCATAAGAATTAATGTTTTCATAATATATACAAGATATATTATATTACATATATACATATATTATATACATATTTATATTTATAAAATTTCGTCACCCACTAGTTCATAAATACGAGATAAAAGCTGGAATATATTGATCATGTATATTTGTACTTACATATACTATACAAAAGTATGTAAATGAATCATTCTGTTAGTTTTACTTCAAATTTTTAAATATCACGTTAAACAATTGTACATAAAGCAAAAAGTGCTAAAAATAATAGCGCAATTCACAATCTTGTGCAAATGGTATTGCATCATTGCATTTGCATATGTACTTTCAAAATTAATAATGCAAAATTTTATTGAGAAAATTCTACTGATTCTACCATTAAGGAAAATCAATGCTTTATTTGACGTATGTAGATAATTTACAGGTAACACTACGTTATGAAATGGGTGGAGTTTCTTTAATTTCCCTAGAATATGTGGTTTTATAATTTTTGTTTCAGATGCATTAGCGCAAAGTAAAATTGGTACAATATTCTTTGAGAACTTTCTTTTGTTTCTGAATTTTCCAATAGAACAATTTACTTTCTCATTAAAAATAATACCATTAGTTAGATTGTGGCCATGGATATTTTTTTTTCATAACTTCTCTCCTGATTCTTTTAGCTGTCATTATAAAGCTATTTTGTGTTTTTCATCTGGCCAAGAAATCAATAATAAAGCTCATTTTCCATCACTATCGTTTAGATATTCAAGATTTTTTTGAACCATTCTTGAAAGCATAATATAATTAACAATATTAAAAATTCGTTTGATTATGTTTTATTTTAATCGGGCATAAACTTGTTTAAACATTCCTTATATAAGATAGTTCATTTTAAACATTTTACTATACATTATACCTATCAGATTTACGCCAAAGACAGATTCCTTATACCGGTCTTTATTTGTTAGTGATAATTTAAAATATACATTTCTGTTTATTCCGAGTCTATGTAGAAACAAATTTTAAAATCAGTCAGCTAAACCAACAATAGAAATGTTTTTATTTTTTATTTCTTAATACTTATTTTAAAAAGTTTCCTAAAAAAGACAAAAACTTTTCAAACTAAAAAATTCTTCAGTGTTTACAACAAAAATGTACGTATTTTAGTTCAACAAACAAAATTGAGAAACAATATTTTCCTAATTTTCACCACCAGCGCAAATCCATACGCCATCACAGTCAAACTGTGACTGAAAACGCAACATAATCAAGGGATTTGCCAAACCCCGCCAGTTGGAAAAACCACCGAAAAAAAGAAAGTTTTTCCAACTACACAGTTCAAAAAAGAAAACTGAATTTAGCGCCAAAAATTCACAACGACAGCAAAATAAACTCCAGAAATGATAAGGGAACACACCACATCAACCAATCCATCCTATAAAACTCAAACTCCAATAAGAAACCTTGAACTACAAGGAAAAATCCTAAATATTCAATTTTTCCTAAACTTAAATTTGAAATCTTAAGGGTGAGTCATCGAAAATTGTGAAGTGCCACCCTTAAAACGCACAGAAATATTGAAAAAATATATACGAATTGGAAGCAAACACCAATAAGAAAAGTAGAGTGAGTTAAGAACCCCCAGTGCCAGTGGCAGAGAATTTGCCTGCACCACAAAAAACAAAACAGCAAACACCAAAAACACAAGAGAGAGAGTGAGAGAGAGCTTTGTTTATTTGGTTATTTTTTATGTTTGTTCGCTCGTTCGTTTGTTTGTATACGCAATACAAGTTCGATTTGAAGACCGGCGCAATACACATGTTTGAAGGGAACCTTTGGAAACGTAGCGTTGACGTTGTGCGGTTTATACGAACACTACTACTGCTGCTAATGAATGTAGTTGTTTTTGTTTCTATATGTTCTTGTTGTTTCGTTTTTTCCTCCTCTTCCATTCAAGTTGCTTCGGTTGTACGTACGCGTTTGCTGGCTTCATTCACGATTTTTCTTGTGTGAAATTTTTAGTCTGAATTTCGCTTTCTGCTGAACAAGTTGTATTGAATGTGAGAGTTCGGAATAAGTTAAAAAAGAAAACAAAGAAGTGTATTTTTTTTTGTTCAACTAACTACTCTTGGAGTGAAGTGCAAAAAACTAAAGAATAAGAATTTCCGACTAGAAATTTTTTGTATAGAAAACGACAAATTCTTGTTTATTTTTTCTAACAAAAAGTTCTTAATTAAAAAAGAAAGAAAAAACAAACGAGTAAAAATTAAAAAGCAGTGTTTTTTACCTTAACTAAAAAAACAACAACCAATAAAATACGAATTCTGTTTTTTTTTTAAATTGTAAAAATTAAAACGAAACATTTTTATACTACATAATGTTACAATAAAACTTTTATAATGAAATAATTGTGCAAAATCTACAGAAAAAAAACAAACAAACAAACAAAATAATTGAACAAGTTAATTTTGTCAAAAAGAGAAGCAGAATTATTAATATAAAAACAATTATACAACAACAGCATAGAATATCCATACAAAAAATAACTGTAAATTTGTGACAGAGACTGAGCAAAAGCAATAATAATCATACTAACAACGACAACTACTGCAACAACAAACACATTAAATAACAGCAAAGTAAATAATTGAGAAATAAATAAAACATTAAAATTGTTTTTGGATGCAGTCATTGAGCACAAAAAAGAAGAAGCTTAAATCGAACGAAAAAAACTCGCCATTTAGTTTTTTTTCTCTTAAATTTGTTTTTCGTAAACATTTGTGAAAATTTTACTAAAATTTTACAGGTACCTATAAGCAAAGTATTAATACCTACATATATGTAGCTGAAATTAGGAAACAAATTTAAGTGGGAGCAAAGTGGATATCATATTATTAATATTTTGTTTTATCTATGGAGTGTTTACCAAAAATACTTATGTTTTGTTGTATGGAAAAAGTGTTAGAAATATGTTTTGCAAGTTGCAACATATGGCAAGTTTATCAATTATCAATAATAATAAAATAGACTTTTTAATTAAAATAATTAATATTGAATTTGGAGAAGTAATTTATATAATAATACTGTATTTTAATAACTTTTTTATTGAAAATAATTTTTTTTTTTACAAACCTTAAGTTTCTTTGGGCGTCATTTTATTTACACATTTGCCAATAATATTTTTTATGGTATGAAAACTATTATTTTTCATTAAACATATTAAGACTTTTCTACTCATTTAACTACTTGACGTACCTACTAAGTATTGTTATGTCCACCAATTTTTGATTGCACAAATATAAAATAAAAATGGTACCGAAAACCAACTTCAATTTAAATTTGTTTATCTAATAAGTAACAGAAATTACACTATACCTATTTAGTTAAAATTTATTTTTTTAAGATTTCATTTTCCAATTTACAAAAGTTTAAATTTTAAAGCGAGATTTTCGAAAGTTAATCTAAAATCTTATAGTTTTTCTAAAACATTTTAATATCTCTTCCAAAAATTTTAAACTTTGAGACTAAAATAACTTGTGTATTGTTTATAGGCAATACTTATTATTATTTTTAGATTATAGATATTCTAAAATACCTATTTACTTAAAAAAAAATCTGTTCAAATTGTCAATGGTTTCATTTCAAATTCAATTCTTGAAATAAAATAATTATTACCTTTCTAAAGGTCGAACATTCTAGAAAACAAAAATTTAAAAACTACAATAATTTTAGAAATTTTAATGAATTTACATGTAGGTAAGTTTGTAGGCATTTTAAAATAGTAGGATAATTCTTAAGTAAAAATGTTTAAACTTGAAATAAAAAAGTAAAATTTCGATAAAAACTATATAGGTACCTATTCCAATACAAATGTTAGCTTAAAATATGATTTTGTTTTAGAACATTTCAAATGTGTTAAATTAAAAGATTTCAGAATTAAACTAAGAAAGAATGACAATAAATTTGGTTCTTAGAATTTCAAAATCGAACAGAAATATTGTGAAACAATTAATAACTAGGTAAATACTTTCATTAAAAAATAATAATAAACTGGGTTCTACATTTGTTAAATGAAGTGGAGGTGAAAATTATATTAAGTTTGTGTTCTAATTTTAGTGAAAATGATTTAAAAAGTAAAATATAACATCCAGTTTTGTTCACCGTAGAAAAAAGTTTCGTTTTCTACAACGTAGTAGTGTAATTTAATAAAAATATAATTATTTTATTTTGAAATCTTTACACTTATAGGTACCTACTAAAAACTAATATCGAACAGCTAATATATTAAATTGTTAAATACCTATAAACCCAAACTGAAAATGGTTTTTATAAAATTTCTTCTTGGAACTTAAGGAATTTGTCTAGTAGGTATTTTAAATAAAAACTATATTCTTACAATCTTTTAGTTTTTTATTATACCTAGGTAGGTACTTACTTAATATTATTAAATGAAACAATAAAATTTGTATGTATATTTTTTTTTTTTTAAATAATGATCGTTTTGACAAATTATTAAAATATAATTAACATTAAACAAAACACTTTTTGAATAAGCGTCGATAAAGCATCCAAAAACAATTTTATTTAATATTTCAAAATTTAGAATTCATAAGTTTTACTTAACTCTGAAATTGCTAATTTTCTATCTTCTTCATTAAAAATAAAACAACTGAAAAAATGTCAAAATAAACTAATATCTAATTAAACATCAAATTTTTCGATATAAAAGAAAAAAAAAAAAAGCAAAACACCCAAAATTAAAAGTAAATTTTCAACAAACAACAAATAAATCCAACAATTCTAATACAAGAATTAACGAAAATTTAAAAAATTCTTTTCCAAAAATAAACAAATCTTTAATAAAAGTTTTTATTAAAAAAAAACTAAAAAATTTCCAACGATTATCAACAAAAACGATTTAAAAATTCTAAACTGAAGTCAAAAATATCGAACAAATGTGCGATTTTATAATTTCTATAAACAAACTAAAAAAAACTGTTAACAATTATTAAAAACTCTTTAAATACAAATCATCTGAAAATTGAAAATTTTAGCTCAATGTATTGTGCTAAAAGAGTGAAACTAAAATTTTTCACAACTCTTAGCAGCAGCAAATAAAATTTTCTTAATTTCTTAAAAAAAAAGAAAACACAAACAAAAAATCGAAAATGTAAAAAATCATTGATTTTCTTGTAATAACAAACAACTTAAGATTTCAAAAATTAATTTGAAATTAAGCAAAAACAAGAAAACAATTAACGGTGAAAAATCTAATAAAATTTTAAACAAATTAAACAACAATGTTTTCAATTTAAGTGTTAACAAAAATTTCCATACAAAAACCCCATAAACAATTTTACATCAACAAATTTGGAGAACTTGTATAAAATTTTTTTGAATAACTACTAGGAAATACTAAAAATTAAATGCTACTTATGGCGCCACGTCGCAATCATAATTCTGCAAATATTGTCAATCAACAGCCTAACCAGCAACAGCAGCAACAACTTCAAACAAATACTTTAGCAACATTTGTTAATACAAATTCTAATTCCTCCGGAACAGCAACAATATTTAATCATCAGTTTTTTAATTCAAACGAACATCAAGAAATAAATAGTTCTAGTAGCATTAACAGTGGCAATAGCTCCAGCAGCAGCTTCACTATGTCACCCATGCAAACGACCGTAAATAACAACAATAATAACAACAACAACAATAACAATGTGACTCCGAATCATAATAAATCAGCAGGAGAACAATTTGTACGTTGTTGTTATCCCAATGGCGATTGTTTCAAAACGGATTTGATTAATCTGGAGGATCTAACGGAATGCATTAAGGTAATTTGTAACAATGAGAACTGCAATGTGGGCCAATACATGCATCGAGAATGTTTCGAGGCCTGGGAGCAAACAATATTGCAAACTCTTAAGACCATGGGAGGCCGGGCACGTGCCTGGTCGGATCGGCAGAAGGTTCAAAATTTGTGGACTAAGAAGGGCTATGATTTGGTGTACAAAGTGTGCGGTTGTAAATGTTCCAGAGGACATTTGCGTAAAGACTTAGAATGGGTGGCTCCCAAGGCGGGTCAATTTGTAAATGGTCAAAGAATAGTAAATGGCTCTAACAATCAGGAAGATGAGGACAAAAAGAAAAAGAAGAATAAACGCAATCGGCAGCAGCAACAACAGCAACAGCAGAATACTAAAGCTCATACTCCTTTGCATACAAATGGTCATGCCAATGGTCAAATTCAGCAAATGAATGGCTCTAGCAATTCCACCCCAGAACCTTTGCAAATCAATAAACCTCTTAACATAAATGAAACAACTACCAATAATCTTAACACTAACCCGTTAAGCAGCAACAATCACAGCAATGTGGGTGTCATCGGTTCAGGACTACATCAGAATGGTTCTTCACAACAAATTTCCCAAACATTTAATCAAAATTCCTCCAATGCGGAACTACCAGTCAATGTGGTAACCTCTCTTAACAATTTGATAAATTGTCAAAATAATATCTTGGGATTGGATCTACGTCCTCGTACCAATAGCATCTCCTCAGCCTCTAATAACAGTGGCTCCACTTCTCCCTCAGCCATTTCATTCTCCTCGGGAGATCTATCAACCGCTCAAACTCCCCTAAATACATTGCAAAATTTCAATTTAAATGGTTTCTATCATGTTAACCAAAATGGTCTAACAGATCCACAGCTGCAGCGGCAACAACAACAGCAGCAACAGCAGTTGCCCCAACATCAATTACATTCAAATCTTTTGCAACAATCTACTGTTAATGCTGTTTCTTTGACTAAAAACATTTTAAATGGTCTGCAATCGTCTGGTTTGTTGGGAAACAACGCCAACACCAACAACAGCAACACTATTACAACAAACGTTGCCAACAATATTAATAGCAATGCAATAATTACAAATGCTTCAGCAGCTTTACTGATTAAACAACAACAACAACAGCAGCAACAGCAATGTGCTAATATTTTATCAAACGGTATTGTTGGCCTGAAACACCCATTAACACCATTCGAGCAACAACAATTGCTGCTACAGCAAAAAGTTAAAGAAGTAGAAATCTATTCCGAAAGAGTACGGTAAGTTGATTTAAAGTTTTTCTCTATCTATTTCTTAATGTTAATTAAATTTATTAGTTTTTAGACACAATTTTTAAAAAATTTTTACATTTGTTTTTCATATTTTATCGTCACACACATTTTGAATATTATTTAAAACATGTTAATAGATGGAAATATTTTGAATTTTTGGAGATTTGAGTTTTCTTTTCTAATAGTTTTTTGTAGTTGTTTTTAGAATAATATTTGATTCAATTTATAATTGAAATATTTAAACAAAACTTCACAACAGTTTCGATTAAATCATTTTCACTGAAGCGTGCTGGTTTGTCATACTCATCTTAATTATTGTTATGCAAATTAAATGCGTTTCCACTTCCTTTTTTTGAGTTTTAATTTTATTAAAATAAATACCAAAATATAAATAAAACATTTCGCAAATAAAAAATTCACCCATATAAAAATAAACAAATGCTTCAATTTTCGAAAAAAAAAACAAAATTAAATACAAATGAAGCCAAATAACAAAAGTTGATTTCAGCTTAAATTAAAATAAAAATTTTGATTTAGTTGTTTTTTTTGTGTATTATTTAAAAGTGGTTAGATTTTTAATCAGAATCATTTTAAATAATATTATTTCGTTGGTTTTGATTAAAGAAAATTTATTGCATTTTAATATACATTTGTATTTAAGCAGTTTTTTTTTTTTTGCAAATGTTGGTATTGAAATATCTATTTTGTATAAGTATTTTAAATAAAATAGAAGTTTAGTGATTTATATTATTTTTACTAATATGTACCTACAACTAATAAATAAACTAATAACCCCTTTTGAATAAAATGTTAAAATATAAAATTAAATGTTACAGAGATTTTTGGTAAATTTTATAAAAATAAGGAACTTTTATTCAGCCTTATTATGTGTCGTTTTCTTTTTACGACAACGACTCTTTCGTAATAGATTAAAGATAAAATTAAATTTGTTTCTTTAATCTATTACGAAACAGTCATTGTCGTAAAAAGAAAACGACACTCATAATAAGGCTGATTATTTTTCTCTGCTTAAAGAAACATCTGTTAGTTATTTCAAAAATATCATTATTTTTATACTGACCTCACTTTAATTTTCCAAAATTTTCACTTAATTTAAATATTTCTTCAAAAAACATATGCATTTCATCAATAAACATTTAATTTAATGAAATTATCAAAATATATATTTGTTCTATAAAAAAGCACAATAAAATTAAGATTATAATTTATGCAAAATATACATACATACATATATAAAAAACACTTTTAAACAAAGTCAGCCACTTAAAAAAAACACCATTAACAGAAAAGAAAATTGAAATACAAACACACATTATAATTTGTGTTTTTTTCAGGCAGCTCATTTTATATGCAAATTTAAAAAGTAGAAATACAAAACCCGTACTGTTGTAGGAGGTATAACAGACATACAAAATTTCTATTCATAGGGGTCCCTGGCTTTTACATAATAGTGGGTATATAGAAAAACGTAAATTTTTAAGGAACATTAAATCTAACCTTGACATTGAAAACACATTTTTTTTGTTAGCTAAGGAAATTAAAAAAAAATATTTTTTACAAAAAAAAAAAGAAAAACAAGCAGCAGCAGTCTTGTTTTTATACAAATAAATAAAAATAAATAACGTCATCAACACATTAACCGAAAAAAGCAAATTTGGCGTAATCTAAAATAATTTTATAGACACCCAAAATATGTTTTTCGATTCTAGTAACATTTTTTAAATAACATTCATAAAGTCTATCGAAAATATTGAAAAAATCGTTTTTTTGTTTTCAAAACCATTATAAATATTGTTGTTTTCAAATACTTTTCGAACATAATAAAAATACATACCTATATTAAAAGAAATAATTTTCTTACAAATGTTTATTTAAATCTGTTCAACATTACAATTACATTCAAAATCACATTTCAAAATCTACTGATCTTAAGTTCGAAATTCTATTTTATATTAAAATTTTAAAATATTTATCACTTGATTATAAATGGTGAATATTTAGCAACCTTGTTTTTGGCAAGACTGTTTCTGGCAGCTCAGCTGCTGTCATGTAACATGTTACTGTTAAACATGTTCAGTTTGGTCAATAATTTAACCATGAATCGACTATCAAAATTCATGACCGCCTAGATCGTGCGATTTAACACGTTTAGACTATTTTTTGTGGGGCTACTTATCTATAGGGACAAGCCCGAAACGTTTGACGCACTGGAAGCTAATATTGAAGATTTTATTCCAAAGATACTGGCCGATATTTTGAAGAGAGTATGCCAAAATTGGACCCAAGTTATAAACTATTTGAGGCGAAGCCTCAACATGATATCACCTTTAAACATCGAATTATGCCTATAGTTCGTGCTATCGACTCAAATAAAGATCAAATCCGAAAGCTTTTAAAAAATCACTTTTATATTTATTAAATAAAACAAATTTTAATACAAAATACTAAATTTCCATACAAAATTTGCTTATAAACCTGTTGTAAGTTTTATGAATAAGGGCATGTAAGTTTGAACATTTCCGAATAAAAAACTAATTTGATATTTTTGAATAGTTTAGTTGTATATATTTTCTTCTATGAATTTTTTTCTAATTTTCTGTCTAAAATTTTAAATTCGAAAATATAAATTTGTGCTAAAACTTAAGAAAACAAGTGTCTGTTTTTCTATTATTAAAATTTTGATTAATTTTCATAAGGAAAATTAATTAGTTTTAAAAATTCAAAATTTTTCGAATAAAATTCGAATTAAAAAAATGATTATTTAAACAAAATTTTCATAACAAAAATTACAGTTCGAAAAAGTTCTCAAATCAAACAATTTTATGAGTTTCATTACATTTGTGGTTAAAATTTAAATATGTTTATTTATAATTATTTAAAAGAATTAAACAAATTTTGAAAATTCGAAAAGTTTTGAACTCAATTCGAAATTAATAAAAATTTAAAAAACTAAATTTTTGCTCAACAAAGATATTTTTACATAGATTTATATATATTTTCATAATTAAAACCTTAGTTAAGTATATTTTTCTTGAGGTGAAGAATGGAATGCTGGTTGGAAATTAGACAAAGTTATTCTCAGCACCAATTAAACACTTCTCAGTATCGTAAATAAAAACAAAACTAGGAAAATTAATGGAAATAAAAATAAAGAAGTAGAAACGCCAAGAATTAGGTTTTTTATAATAGGAAAAAAGTAAATCTTTATTTAATTGAAACTTGGAATTTTGTCTTACCTCTCTGTTCGGCTGCATAAAAGACGAGAATGAGAATTTCGGAAATGAAAAACCAGAAACAGCAGCCAAGACATTTACTTAGACTAATTTGACGTTTAAATTGAAGCGAAAAAGCAAAAGAGATACAGTGAACTCGCAGAAACGTGAACTAATTTTTACCCAGGCTAACATTAATGAGCCTACTCACCACCAGAGGCGCTGCAATTCTGCACTAAAAACAAACATAATGCGTAATTGCAGAGTTGTGAATAAAAAGCTTCCTTCTTCTTCACCACCTTTACTTCTTCAGCTATCCCCTTTCCAAAGAAAGTAACGCAATTATATATAGGCATATTAATTGCCTGCGTGTTACATCTCTTAAAAAAAAATTTATATGTATGTATGTATGTATGTATGTATACCGTACGGACTGCCGAGTGTCAAGGACTATATGGCCGGCGCTTAGGAAGTCCGACTCGGAATCGTTACTGGGCGAGAGCAAGGTCTGCATAAGAACCATGATAGGCGTTATCACGGGCTATTGTATGATAGGTAGAATGGCAAGGATAATGGGATCTGACTTGTCAGACATGTGCGGGTTGTGCGAGGATCCAGAGGAACTGGAGATGATCGAGCACATTCTGTGCCATTGTCCCAGGTTACAAGTTAGCAGGTTGAGGTGGCTAGGCAGTAGATACATAGGCGAATTAGGGGATGTCTCGGGTTGTAAGCTCGGGGATCTCAAAGGATTCGTAATGAATATGGCCTGGCTGCGCAACAGGGGAAGGGGCTCTGTGTCTCATATCATTTCCGAAAGGCATCACAATGGACCATATTGGTCTCTGGGTGATGGTGTGGGGACAACCTCACACCGGCCTTCTAACCTAACCTAACCTAACCTATGTATGCACATATATATGTATTAACTGTTATTAGGCAGGATCATAAAAAATAAGTCACTGGATTTGTGACAAAGTATGTTAATGCTTTTGGTATTAACAATATTTTAGTATTAAAGTTTTTCTAAGTTGTAAATATTGAAACTTTTGTGGAAGACTTAAGTTTGAATAGAATACCAGGGTTAATTTTTACAACTATTTTTTTGAGTATGTTATAAAAAACCTTTATTTTGACTTGAAAATGTAAAGTATCAGCAAATTATTTTAATTGTATACTCTAGAATATTAAACTCAAATTGATAATGATTTTATATTATTTTATTTATTTCGTTGTGTTCTTGCTACGATTTGAATAACAAAAATAAAAGTGAAAGCATTTTTTTCATTATTGCTGTAAAGACTTTAATTATTGTTGTTTTAAGCAGATAAGAAAAAATGCGTCATGGCAAGTCTCAAAAATAAATAAATAAATTGCATTAATAATCAAAATATAAACAAACAATAACAACAACAACACAATTTATTAATAGCTTTTAAAAGATTTATATACGTTTTCAATTTATATACAGCAAGAATATTAAAAAATGAAATATTTATAAAAAATCGACAGCAAAAAAAAAAATGGAGAAAAACACCAGACATTTAAAAAACTTGTTGAGAATTTTTAATTAGAAATAAAAGCTAATGGAAATTAAGATATACTATATGTGGGTATATAATATATTCATATAAAAATTTATTAAATAAAATTTATTGTTTATATGTGTAAGTAGAGAGAAAACGTGATTAATCTTTTATTTTTGTTTAAGGAGTTTTCTTTTTAATTTAATTTTTTGTTAAATGCAATATTTACAAAACAATTTAAACACATGCAATATCTGTTGTTTTTGTTTATTTTTTTGGTGGTGTTAACAATAAACAATAACACAAGTAATGGCCTTGAACATGAACACAAAAACAAAATTTGTACACACTTTAAAAAAGAAACAATAAATACCTGTTATCGCAATTTTTTTTTTTGTTAATTTTGCAAAAAATTGTACTTATGTTTGTACTTTATTTCTTTTATTGCTTAATATTTGGTGTTTTGTAATGTGGAACGAAAAAAAATCAATAAATTACTTTAGTTTTTTGTAATTTATAAAGCAGCAACAGTAATAATTTGCAAGGCAATACCTATAAGAAGTTACAAATATTTGTTATCTAGTAGTAAACATTTTCAAGATTTTTTTTAAATACCTTAAAATTTCAACTTTTTTTATAACACACATAACATATGTACCTCTATAATGATTCTATCAAGTATGTGTCCTATTTCATATTAAACTTTCATTATCACTATTGCTTTAGTTTTGTCAGTTGCAACAATCATTTTCTTTTGCAATTTCTTTAGTCATAACAATCAAAATTTTGTTGCATCTACTACTACTACACACACACACACACACACGTATTATCACTTTACTTGTCATACCTATATATATACAACTGTCATTTAGAATGATATTTCAATGCAACTTTTATTACATTAAAGAAAACAAATGCTTTTTTAATATTTTGAAATTTCCATTTCTATTTATGCATTATAAATCAAATCTTTTAAACAAAAATACATTCATGCCACAAAAACATCTTAACGCAAATACAATCTACATATATCTGTAAGTCTGAAAGTGTGTTTGTTTGGCTGTGTGTATGTGTAACCCTAAGATCCTTGTCTGTTTGTCTGTCTGTATGTCTGTACTATGAAAACAATTTGACATGATGTTGGCGTGTGTGTATTGAACTAAAAAAGGAAAATTGAGGAGAAATATTGAACACACATTTGGTTGGAGTTGTTTTATTAGGACAGTAGAGTTTGGTTAAAGCCAAATGGATGGAAAGACATAAGCAGTTTATTGGTTTAACATTTTGTAGCAATACTCACAAATTTGAAGTAAAATTAAATTAACTAAATAATTTTTTGTTATATGTTATTATTCTCTATAATTAGCTTATTTTTAAGAATTTACTATACCAGTATACCAGTTTGTTCTATAGAAAAATTTGCGTATAACAGTTTCTTCCATAGAAACATTTGCGTATAACAGTTTTCCATAGAAACATTTTTGTATAACATGGGTTTCTATAGAAAATAAGGAATTTTTTAAGAATTTGCTAAAAAAAATAGAAGCATTTTTCTTAAAAAAAAAGCACAAAAGTTAGCTATACATTTTTAAAAAAGTTGATATCTGTTCCTTCTAACCAAACTCCTCTGTATCTTACATGTCTGCAGCTCCTTTAGCTTCAAGTTTAGATGTTTATTTTTAAGTTCATATTTGATTTGTTGTACATTTGTACTCATACATTTATAGTATGAGTACTGTACTATGTGCAGTTTATTTTGTTGTTCAGATTTTTGCTTATACAAACGGTTTGTTCGTTGTTCTCTCTGCAACATGCATGTCGATAATGTCGATTAAAGTAAAAATATGATTTGTTGTATGCAGCTGCAAATGCATCTTGTACTCACTCGTAAAAGAAGTATAAAAATAAATAAAGAAATAAAATAAGGCGGATTGCAGTTCTTTTTATATTAAAGTCTTTTTTCTCTCTACATCTTCGTTATAAACTTTTTGCTGTTGCCGTTTTTTTGTTAAATTTTTTTTTTTTTTGCCTCTTTTACCATGAACATGATTTTCAAATCAAGTCAGTAAAGCATGTCAAAAAAACTACAAAAATCTTTATATAAAAATGTGTACATATTAAAAAAATTATTTTTCTTGAAAAGGAAATAAACTTTAAGTCTGTCTGGCTTTTAAGATTTTTCCGTACAAAAAAATATAAATTTTTGACATCTCTAAGAAAAATTTTACTTGTACGAAAAATTGTTATGACAAGCAAGAGATTTTCATAAAATTTTTCCAATAGTTTTGTATAGACAAATGTTGGTCTGCTTGTAAAATAAAGAAAATATTAATATTTTTCAAATGCAGCTTGAATTAAACATGTGGGAGTTTTTATAAAGTGCGAAGATTATTTGATTTCCGGTTTCTAAACTTAATACTAGATTTGGGAAACTAAATACGAAAAATTATTGAAATATTAAGTAACCTAAACTAGCAAGCCACATAAGTAAACTGTAAATATATCGCCATTCTCAATATGAAAATTGCATAGCTTTAGACCAAAAAAAGGAGCCTACTTTTGAAAGCATATTTACACAAAATTATGTATTTGTTTTCTATTAAGATGTTTATATAATAATCATGTTAAGCTAGCCCTATAAAAATTAGCATACTTTTAGGCCAACTTTCAAACAAATCCAGTTGTCTACTTTTAAGGGGTATGTAGTGGTTTTCTGTTAAGATATTTTTGTGCATCCCTATGACTTAACTTTTGTCATAATTTATGTTGTAGTCACGTTTATTTTTACTTTTACAACTAGGAAATCTTTTCTTTAAATGATTTTAAACTTTTCGATTACATTTTAATGAAATACTCGTATTGTAAATTTATTTCCCATTAATTTTAATTACTAACAATTCATTTTGTTACATTTTTTATCACCTATTTTACATACAAATTATTTTAGATGTAGTAGAATTATATTATGCATATAATTTTTGTTAATACTCAATAGAATTTATTTGTTGACTGTCATTTACAAATTTTGTTAAGGCATATTAGTTGCTTAAATTTTATATTTTTTTTAAACGACCATGTCTTGTTTTTTAAAAGCATTCCGGTTGAAATGTTTATATGTATATGTATCTATTTAGATGCATTTTGACATAATTAATTAGATTCTAGTATTATCTCTCTTTTTTTTCTCTACATTTGTTTCTTAATATAATGTGATTTGTGTCATAACATTTATTATTAATGCTACATGTTTATATTAATGTCACATTTTATCTAATTAATTTATCCAAACAATCTAAAAAAGTTCATTAAAAATAATTTTAACATTTCCAAAAAAAATTACAAATAGACTTGTTAAATATTTTCTCTATATTTTTGTTTATATTTATTTCCGCTAGCAAACAAAAAAATTAAAATTTAAGTCGTGGTAGATTTAATAGTAATACATACATGTATATCAGGAATGGAAAAATGTATGTAATCGTACATCTTTTGTTACTGTTTATCATATACAAATGTAGATATTACTGCCAAGCTATATTTAAATACAACGAAACAAATTTTAGAATTTTATGAAAAAGATAAATTTTCACCACATATATTTTTATTGAATCATAATTACATCCAGTTGGATATAAGAATCTTCGCTCAAGTTTTGTCTATAGAAAATTGTGAATAGCAGTTTTTTCTATAGAAACATTTGTGTATAATAGTTTTTCAATAGAAAATTCTTTGCATAACAGTTTTTTTCTATTAAAAAAATTATGTTTAACAGTTTTTCCTAATTCAATGTATAACAGTTTTCCTAAAGAAAATTCTGTATATAACCATTTTTCTATATACATAAATATTTGTGTATAAAAGTTGTTTCTATACAAAATTCTGTGTATAACAGTTCGAACTTCCATCTCTGTTAAACATAATCCCGCATATAATCTTGTTTTATAATTAAACAATAAAAATTCTATGTAATTGTTTAAAGGTGTCTCTTTCTCTTTCATTCTCTTAGCCCAACAACAGCAATTAAAACAAAAACTCAGTTGCAAAAAATACAAATGAAAAAAAAACATTGTAATAAAAATACAAAATTACAAGAAAACTATAATAATACGATGAGTAGTCTCTACTAATCAACCTATTTGTCACTGGCACAATCAAGCTGATATTGTGGTAGAACATCGATCATATAATACACATGAGTAGAGTAGTATTGGCGTTTAAATATACATAATATAAATTTATTTATTTATTCATAATTTTAGTTTTAATTTGTTCTTTTTTGGTCATAGTTTTTGTGTTGTTGCATTAGAAATGCTTAGACAAACACGCACACACAGTTAACACGTACAATGTACGTGCCAATAGTTGAAATTGTATGGGATATTGTATGGGCAACAAATACAAATAAATGATGAAATCTAGTATAAAACAGTTCTTTAGGCGGCTGCTGGCTGTTGTCCCATTCCACCCAATACTCGCTTCATAAACATTTAAGTCACAGAATTAGCGAGTGTGTGAGTGAAAGAATGTGATTGCACTCTACTATTTGTATATTTTGTTGTCTTCGAATGATTAAGAAGATCGTAAAATAATAATTTAAAATCGTTAGACATTTCTAATTGTTGCAAATACAACTTGCACATACATACATAGTAATATGGGCAAGCAAGACGTTTTTATTATTTATTTTTAATTTTTTTTTTTGCATTAACTTGGTAAACAAATCAATACAATACTTTAAGTTACAGTTAAATCGTGGACTTGTTTTTTTTTTAATTTGTAAAGGGTATGCGGTGGGGGAGGGGGGTTATGTTTAGTTTGTTTTTAAATTAACCAACAGTTTGATTGGACGGGCGGGCGGTCGTCTAGTCAATTGATTTGTCTATAAAACACACACCAAAAACCTTGCGCAATAGTTTTAATATTGTGTATAAATAAATAGAATTGTGGTGTGAGTGATAATGGTGTTGTGGTTTCTATTGTAATATGTTGTTGACTGCTGCTTGCTGCCACTTGGGTAGCAATAAAATTCTTACAATTTCCCGCCACTTTGACAACAAATTTTCATCGAATTCGAACGAATGAATGAATGCATGAGTGCGAAGAAAGTTTGGGATTTATTTAAGAGACATTGAAAATGTTATAAAAAAGCAAAGCCATAAAAGACATGTCAGACATTTATGCCGTAAATTATTTTATTTTATTATTTAGTATATAGTTTTTAAAATATAGTTTTTATTTTTTATGTATTTTGTTAGATAATAAACTAATAGGTACATTTTTAAAATTTATAAAATGTGAAAATTTGTGAAGGATTTGATTTGCCTCAACTAAAAGCAATTAAACATGATCTTTAATGGATCGTATTAGAGAAAAATTTCAAGAATGAAAAAAACTGTTTAGTAAAAGTTTTGTACGAATGTAAGCCAATAATGCGAGATAAAACCGAAAAATAAAGTTTTCTGAAAATTTCCTTTACAACAACAAATACGAGTATTAATTGAAACCTAATCGTCACGAAGGTTCTCCGCTGTAGCATAGCATACATAGCAGAATCATTTAAGAAACAACAAATTCACTTCCGGTGTTTCGGAATTAAATTTAGCCACTGAAGTCATCAATAAAAAGTATTCATGAATTACCCAGATTATCTAACTTAGGCCGCGTTTTCACTATGTTTTCACTATTGTTGTCAAATTGTCCAAATTGTTGGCAATCATGATGACAAACATAGATGACGTCATATGACAACCCGCTTTCATACAATTGCCAACAATTTGCACAATTTGACAACAAAAATGACATAGTGAAAACCAAGCATTAGAATATTGTAGTACATACATATTTACAGTTCTTCTGTTAGAAATATTCGAAGTTTAAATGCAAGCGATTTCATTTAAAAAATCAACAACTTAAAAATTAAAATAAAAATTTTAAACAACTTTTAACATGCACGCCAACACCAATTGCTTTGACGTTGTTTGATAACTTTTCAATTGATAATGAAATATTCCTTTAGGTGAAACGAATCTTTCATTATAATTAAAATTAAAATTTGTATATACATCTGTTTATAAAAGGAATATTTGAATAAAAATTTAACACAAACTTGTATTTTTTTTTTTTTTTGTAACCAAAACAAAACATTTAAATTCTTGCTTCCTAAAAAATCCTCAAATTTCATTTCAACAAAAACATAATTTTTGTCTGTTTCGCTACAAAAATTTGATAAAAGCATTTTTAAGCCGTGGAAATTAGAGACAAAAATACCATACATTTTCATTTAAAACACCAGAACAGGCAGGCAACAGGGTTAAACATCAACACCTTTGTATTTCATTTGCTATAAAACAATTACATGATTTTCAAATCAGTCCTACAACAGGCCGGCCGGCCCAACAATACTGCACATTTTTTGTTACTGTTTTTATTAAACTTCGAGGTGGTTGTCATAGGGCTTGGCTTAAAGGCAGCACAAAAAATTGTTGTATATAATTTATATAACCTGACAACAAACTAAATGTAACACAAATTAAAAACAAGAAAACAAATATTTTTACTAGATCCAGCATCAAAATAGATTATCTATTGTTTTCTAGGGAAAAAAGATCACAATTCAAAGTGTTTTAATACTTTTCCACTACTACTACTACTACTATTATGCTCTTGGTAGTACATATAACAATTTTTACTATGACTACTACTGCTGCTGCTACATATATTGCAGCTCTAACAATTAAGCTAACTAACTATTGTGTGTGTTTTTTTGTTTTGTTGTTAAAGGAAAAAAATCTATTAATGAAACTCCATAGCTGGGTAGGTAGTGCTGTAATTCATGTGTTGTGTGCGGTGGGGTATTGTGTTGCTGTTTTTAATATTCAAATCTATTTTGTTTTCATCATCATGCTTTCATTGTATTCTATTCTAGTTTATTTTTGTAGGCGCATTAAATTGAGCTTCTGGTATAGGCTGATTTCTTGTTGCTTGCTTGCATTTGTCTGTCTATCCACCAGTCTCTCTTTATCTCTCTGTGTGTAGAAAATTTTAAACATAATATTTTTTCATTGCCAATGCCTTCCTTCTAGTAACTATGGAATATGCTTTATTTTTCTCTTATTGTTTTCATTGTCTATACAATACCCTGCAACGAATGTTGCAACAAAAGGGGCCAACAAAAAAAAACTTTTTTTAACACAAACAAAATTGTATATAAAACGCAAACAACAACAACAATTTCAACAACATGCACTTACTTTTTTGTATTATTTCTATATAGACGAATGTTTATCCATTGATTCCACCCTCCCACACTGTAGCCACTATATTACTCTGCTTGTTTTTTTTGCACTCCGTGACTTTAACATTCAAAAAACAGAGAGGGAGAGAAAAAGCGAAATACTTCAACTTGAAAGGCTTCATTCAGCACTAAACAGCAGGCAAGGCTGGCTGATAGCCTGGAAAAGCAATCTGCCAGTGCAGCACACATTGCAATGTATCTACAAAATGGCACAGTACACAGGGTACTAAACAACTACTGGCACAATAATCACAACTAATATTAAAGCAAGGACAGATATTTAAAAGAACAAATTTATTTTTCTAAAAAGGGAGAACAAATTATAAAAAAGTTGTTTGTTACAAAATATATAATAATTTTTTTGGCTGCTAAATTTCATTTACTATTAACTAGTACTTAACTATTCTGACTTTCTCTTTTTCATTCATGGCTTCTTTAAAATTATTATTATAATTTACATAAAATAATTTGACATATTACTTTTAAGAAGAAAGTTATAATTTTATAACTTTTTATACATATTTTTAGAAATTGTTATAAATTTATCTGTATAAAGTTATAACTTTCTACAGAAAATGTAATAAATTGAAAACTATTTATGCAAAAAGTTATTGTATTAAATATTATTTTGGCTTAACTTATCAACTCATAATTTTACACTCCTGCTTTCCATATATGTATGTATGTATAGGTATACATTTTTCAACTAGCTGGATTTTGTTGAACAATTTTTTTTGCCAGTTTTCTTTTTTCATTTAAATTTTTTTCTGCCTACTCCTGGTGCTTTATTTTAGGCTTTTTATATTATTTTAATATTTTTTTCTGCCTCACAAAAGCAACAGAAGAGGAGCTTTTCAACACAACTATACAGAGTAATAGCTGCATTGTATGCTTGCTGCCTTGCCTTGCATTGCCTGCCCGCCTCATTCATTGTCTGTTGTTAGCCTTGGTTTGGTTGCAAGGCAATGCAATGAAACTGAACAGCAACAATAAAAATGTTTGCAATCAATATTTCTGTGTGTTGCCTGCTGCTGACTTTGCTGTTCTGACGTTTTGAGTGTCTGTATTTCATATACACATTTTTTGTTTGCTTTTTTCCTATATACTAGAAGTTTTTTTTTCGTTCAGAATTATTGTTGCCAAGTTGTAAAATATACCAAACAATTTAAGTGTATGAATACTTTTTTTCGCTTTTATAAAACAGAAAATTGTTGTAGATGTGTAAGGCAAACAAACATTGTTGCATTGTGTAAATGCATGTATATATATGTATGTATATATTTACTTTTACTTTATCCTGGAGTTTTTGTTTGTAGCAGTTTTTCCAGGATATTTTTTGAAACATTGCATTTTTTCATATTGAATTTTATATTTAATACTATGTGTTTTTATTATGTGCAACATACATTGTATATTTACGTTTCTTTTGTTTTGTGAATAAAATCGAAAATTGTTCACAGGAGTGCCAAATTGTTATTTTAATTAAATTATTATATTTATAGTCTGTTTTTACTTGTCTTGTTTACTTACAGTATATTTTTTTTTTGGTTTTATTGAAAGTAAAGTGGGGTTTTTATGATTTACTTATGTTTTGAAAGATGTTGTTGAAGCTTATATACAATTCTAGCCACATGTTGCAAAGAAACATGGTTGGGATGTTTTTAATACGAATACAAGAAAGTCAACTGTATTATTACCCCTGTAATTACTTGTATGATTGTGGCCACAAATATCATATTATAAATAGTTACAATCATATATATGTTTGCAGTAATAAAGTTACAATCATCATTATCATAATTTAAGAGTAACATATTCATTATCAGATTATAATATCGTATACTTATTTTCTGCAACCATGTATATGATTACAGCAGCCTGTTGATAGCTAACTGTTATAGTTGCCGCACTCGTATAAATAATTAACATGTATTTATAACTTGTAATCATGTTTTTATTCTTTGAGTGCATTTAGATAAAGTTATAAACCTAAAGTTTAAAATTGTTTTTCGAAAGAGCTGTCAAAAAGAAAGTATCTAAAAAACTCCTTTATAATATTCGGTTTTAAAAGTTATATAATTTTAACTTTTTAAACTAAATTACAAATTATAAAATGTTTTTGAATTTATAACTTTTCTAAGTTTTAAAATTTTGTCTTTAGAACTTATAAAGAATTATAACTGTTCTAAAATGTTATAAAAGTACAACTTTGGCCAATTTGGTTATAAAAATAAAAATGTAACTTTTGAAAGTAAATTTTTATAAAATTACATTTTTTCGAAAAAGTTAAAAATTATAAAAGTTATAAAATTATAATATTTTTCAAAAATTATATTTTTTTTCTAACAGTTAAAATAGCCTTACCTAAGAGTTATAAAATTATAACTTTACTAAAAAAGTGATACATTTTTTCAAAAAATCAAATCAAAAGGACTAAAATATTCTAACGATTTTCTATGTTTTATTTAAATTAGCATTTACTTAAATAATTTAGAGTTCAATGTTTAGCCATACACATATTTCTGCAGAGCTATTTCGACTTTAGCTCCCCTCCCTACTTCCACAACTATAATTTCTCTATTATTCAAACAAATTATTGTCACTAATGGCCAGACAAATTGTTTGTTCAACCCAGACATTAAGAACACTCTCTATTTTGTTTTATGTTGCTGTCATTATTCTATTTTTTTGTTATTGTTTTTCGTTTTTAGGAAAATTGCATTTACTTGCAATCTGCCCTCAAGCGTTACCAGAACAGTGGAGTAGAATTCTGTAGACCAGAGTGCAACTGAAATAATCATAAAATAAATAACAACAATATCTGTAGAAACATATTCGAGTACATGACAACATATTATGACCGCCCATAGACAGACTAATAATGTCTGACACTATTGTCCAACAACAAAAACAATTCAATGAAAAAAAAGATTAAAAAAAAAGAAAAATGAAAATGAAAAAAAACAGAAACATTGTTGAATATTGGGTGTTGTTTTTTTTTATTTATAAATTTAAATAAGGTTGAGTTTGTCTGCAAAAATAAAAAATACTAAATAACAAAAAAACTACAAAAGAACTTTTGGTAATTGGGTTGTATTTACTTGTAATTGTTTCAATTGTTTATCTTAATTTAGTTATAAAGATTTATAATTTTTGTTTTTTAATTTAAAATTTCAAAATTTTGCTGAGATCTTATTAAGAATTTCTGTAGGTCTCGGTCAATGCTTTAATTTTTTACAATTTTAATTTAAGACAACATTTCCTTTATGACTTGTAAGTTTTGTATTTAATTATTTGTATTTTTTCTTTTATATTTTCAAAAAATTTTAATTTGAAACGGAAATTATTAAAATTTGGTTTCTTTAAAAAAAAAAATAAAAATAAACAAGCCAGTCGTCGTCAAAAGCCAAAGAAAAACAATATAAAAGAAAAATTACAGTTGTTTCTTAATTTTTAAGTTGAACTCCACATTCGTGTTTGTGTTTCAAGTTTTTTAGTGCAATTAATTTTTATTTTGGCAAACAAAATGATGTGATGATGATGTTGGTTGCTTGCTGCAAACACAGCGGCAGGGCATCAGACATTACATGAAGTCTCTCAGGCAGGCAGCAGGCAAACATTCACAAATAACGGCTGGCTATTAAAGTCATATGATTTGAGTTGAGAATAATTTTGGTAAAGAGGGTTGGTTGGTTTGTTGGTTGCATGGCGGCGGTTCTACAGCACATTAATTTAACCGAAAAATGTGCACTAAAAATGACTTTAATGACGCTCGCACAACTTCTTCTTTTGCTCGTTCACAAACCTCAAACCGACACCAAATCAACTCAAAATAATGACTGCAATTTTTATGACTACCAAATGATGATGATGATGATGACGATATTTTTATACTTTAAGTACTTTTTTTAAATTATTTTTTTTTTCAAAACTTACTTTACGCAATACAATAAAAATAAATTTTTAAGACTGACTTCTGAGTCATCATAAAAATTAATTTGATTTTTATGTGATATTTGGTAAAATTCTCACCAAATTGCCCAGTTTTTATTTAAAAAACTTTGAAAAAAATTTATTTAATTTCTCCCAGAAGTTTGTAAAATTTAACACCATCATTTTCTGTAGCCTGTTCTTTCTTAATCATTAACTTAATTGTGGCAATTATTTTGGAAGAGTTAAAGAGTGCCTATGTATTTGCACAGCATTTGACATTTTAAAAGTTTGTTTCTTTCTTACTTACCCTTAGCCTGCCTGGCCCGTATATTTTAAAAGCATTAATTTATTTAAAATAAATGATTCGCTTGCCCTGCTCTGCATTTTAGCACTTGACTTTGTGGTGCAAGTTTAATCTGTTCCAGCCTAATAAAATACTTGTAGTCTTGACAGATTATTGGGCATGTCAGTTTTTTTTTACATTTTGAAAACAATTATTTATGTTTTGGACTGTTTAAGATGACAAATTCAAGAAACCAGTCAGTTTAAGTGTTAGGTTTTATTGAAAACAGATGTGTTTTAATTTTTTCAAATTATAAATTATATAGTTTTAGAGAACAAATTTTATTTTATAAGTTTTTTGAAGAAAAGTTATAATTTTATAACTTTTGTACAAGAAATGTTACAATTTTATAACTATGTATTTTAGAAACAATTTATAATTTTAATATATTTCCTTTTAAAAGGAAAACAAGTTATATTTTATAACTGTTTAGGAAAATATTATAATTTTGTAACTTTTTTACATAAAAATAAAAGCAATTTTCTTTTAAAAAGAAATATGTAATTCAGTTGCCGTTTTAATTAAAATAAACCAAATATTTCTTATATACTCGTACAACTTACCTTATTAAACTAAAATATTTGTAATAAAAATTTATATCTATTATAAATATTAATAATTTTGTTTGGAAAAACATAATCCTCTCAACAGATATGTGTTTTTATATGTATTTCTATTTTTTTGTTTTTGCAATAAATACCACGTTTTGTTGGTTTATGGTATTGGCGCCAAAATGAAAGTGTTTTTAATGTTTTGACCAGTGCAGTCAGTGGTCGTAGCAAATCTATAAACACAAAACCACCATAAAAGGTAGATGATTTTTTTTTGTTTTACGTTGTTAATATTTCATTGACTTGTAATTTAACTGGTTATAAAAATAACAAAATAAAAACAGGCAAAAAAAAAACAAGTACCAAACAACAACTGTCAACTAATAATAACGTCATCCTCTTAATTGTCTTTTATACCTTTAAGCCATATTTACCGAGATGACAGCAGCCACTACCAACTACACATATTGTTAAGGCAGTAATGGGTTGCAAGCTGCAAATCCAGGTTTTCTTGTATCTTTTTAATAAATATTTTATTAACTTGACAGAAGTACTCTAAGAAATATAAACATTTTTTTTAATAATATTTCAATAATGAAAATGACAATAAAACGATTGTCCATTAAAGTGAAAGTGAAATTTAGTTGTTTTGTGTAAAAAAATAGTTAATTATAAGTTTGTTATAGTTTAAGTTGTTTAAATGTTTAAATTACTAGCCACCCCTATCAAAGATTAATAACATAAACTTTTATGTATATACATGCATATATATATATATATATATATATATATATATATATATATTGTATATACAATACATACGTACTTTGTTTATAAATAAAGTATCATTTTTGTTTTAGTTTATTTGCTGATTTTCCCTGTATTTTGTTTTATACTTTTTTTCTACAAAATTTAATATCTCACGTTTCAATGATTTTCATTGTAATCTCTGTTATTAGCTTTTAATATCGTTAAAAACGCATAATCATTACTTTTTACTCTCTTTATCAATTGTTATGTTTACTGACAGTCAGTCTGTCTTTTTTATATTGCTGCATGTGTAATGCAGTTTTGAAGAGCTGTTCTGGTTGCTGAAAATAATTTTAGATTTAATTTTCAGATTTTACAAGCCATTTTCTTACAGTGGAGCAAAATTTCAAAAGCAACAATTCTGAAGTTTCAGACAGTGTTGTTAATTTTAGTTTACATTTCTTTTTAACTGCTATTGGAGTTGAGAATCTATATTGATATTTAGGTTTTATATATTTTAAACTAAAACCTAATTATTTTATATTAACTTATTAGTAAAAGAAATTGTATCTAATGCCTTGTCAAATTGAAATGAACTTCTCTGTCAGTTCGCAAATTAAATTTTTTTTTGTTTATTTTTGCATATTATCGGCCCAATCATGAATTTGAATAGGTAAAAAGAGGAAAGGAAAAAACTCCCGCGGAATTTTTATTCATGATTGGGCTATATATATATGTTTCTAAACAAATTACCCCCTTATTCATGAAACTTATCAAAGGTTTATAACAGGCTTATAAAGCAAATTTTGTATGAATATTTGCGTTATAAGTCTGTTATAAACCCTTGATAAGTTTTTATGAATTAGACTGTTAGTATATAAATCCTATTTTTACCACAAAAACGTTCATATAAAAGGTCTTAACCGTTTAAATACAGTTTAATTCCCGTTTTTTTTACTTGCCAAATATTACAAAAACTGTTATACTTACTATACAAGACGGTTTTTGATAAACGACATTCTTCTATTGTCCTTTAATAATATTATAATATAAAATTCATTTTAAACGAAATCCCCTTGGTACAAAACGTTTTATAAAAACTTTTAAGTCGTTAAAAAGAAACGATTTTATAACAAATTCTAACGTAACCATAAAATATGAAAATATTAGGAAAACCGTTTCTTAACAAAATCATAAAAACTTTTTTAAAACCGTTTTACTCGATATCGAATGCGGTAATTTGACCCCTGATCTTACCTCAATATATGCAAATATTACAAAAACGGTTACATTTAATTATGAAATTCGTTTCTTTACGTGTTGAGCAAAACTGTAGAAAAACCTTTAACGTTTTATAAAAATTTTAAAAACGTTTAGAAAAATACGTTTTGAAATCCGTTTATTTTTTTTATAAATTCTAGCAACCCTGATTATGGCAATATTACAAAAACCATTTCTTTGCAAAATCTGATTTTCACAACATTTTTTAAAACGGTTAGAAAACACGTTTTTCCGGAAATTTCATAAATCTTTTTTTTGCTTCAATATAACAAAAAAAGCGCTTTTCAAAAAAACTGTAACGTTAGTTCACAAAAGTTTTATAAGAATTTTTAAACCCGTTTCAAAAAAAAAAAAACGTTTTTAAATCCGTTTATTTCACATAAAGTATATAAATCCATATTTAGCTACAAGTTATGCAAATATTACAAATTTATGATTAGCAAAAGTAGCATTTAATTAAAATTGTAAAAAAAGGTTTTTAAAATTTTTTGCTTTAATCCGTTCTTTTTGAACCCTTCTTTTTTAACGTGTTCGAAAAACCGCCTAAACCCAGTTTTATACGAAACCATCTTCAAAACCAGGGGCCAAATTACCGCATTCGTGATCGAATCGATCGATAAATTTTACTCGATATCGAGTAAAATTTGGCCTCTGTCTTTAGCATAATATATGCTCTCGGTATAAAATATGCTGTTTAAAGAATGAAAATATGCTCTGAAAATCGCTCTCTGAAAAAATTCCCAAAACCCTAAGTTTTTAAATTTTGTTGTACACCCCAAAATCTATTAAAATATTGCATATTTTCTCTTAACCTGATAATAAGCTACCAATAGCATCAACAACAAACGAAAGAAAAGAAGATACAAGCACTTACACACTTTAGCAAGTGTCAATTTAAATGAGTATTAGCATTCTTATTTCACACATATTCAGACATTCAAATACATATAAACACTATCTGTTAAATTCTGTTCATACAGACACTTGACAATCTTTGAATTCATGAGAAACATGAACAAAACATTGAAGCATTATAGCAGAGACTAATCAAGCTTGTCGTTTGTTGTAACAGTTATATGTTGTACATATAACAATAACAAGTGTTGTAAAGACAACGTTGTTGTTTTTGTTTTGTTGCATATCCATCCATCCATTCCAGCTTTTTTTTTCAGTTTTGTCATAATCATCATAATCATCAACAGTAGCATCATTCTATTCATTATGTTTATCCGCTTCGGTGTATTACTGTGTATGTAGTATTTGTATCTATGTATCTATTGTGTTGTGCTACAATTTTCAACGTTCAAAGTCATTAGCTTTTATGATTATTGGCTTGTTTAAGAGTTCTTTAAGTTAATGCAACATTTTTTGTCTATTCTCTTGTTTTTTTTTTCTTCTATGTGTCTATTATTTTCTATTGGTGTGATGTTTTGTTGGGTAAAAAAAAATCATGAAAACATATTTTATTTTGCGTAAAATTATTCTATTTCCCAGCGAAAAAAAAAAATACTTGTAAAGTTGAAGTGAAAAAAAAACAAAATTATTAGCCATTGTTTTTGATTGTTTATTACTATACAATTAAATCGGAAGAATAATGAAAGAAGAAAAAGAAGTTGTTATACATAACTTCATATGAACAGCAAAATATGCACTTGGTGACAAATGTTAAATTATTCTTGAAATTGTTTTATGGATTTTTAGGTGTGTTTTTAATTTACCCGCTGCAATTAATTTAAATAGGAAATTTTATTTATTTCAGTATTTCATTAATGAATTAAAGAACATTAATACTTTTTTTATATTTTTTTAATATTTTCATGGCATAAATATCATTTACTAATTGCATCTTGTTCCCTTCTTTTTCCTTTCATTTTAGGTAAGTGCCTTGAAATCTGTTTAACCCCTTACATTTCTTATACATTTTTATTGGTAAGTTTAAGATTTAAAATGTCTTTAATGAATTTTTTTTTGCAAACTACTTCTTGGCCATCTTAAAAACTAAGCTTTTTCTGTTACATTATAATTAAATACTCTATGTGGTATTTTTAAAACTCGTAAAACAAGCACTTAAGCTCAATTTTATGGTTCAATGCCATTTCATGAATATTTATTAATGCAAAGTTAATTGCAACTTGCACTACATGAAATACATACTACCAAACCACATAACTACTGCTGCTGGTGGTGCATAAAATACTAAATGTTTGCTGCAGTTTTTCCTTTTTGCTCATTTTCATTTGACAATAAAAACACTAATAACCGCTACACTGTTCAACAACAAAGTAATTAAACTTTTTCTTTCAATTTGAAAAAAAAACAAGTTTTTTCTTACTTGTTTCTCTCTTTTTCCCAGCCAAGTTAGTAAAAATTTCTTAAGGAGAGTTAAATAAAATAGAAACTATGGCTTCTTCCTTGTCTTTTGTGTGCAATTGAGTAAGCAGACCCAGCAAAACTTCTTTAAAATGTTTTAAAATTTGTGAATTCTAATACATTTTTTATTGCTTTTGAAAAAGTTTTAGTAAGCAAACTTCTCAACAGCTTTTTAACCGAACAAGTTTTATCGGTTTCTTTTAAAAGTAATAGTAAAGTTTAAAGTTTGGTAAAGGATTTCCTACCAAAATAGGTTTTCTGAAAACTTTTTCCATTAGAAAAGCTTATTTTACTATAGATTTATTTGTCACGCCTCTAAGTTTGCTAAATTATTACGAAAAAGCTTTTTTTACATTAACATATATTTCACCAAATCTTTATGAAAAAGCTTTTGTTCCCAAATATCTTTTTAACATATTCAGATAGATTGATCATCAACCAAAAATGTTTTTTTTAATTGCAAGAGCTTTTTAACAACTTTTGTAATTTTTATATTTACAAAAATTGTATTAACAAAATTTAAAATTTGACTCGATATTGTCTGGGTTATACAAGTTCATGTCGCATTTCTAATTAGATGCATTCAAGTTAGAGTAAAATCTCGTAATAAAGTTAAGCTTTATTGAACATTAAAGCTCTTATTTATAAGCAAAATATCATTATATTAAAGCTTTCTAAAAGAAAATGTTAATAAAAAAAATTGTTTTAAATCAAATGTTCTAGATGAATAAGGAAAATTATTATTTATTCAAAGGTTTAATGCAAAATGTTAAAGGAAATGTTATAAAATCATTATTTATCACAATTTTAAAGTTTGTCAGTTTTGTTTTACGCCAAAAAGACATTTTAGGAAAATGATAAATTCAATATAAACATTTTAATTAAATTTTTTTTTTTACAAACTTTATTTCTTGCAGTTTGACATTTAAAGTACATATTTACTTTTAAGGTTTCTTTTAAACATGTTTTATTCTTTTAGTTTCTATATTTTATTTATATGTATATTTAACTCTTGCTATTTATTTGTTTATGTTTTCTTTACAAAAATTGTTTATTTAACTTTTTGTATTATGAAACTTCTTAGATTTCTTTGCAGTTTAGTTTAGAAAACTCATTTGCATTTTTGTTCTTTACTTGTCAACATTTATCCTTAACCTTTACTTTTATTTAAATGTTTCTTCTTACGTTTTGTTAGCTGCCACATTTAAAGGCATTAAACATTGTTGTCTCATTATCTTAGAGACAACAGTGCAAAACGACAAAAACGTTTTTTTTTTTTTTTTTTTTTTTTTTTTTTTTTTTTTTTTTTTTGTAACAATATGTTGCAAGTTTCTTTTTTAAGCTGCTTCCACTTGAGGCTTTTTTTTACTTAGACAATATTTAAGTTATTTTGTTTTGTAGTCAGTCATATTGTTGTGCTGCAAAACTTTTTCTTTTCCAACTGCATAATTTCAAATCTAAAAGAATTTTCATTTACATGTTAGTTTTTTCTTCTACTCTTTATAATCACTTAATTCTCAATGGGGTTTAAGCGTTCAAGAATGGATAGTATGCATTTTATTTAAAAAGTTTTTGTTTTTTATTTTTTTGTTTTTGTAGATTTCCGCAGAGTATGATATGGATACTACCTACATATGTAGATACTTTATTTTAAAGTAACCAAGTTTTAACTTGATTAAACTAAGTTTTTAGTAAAGAAATGGTTTAAATTGTTGTAAGTTTTAAAATTTAAATACTTATTTCTTGCATTTTAAAGTATTAAAAATAAACTAACTCAAAATATGTTATTTTGTGTTAAAAATATGTAAAATATGCGAATATTATAAAATATGCTTTTATAGAAAAAATAAAATGCAAATGCAATGTATAGGTAGTTTTTTCTATTTTTTGCTTTTCTGCTGACGACTACTTACAATAGCTTTTTATATCCAAACATTATATGTAAATAAAAGTGTATATTTAAAAAAAAAAAAAAATATGCTTTTATATGCTAAAATATGCAAAATATGTAAAATGTTTTTACTAAAATCTGCTAAATAATTGCATTAAATGCAAAAATTGTTTTTTAAAGCACCTTACAAAACCAAGTGGCCGGTCCTTTTCTTTCCAACTTTTTTTTATTAAATTTTTTTTATTTATTTTCTATGATAAATATCCACTTTTCTTGCCTTTATTAGTTCATAACCCTTCTCACTGTTTAATCATTATGAGCCAAATCTTAATTTATTAAAACTTTTTACATTTTTATAGACATTTTCTCAAGCATTCTTTATCAGTTAGTTGACCTTAAGGGCACAATTAAAATGGCAAATAGTAGTAGAGGTGTAGTAGAGTTGAGCAAAAGAGATCTACTTTAAAAGTCATTGAGCCAAAAGTATTGAAGTTTAGAAATTATTACAATATATTTGAACTTTATAGACTATTTTTATTTAATACTGTTTTATTAAAATTTATTTTCATTTAACTGTTTTTTAAAGGATTGCTTGCTTGTTGGTGCTGTGGGTTTTTAAATTGCTATATAAAAAGCCATAAAAATGTTAATGTTATCAATGCTTAATTTATGAGATTATTTACAAGAAATTGCTAACTGACCTTTTTTAAAATAATTTATTGTTTATTGATAGCTTTATAATTCACAGAGAAAAAACATTTGTTGTGTCAACCGAATTTGTGGCCAGCTAAATGATATTTACGATTGAGAGCAACAAATTTTGCCGTCAGAACAAAAAAATTCGTTCATGACAACTAAATGTGAAACTATTTTGTATCTTACAAACAATCTGCTTTGTTTGTGTACTTTATATTACACCTAATTTGTTGCTAATGTAAAACTTTGAGAGATCTTTGTGATTTATTTATTTTTATTGCATTTTCTTTGCATCCTTTTAATACTTATTCAGGCAAATTTTGTAATGCAATGTCTTGGCATTTAATTAAAACATTTATCGCCACTCCTTACTTTCGAAAGAAATCTGCAAAATTTGTTTTGTTTTATTTAACTCATCACCATCATTGTCAAAATGTAATTTTATCATCTTCATTTGTTATTTTATGTCCATCATACTCATCATTGTCTCCAATATGTAAGCGTTTATTTTTCTTTTTCTCTTTAACTTTAGCTTTTTAATTTTTTGTTGGGTATCATTTGCTGCCATCAAACTCCATTAACTGTAGACGTTATTACAGCTTCCCTCCCCCTGTCTTTTGCCTTAAAATCCAGTATTGTTTTTATATAATTTTTTTTTTTAACTCTTTGCATTGCCTGCCTTGCTGATTTTTGTTATTTTTTTTAGTTGTATAGCGCTTTTATTTTAGTCTGACCTAGACATTGTTTATGCTAGTGCTCAGGGATTTGCTTCTCCTTTTCGGTGGTTATACATACATACATATAAGTCTAGCTGCTTTTGATTCCTTTATTATGGCATCCTTTATAACTTTTATTTTTCAATTTCAACTGTGGATTTCGTTGGCTGGGTGTTATTTTTAGTTTTTACCTTAGTCTCTTCTAATATCTGCTGATATCATTTTTCTAGTATTTCACAAATAGATTTTTATACATTTTTTATTATTTCTTGTGTTTTTAAATATTTCATCTCGTATTGTTGCTTGCCTGAGTTTGTCTGGTTTTGAAATTGTGCATTTTTCTCAATCTTTAGTTGTAAACTACATATTTTATAAAAAAAAATCATAAATTTTACTTCAGATTCTTTGTTGAATGTATTTGACTCTACTTCTTTTAGGCTTCTTTGGAAGTCCTGCTTTAAATGAACTTGACACTACTTCCTTTAGTCTTCTTTGGAAGTCCTTTTTCGGCTGTCTTTATTTTATTTGTCCAGCATAACACAGTTAAATACTTTGAATGAACTTGACACTACGTCATTTAGGTTTCTTTGGAAGTTAGTTTTCAGTTGCCATCATTTTATATAGACGAATGCTTTATCATCTACTTCTACTATTTGTCACTACTTCCTTTTTTGCTTCTTTGGAACTGGTTTTTGCTTGTACTTCATTGTTATGTATTTATTTATTTAATGCACAACAAATTTAAATACCACTAAAATAAAATCGTTATTAGTTTCCGTTTTTTCTTTCTATTTTTAATCTTTTGTTTTTAGAGGATTTTGGTATTTATTTTTTTTCTTGTAAAAATAATCTCGAGTCATTCATGCACTCAGTCATTTACTACTAGAGTAATGCACAACATTTTAACAGATTTGTATAAATGGTTTCTTCATTCATTATTTTCATTCATTTTTTTACAAGTGGTATATGTAGAGCTCAGACAAAAGCACCACCCCCTTACACTCTCTGTAAATAAGTCTAAAAACCAGCCATTATCCTTGTAAATATGTACGAGCTCTGAAGCCTTTTGTTTCTTATGTGTTTTAATTCCTAGACATTAGCAGTTTATAGTTTTGTCTGCAAAAATATATTTATATTTTAAATATATTTTTTTTCAATTTACCTAACCAAACTCGCTCAAATAAACTGCAATTGTTTCCAGCTTTCGCCGTTTTGTTTTTAAGTTTATCTTTTAAATATACAAATTTGTCACTGGTTTTTTTGTTTTATAAAAAGGTTTCTTCTTTTATTTATTCAATTTGCCCGTCTGGTAATTAAGGTTTTGGTTATTTTTTTTTTGCATTTACATTTCCATTTCAATCTTGATTTTAGCTGCAACAAAGCCAAAAGCTGTTCATTGTTTGCTGGAAATGTAATGTATGTTTGTTTAAATTTATTTTTATAAGTTTTTTAAATATTTTATTTCAACTGGCGAATTTTTATATTTAATCGTGCATTTTTTGATTTTATTTGATTATAATTGATTGACAGACAAGCTTTATATATTTATAGATACATATATATTTTGCTTAACAATTTTGTGTATTTAAATCCCACATCACGTATTTAACTAAACATCTTCTCAAACCCCCCTTAAATAGCCAGTAATCAAAATGCTATTTAACCATAAATAATATCATGTGAAATAGAATTTATTTGTTAATTTGGCAAACGAGTATTTAAAAACTGCATTACGATGGTGTATAAAGGCAACATAGTAAATTAACAGTGAACACGCACAAAAACAGACAGCTGAAACAAATTATTATTTAATTCCTGTGTTTGATTTTCAGATGTTTTTTGTTTGAGTTTCAGAAATTGTGTGTTTCTGTTTGTAAAATTTGTTTATGTTTCTCTGTAGTTGTATTGTGTATTTTAAAAATTCATAAAAACGTTTGTTTGTAATTTTTATAAGCAAATTTTAAATATATTATTTTGCAACTAATGAGTTTTAAGTTTGGAATTACGGTCTCAGCTGAAACTTTTCAATACCAATTTAAAATAATTTTGAATAAAAATTAATAAAAAACAACATTATAAAATTATGGTTTTTTGCAGTTCTTAAAATTAATTAATAAAAACATCATGATAAAATTATTGCTTTGTTTTTTTTGCAGTTCTCAAAATTAATTTCCGTTTCAATGCAAACAATTTTAAAACAGAAACATTTAAAATTTTTATTTATGATTGGGCCGATTATTTTGATAAGCTCTAACTTATAGTTATATTTCAGCACAAAACTTATTTTGGTTACATTTTATACTGAGATCAATTAAAATTAGAAGCTGTAGTTAGTACTAACTTCAGATTAAATTGCTTAATAAAGGAATGAACTAATTCGTTTTTCGAATCTGAATCTTTTTAGTGCCGCTCTCTTAGGGTTTTAAGTTGTAAATGTTTTAAAAATTATTTAAATAAACCAAATTTTATTGCCTGCAACAAAAATATTTGAATGTTAGAAATTTAATTCCCAACAATGATTGAGTTTTATATTTATTTCTATAATGATTCGCTTATGATTTTCGTCAACTACATTTTGTTGTTCTTACAAAGTTCTGTAACAGCAATTTCAACATTTTAGGCTTTAATCTAAAAGTCGAATGAATCAATTCTTTTAAGAACTCTCACAATAGTAGTTGCTCGTTCATACTTTTCCTGCACAAAGTAAACTTATCCTATTAACATAAATAAAAATCAAAGTTATTGAATTGCTGTCTATTCTTAACTAAATTCCTCAATTGTAGTAGAAATTCTGTAACAGCAATTGAAACCTTTAGTTTCTTGAAACAAAAAAATTTAGAACGCCAGCAACTTTACTCACAGTTTTGCTTCTTATAAGAATTATCTTAATAGCACTTACTACAGATCAGAACTAAAAATATCACTCACTTTGCTTGTTTGAGTTTTTATATTATAGCGACATAAATTTTGTTAAAAAAAAAAATGCTTAGAATAAACAGAATTTTCTAACTGTAAAAAAGTAATAGAGAAAGTAAGTAGCTGGATTAAAAACTTTTTATTGCTAGGAATTTCAGTGGTATCGATGGTTTACTTGGACTGATTTTAAACCTGAAAGGGTGCCTATCCTTGAGGCAACAAAATTAGTTTTTGTTTAGATGGCAGAATGAAAGTGACTGATTGGGACACTCTAAGGCAGTTTGATCACATACATTTGAAAAAATTAGTTGCTGCAACAAAAATATCACTATAAGTTACTACAAACTAATAGTTTAGAACATTCGGAAGCAGTGTAGCGCACTTAATCATTAGTGTCTGATGTGTAAACTTGTTGATGTCTATAGTGCTGTGTTACTGTCGAGTATCATGCTTGCTCATTCATTCATTTATTCATTCAGTTCTTTATTATATATTCATGTAAAAGCAAAATAATTTTTTTTTTTTTTTTTGCAAAATCATTAAAATTAAACTTTGGCAAACAAAACAAAAAAGCAACAGCACAACGAACCATATGAGAAACTTGACTGTCTGTGCAAAGCTTGTTGGATGATGATGATAATGTTTGTCTGGACAATGAACGTTAGTTAGCAGACATTACGCTGTTTAACAACGTTCAGGCATACATATGTTGATGTTTATGTTGTTTGTTGTTTTATTTTATATAAATATTTAGTTAAAGTAAATATTTGTCTAAAATGCATGTTATACTCATGTCAAAAGGATGTAAAGAAGAGAAAAAGTGAAAAAAATCGTTTGTTGTTTTTAAGGAAAAATCAAGTAAATTTGTGTTTTTAGTTATAAAAAAGTTATTATTATTTAAATTTTATTGAATTCTTCAAAAACTCTCTTAATAGCAGTGCCCTTCATGTGTGGAGAAACCATTTACTATGTAAATGTGTTGAAAGATTTAGAAATATTTTCCTTAAAATATTTGCAATTTCAATAAAATATTTGATATTTCACACACTGACTGACACTCGCATAAATAAAAGAAATGAACTTTAAACTTTCCCATCGTTTACAAGCCAATACAAAGAATTCCAACATGTAAAAAAGATGCCACCACCACATGTCTTGGATTTTTCCTTTTTTTTATGACTTTGTTTTTTTTTTTTTTAATTTATATGTGGTGCGTAAGAGAAGATGTGGCAAGCAGAAGTTGCACATGTAACAGCGAAATGATTTGTGTGTAAAAACAAAATTTTCTTTATTTGTCATAAATTTAAAACAGCACATATACACTCAAAATGTCACTTGCAATGAATTTACTACAGCAGCAAAATTTTACATATTTTTGTTTTAAATTTTTTTGCTCAAGAAACCAAAGAAATGGTAATTAATTATTTTGTTCAAGAAATGCTAAAATTAATTGGAAAAACTATGCGTGTGGCAGCTTTTTTTTAATAAAACACAGTACATATTAATATTTAAATACTTATGTATACTTAATTAAAAGATATTAATCATGATCATGAGCATTAACAATTTTTAAGAGGTTTAAGTTTTATTCGTTTTTTTTTCTTCTCTCAACTGCTATTTAATCTTGTTGTAAACCTGTTAAAACGATTTTTATAACTCTATTGGTTGCAATTGGCAATAACTTACAGTTGTATGTGAAAAGTTTTGCAGCACATATGTTTTAATGTATGCAAATATATTTGTATTTTTTTTTTGCTAAATGCACTTAAATTATTATGAAAATGTATGGGAATTTGTTGGCATTTTCATTAACTTGTCATGTGTTAGAACGTTTTGATTTTTTTTTGTCTCTGTGAATATACATAAGTATGAATGAATAAGATAATCATTAGGGAATTGTGTTTAAAAAGCTACAAAAAAAAAATAGACGGTTAGAACACTTTTTCGGCTCATTTGTTTGCTTTTACAAAAGTCATGTTTGAACAAATAAACAAATGATCTAGTGCTGAACTGTTTATTCTAATTTTCAACAAGTCCAAATTATTGCACGAAGAGAGAATGACTAAATTTTGTAGCCTTAACTGAATTATGTAACTGCACAACAAATATATTTAAAACCCAGCAATTAGTCACCAAAAATGAAACAGTTTTTCGTGTTCTAAAGTTATAAAGTAACCCCCTTATTCAGAAACGATTATTAAATGTAACAAACGTTTATTAAGCAAATTTTTATATGGAAATCTGTCTTAATAAACGTTTGTTAAATTTAATAATCGTTTCTGAATAAGGGGGTAAGACTTTCAAGATTAATAACATCCTTTAAATACAATTGAACATTTTTATTACTACAACATGGTATATCAGTTTTATTGGTTTTATTATAACAACTCTCTTAAACAAACGAAATTTGTAACCACAAATGAAAGATTTTCTAGCCGCCACCAAAATGTTGGAATGTTATTTATACAAACTAAGTTTTAAAATAAAAAAAAAATTCTAAAAAAAAACAATTTAAAATTTTTAATTGCAACGTAATAGCGCAGTAACTGTAGCTTCAATATGAGCAGAAACCTTAAATTTTAATAAATTGTACATTTTTTTGTTGACCTTTTTTTCTAAATAAATTCGAGATTAATTGTTATTCTTTCGATGTTTTACCCTTAAACAAAACTCTAAACTAGGGATGTTTATTGACGAGTGTGTTGCACATATTTTGACATAATTGAATGTGTGAACAAGTACATAGTTGTAAATAGTAACAATTTCATGTAGAAAAATACTTTTAGAAGAGATATACATATGTAATTCAATTTACAGTGCCGACATTAAAGGCGGCTTAATGCAAATTAGTTTTTTTTTTTTTATTTTTTTCAATTTAAATAACAAACTACAACGAGAATAGTAACAAAGGTGGCGGAATAAGTAGCAGCTAAGGGTATAATTAGACACCCTGTAAATTACACTGAATTATTTATACAAACGTGTAAATTTTAATTTGAATTATGTAAATTTCTTTAATAACGATTTAAATTTAAATATTCACATACCTAGTCCCAATTTACACGAAGCAATTCTTTAATCTTAGTTGATTACCTTTTAGACATCTTGGTTAGAGGAAGATAAGACAAGTACACAATTGATTGTACTAACAAATCGTTTTACTCTATTATTTGTATTACATATGTGTATACAAATGTGTGTAGCTATACTCTCAAATAAAATTACGAGTGATTTAAGCAATTCTATTGTGCTGTGTAAACACCAAACATTTTTCAAAAAAAAAAAATTTCATCAATATTTTCAACAAAAATTGCTTCGTGTAAATTGGGACTTTTATTGTATTTCTGTGATCCACTTTATATTGAATGTAGACAATATTTAAAGGTTTTAGTTTTACTTTTACATCTTTTTGTCTGAGTTTTCATTATTATTTTTGAATACAATATTTTGTTTGTATTTAAGATTTATCAAAACTGGTTTATAAAATTGTTGTTCCAACCATTTGCGTTTTATACAGATGTATGTATGCATGTTTGTATTTATTATCAAATTGCATCAATGTCAACCATATTTGGTCAAATGTTTTTGACACATAAACTCAATTTTTCTAAAACTGTACAGAAAGTCTGTCCTGTCCAACTCTCTAAGTCCGTCTGTTGGTCTGGCTTGCCAGTAAATGATTTTCTGTTTTAAATTTCAATTATTAAACGTTTTTATTTCAAATAAAATTTAGATTTTCAGCAGCAGCATATTAATTAAGCAATTTTTTTTATACAGTCTTCAGCTTCTTTAACCATAAGCGGCATAGTTCACACACACTCATTGTAGCTGGTATCGAAGCATAAAATAAAAATTTAAAAAAAAAAATCATATTGACCAAATACGTGTGGCAACTGGCCAGATGTTTAGGAACAAATCACAAAACAATAAAAACAACTATTAAATGATTTTCTATATGTATATGTATATTTTATATTTAAAAATGTATAAATTAAAAATTTATTAATTTTTTTTTTTTCAAATCTTTATTATGTTAATACTAAATGTCATGTGAGAATATTAGGGTTATGTATATATATTTATGTATATGTATTATAAATAAACTTAAACTATAAATATTACTAATTCAGTCTTAACTACTGGAACATTCTCATCCTGTTGCAAAATTTAAGGCAAACAAGTTCTCTAACGATCTATATAATTTACTGCTTAAAGATGATTTCATGTACATACATAAATGTTGACGGTTGACATATCGGCCGCGATCTCACGAATAAATTATTTAATATTAGCTTCCAGTGCGTTAACCATTGCGAACTTGTCCCTATAGATATGAGCCTCAACTTGTAACAAAAAGCAAAAATTTTATAATTTCTTACTTATGGAAAAACTCAAACATATGTATTTGATCTTAGTGTTGTTTTTAAAAAGGTAACAATGTTACATTTTTATATTTAAGAAAGCAATACTTAAGTAAGACTATTCAAAAGCCACAACTACTAAAAGTTTGATCAATTGAACCAGATTTAATAGCTTATCTTTTATTGGTAAAAATTCACCTATTTCAAATGCATTTAATTAGTTTCATTAGCAAACATTATTACCTGAAGCTATTTGCAAAACCTAAAAAAAACCGAGATAATCTATTAATCCAGCAACACAAAATTTAATTGTGGCAAATGTTTCGCCAATATGATGCAATTTACTTAAAGCAGCTACTATTATCCCCTCTCCCCCCCAATTTAAATCATGATTACCTTAATACAAAACTTTAGCTTTGTGTACTAGAAAACGATTTAGCTTAAAGATAAAAATTATGAGATTTAAAAAGACGGAATAAATAAATTGATCAAATTACAAAAAAAAAAAAAAATAACAAAAACAGTTCAACACGCAAATGACACACTGACTAAAGTTTGCATTTCTTTAATAAAAAACGTTTTACATCTATGGATAATCAATTAATTTATAGCTAGCTGGTTTTAAATATCATATTAACAGAAATTTGAATTTATCTTTTTGTAATACACACTCTCTTATATACGCTACAGCACGATTTTTATCTTTTTGTGTGATTTACATAAAAGGAAGAAATGTTTTTTTTTTCTGTATAAACTAGTTTTAAATAGCTTTTTTCTGTAGCTGTTTTCAATTTAAATAAACAAATTGAATACAAGTTAAAAGTGAGATTTTTCTTAACAGATTGTTTGTTGTTGGGAAGGGAAGGATGGGGGTCATGTGCTCTGGCTTAAGTTACTTTTGCCAGTTATAAATTACTTTACAAATCACGATAAAAGTATCAAATAACTTTGCAGAAAGAAAACCAGGCGCGATAAAAACATTTGTAGTTTTTTTTTCTCAGCCTTAATTCTAGTGTTTTTTTTTCTAAGCTTAAGGCGTTTGTTTTAACTATGTGGTGAAATTAAATATTGCAAAAAATGTGTATTTTGCCTAAAATTGTTCACCTTTTTGTCTTAAGGTGAGAAACAGCCAAACTGGCATTACTGTGCTCTTAATTTCTTATTGTAGATAGACAATACATACTTAGTGGTACTTGGTTGGTGATTATTGCCCAGCGAAAATTTTGTTTTTGGAAAATAATGTAAAGGAACAGAGCTAAATGTTGTGGTTGTAATTTCTAATAAAAATATTAAAATTATAAAACTTCCAATTAGACTTCTTAGAAGTCATTTGGTAATAGGAATACGTGATTATGTTTAAAACTAAATTACTCTAACAATAATCAAGAAGTTTTAATATTAAAGACACATGGTAATGCAAAGTAATTATGTACGAGTATAGAATAAGAAGTTAATGTAGAGTAGCGAATTTCAAAGTTCTTCTTTAGGATGCTATTGAACATACAATTTGTTTTAAAGTCTTTGCTGGGTTAGTTCCACAAACTATTTTCAAAACCCACAACTTGTTGCCTGGACACACCTTGTTTTAACAACAGCTTGAATTTATTTCGTTTGCACTTTAATAAAGTAGAAGATCACCAATTGGTTTCTGTTTTTGCGCAATTCACTCATATAAAGTTGTTACGAAAAATGTCATATTTTAAAGCACAAGCAACAAGGCAATCGGTTTAGAAATTAAACATTAATATTAAATAGATTTTTGATGAAGTGCAAAAAACGTATAACTGTTCTAGATGTCTTACACTAAATAGTGAAAATAGACAAACGACAGATAATAAAATCTAAATGATGATAAATGATATTGATAAAAACTAATAGTTATATTTGACCAATTGAGGAATAAAAAAGAAATTATATTATACAAAATTTATGCAAAACTTATATTCATACAAATAACAAACATACAACAAATTATAGGCTAACACTTTAAAAACTTCAAACCCATATACATATGTAAACTAATTTTCCAGAATGTAACCTTATACAAAATTGTACTAACTGCTAATAAATAAGCCAACCGACAGCAACATGGATTGATAAACAGACGAAAATGTTTGCTTAACGAACATATTTGTCTTTGTAGGACCTATGCAAGATGCTTTAAAGACAGTTTTGTGCATGATATTGCAGTTAAACTTATAGTCAAACAATAATATAACCTAAACGGCCAAATATTAGGCTAACGTTTGAAAAGAAGACAAATCTACATTTAAACTTTCCATTACGCAAAAACTTGTATTACAGATATTTTTAAGCCTGAATACTGAAGAAAAACAATATCAATTAAGCCAGTTAAGTTGGTACTTTAACGGCAGATTTTTAAACAGACGAACAGACAAAATATTCGACCAAAACATGATTAAACAAGTAAACAGACAAACCGGCAAACAAATGATATCTGTCATTTCGAAACATACCTTGCTCCGACAAAAATATTCAATCAACATGGATAAGCAGACAAACCGACAAATAGTGCCTATATTTAATGTAGCCTTTATATTCAGACAATTTAAGTTTATCAACAGATAACATACATATTAAAGACTTTATAAACATGTTTTAGATACACAAAACTTATTCAAATAAAATACTTCACCCAGATAAATAATCAGACAACCCCACAAAATGTGTAGGCCTATTTCTAGCGCAGCATTTCTATTCAGAGAATTTATGTTTATAAACCGAAAAAATATTTAACAGTTTGTAAACATGCTACTGTTTCCAGGTATTTGTTTATAAACCAGCAAAATCTTTAAGAAAAAAAAATCAAGGACTTTCTGTGATATTTTGCTATAGTTCAAAATGTATTGGTCTCAAATTTTTCGTAGCGGACACTTTGTTTAATAGAATATTTTTTTTTTTATCATTTTGAGAACAAAAGAAAGGGCAAGTCAGAAAAAAATTTATCTTTCACTTATTTGTATACCCTTCACCTTTATGAGAAGGGTATATATGTATATAAGTTTGTCATTCCGTTTGTAATTTCCATAATATAATTTTCCGACCCTATAAAGTATATATATTCTGGTTCCTTATAGATATCGGAGTCTATTAAGCCATTTACGTCTGTCTGTCTGTCTGTCTGTTGAAATCAATTTTCAGAAGTCCCCAGATATCTTCGGGATCCAAATCTTCAATAATTCTGTCAGACATGCTTTCGAGAAGTTTGCTATTTATAATCAGCAAAATCCGTCCATAAATAACGGAGATATGAGCAAAAATCCGAGACAACCTCTGAAAATTTCGTCAAAAAAACTAATAAACTCTTCAACAGATGGCGTTGATCACACAAAGTGTGTTAATATTGTTACACATAGTGATATTGTTACGAACAAATTCATCAACAGATGGCGTGTTTCGAAAACTTTAAGTGTGTTCTTAAACCGTAATATAAGTGTATAAAAAGACAGTGTGTTTATTTTTAATTGTGTTTGTGTACATTTAAATAAATAAAGACTCGTTGTATGTATTTTCTTCAATGTACTTGACGCTTTTATTTTGCAATTAAAAAGAATCAGGTGTATTTAAACGAAATAAACCACCGTTTTTAAAAGGTAAAAACGTAACTGTATAATATATATTTGTATGTATGTACATTAGGGTGGCCCCGTTTGTATGGAGAAAAATAAGGTATCGATGTTCCCGACTAATATGAAAATTTGATTCATTCTAAGACTACGTTTCTCAATTTTTTTTGTCCTGGGGTCAATATTTGGTGAGCTGGATCAAAGGATAAAAAAGTCCTTTTTAGAAGTTTTTTGATTTTTTTCACATTTCTTCCCAAGGAACTATATGTAAATTTGGTATCATATGAAAGGTCTTTGAGAGGCGAATTCAATGGGTTATCAAAAATTAAAAAAAGTTTTTTTTAAATTCAAAAATTTTTAAAATTTCAGACAATTTTTTTTTTTTTATTTTTCCATAGAATTTACTTAAATAAATAGTTGGAATTTCTTGATTATAAACATCATGCAATTTAACCCAAATTTTTAAATTTTTATTAATTTTTTTTTAACCTAAATTCTTCCCTATCTGACAATTTTTGTTAATTCAATTCGTTAATGTAATGGGTATTAAAATAACGTAAATTTTATAAGCTATAATTATATAATATAATTTGCATCCACATCAAAGGTGAAGGGTATACAAGATTCGGAATAGCCGAATATATCACTCTTACTTGTTGAAACTGAAATTGTTTAATGTTTTAAAATAATATTTAATTATTATTTTCATTACACAGTTTACCATAAATTGTTACAACTTTATTAAAAATTTTATATCCATTTCAACAAAATGTTCGCTCAAATAAATTCGAAGCACACAATTTTCAAACTTAAAACTGAATAAATTGCAAATACAACTTCCTTTCATAAATCAATTATGACAGTTTTGTGCTTTAATTTTTTTTTGTTTAATATCAATATTCTTTTAAAATCTAACAAAACTCAGACAAAATGCTATTATTATTTATAAAAAAGTTTTTGTTTCCTCACAACATACATATGTTTGTCATTATATTCGTATATTTAACATTTATATATATAAAACAATATTTTGCCGACATTTAAAACTGAAAATGAATAAACAAAATATTTAAAATTCACAGTAGTAGTCAGTAAAAACCAAGACGCATAGAATGATACACGAAAACGCAAATATCAATGGTAACTTATTTTAAATTCATATCAAACAACTAATTTTGCTAATAAAAAAGCCACAAACAATTATATTTAACTATGAAAAATGTTAAACATTTAAGGTTATTTCTTCTGTTGATTTTTTTCAATATTTAAGCCACTAATGAATGATTGACTCTGTTTAATATGACTTATTTTGAATATTTCTTTTTTATAATAATAAATAAATATTTTGTGTATTCATTAATAAATATTCGTTTTTATTATTTGTTACGTTTGTCTTCGCTTGTTTCTAGTTAATCTATTTTTATAAATTATTATGTAGGTATAAATTTGTTAATATTTACCAAAGTAAAATGAAATGAAATGAAATGAAATTTAATAAAAATAAATGTTTTATTTGACACACCTCTTTTGTTGCAATTTGAAAACTGGAATGGCACATTTTGGCGGTTATAATGACAGTTCAAAGATAACAATATTTTGTTCGGCAAAACTTTAATCATTTTCTACGTACACATGTCTATTATATATTTTTATTGTGTCTATCTAAAATCGGCTACAATTAATAATAATAAATTCCAAATTAATTACCTTTTGGTTTATATAGATTAGCCAGGCGGGCCAGTTTTAAATTAATGTTTAAACGTTTTGTGGCAATAATAACAGCATTTAATTGTTAATTTATTTAATTAACTGTTTCGTTTGTAAGTTTTAATTCAATTTTTTTGTTAATAAATATCATAATTATACAGTAAATGATATTAATATTTCATAGATTTTTATTGCAAAGTCCCAATTTACACGAAGCAATTTGTATTGAAAAGATTGATACATTTTTTTTTTTTTTAAATTTTTTTTGGTGTTCACACAACACAATTCTTATTGCTTAAATCAGTTGTATTTTTATTTGAGAGTATAGCTACACATATGTAATACAAATAAGAGAGTACACGAGTTACTAGCATATTCAAGTGTGTACTCGTCTTTTCTACCCCACACCCAGATGTCTAAAAGGAAAGTACCAATTTACATTAAGCAATTTTTATTGAAAAGATTGATACAATTTTTTCCTTGAAATTTCTTTAGTGTTCATACAGCACAATTCTTATTGCTTAAATCGGTTGTATTTTTATTTGAGAGTATAGCTACACATATGTAATACAAATAAGAGAGTACACGAGTTACTAGCATATTCAAATGTGTACTCGTCTTTTCTACCCCACACCCAGATGTCTAAAAGGAAAGTACCAATTTACATTAAGCAATTTTTATTGAAAAGATTGATACAATTTTTTCCTTGAAATTTCTTTAGTGTTCATACAGCACAATTGTTATTGCTTAAATCGCTTGTATTTTTATTGAGCTACACACATGTAATACAAATAAAAGAGTAACACGAATTGCTAGTACAATCAAGCGTATACTCGTCTAATCTTCCCCTCATTCCAATGTCTAAAATAATTGCTTCGTGTAAATTGGGACTAACATTCTAAACATAATTTGAACATAATTATATTTATTTAATATATGTTTAGTTAAAATCAGTTTTTAATGATTGATTTATAATTATTACCCAAAAGCAGGGTAAATCTTAAATCTTAAAATCTTAAACCAAATATTAAAACGTGTAATTGCCAGTTTTAATTTTAAGATTTCGAAACTCATACGTGCCTGCATAAAATAAGCTATGACGTGAAAAACGAGCATTTTTTTTTTAGTTTTAAGATATAAAAATGTACGTTTTTGCAATAAATTATTTTTGTTTGTTAGACTAGACGAGAGAGTTTTTGAAGTCCATTTTAAAGTATTTCTAATCAAATTTTAAAAGTTTTAGTTTTAAGATTCTCTTTAATAGCAAAGTGTATCTTTATATTTTGTGGGATAAAACTGTTTCAATACAGAAATATTACGAAAAAATTAACTTTTAAAACTCACTCGTTTTCGATTTCCATCACATACCACCTGTAAAACATTTTTCTTTTAAGTATTTGGTTTGTTTTAATATTTTTTTTTACTTTTTTTTCTATTTTTAGGTAAGTTTCCCCAAGTTGTCTATATTTCAATTACGTTAACAGTGTAAGTTATACAATTTTAATTCTACAATATGATGCAATACATATATGCGAAATTTCTATATTTTTTTTTTGGGAATTTGATTTAAAAACATTTTTGTTTATTTTGTTTATTTACAATATTATTCAATATATGCGAAATTTCTATATTTTTTTTTTTTTGGAATTTGTGTTAAAAACATTTTTGTTTATTTGTTGCTTTTTATTATTATCTTTTATGTACAAAAATTTCTTGGGCAAAATTTTTAATTTTTTTAAATTGTAATTTAAGTTTATTCTTGTTAAGCATCTTTTACAAAAATCAGCTAAAGCGTAAAAATAATACATTTCACATGTTCATGCATGGTTGCGTTTATAACTAATATAATATAAAACAGGGGAAACAGAAACAAACCCTTTAATTAAAACAATTAGTGGCAAATATTTCAGACAATTTGGTTTAAATTTATTCAGAAATTTGTATTTTTGTAGAAGAATATAACGTAGCTACCAGAATTTCGAAAACATTAAAACAGTGCTTGAAATTGAATTATTCATAAAATTGTTCTTTAATTGAAACTAATGTAAATTTAAAGGAAAATCGTTTGAAATAACAAAACAGTGACCATAAAACCCTGATGATATCATTTGAAATTCTCCTGCAATTGGTCAAATCAAGTTTATTTCGATTTTTGCCAAGATTTTTTTTATAAATACTTGCGAAACAGTCAGCATAGTCCTGAAATTTCCAGTTTGCTTATAATAACCTTTACGTAAGTGGCAAGGGTTTCTTCTAAAAGTTTGTCAACACTAGCAACACTAGGAAAATCGTTGACGACGATGTGCATATTGAAATATGTTTTCCACAACCCTGTATCCAATATTGTGTTATCAATATATCTGATATATTCATGAGATTTTTGGTATTGAAAATCTGCACACACAATTTTGCCACATTATGAAAGCAACAAAAATGTTCACTTGTTTTCATATTTTTATAATAAATACTAATGCAGCAACAACCACAAGAAATAATAAAATGCATATACTAAATTAAAGTGAAACACATTACACATTATAAAATGCTTTTCCTACTAGTTCCCAGTTTAAGTGCCACAAAAAGGTGTAAAACTGCTAAAATGCTTGAGTAGTTGCAGCAGACAGGGTCCCGCAATGTCTAATGTCTGTAATGTGAACTACAAGTGTAAAACACACGCATACTAGGTAGGTAGGCTTCAAGTGGCTGGCCTGAGACAAGTCTTTGGAAAGTGTTTAAATATACAAGTGTGTTTTGTTTGTTTCCAAAGGAGAAGTAAAATTAATGAAGTTGTTTGATCTACAGGACTGATTGTGTTTCTATTGTCTAGTGTGTAGCCCTATCTCTCTCTCACACACTAATGTAACACTCACTGAATTATGTGTGTAAAAGTTAAATGTCATTGTGTCTAGTTTTTTTTTCTTTTTCTTTTTATATATTAAAAAAAATTCAGCATTTTTTTTAAACATAAATTAAATGCAAATGTTGGTCAAAGTCAGCCAAGCATGGTTTATACAGCAATACACCAACAAACATGACATTATTGAAAATAAAGAAAAAATACCAAACAAGAAATATATGTTAATTGTTTCATTATGTTTTGGCTGGTTAATGTTTCACAGTGTGCATAAAGTTTCTATCGTTGTTTATTTGTATGGTTACACTGTGCGTCCGTCCGTCTTTTTATTTAAGCTAGTTTTGATGAGGGTGTGTTGTTGAAACCACCGTGTTGCTTTTCACACACTCTCCACAAGTTAATAAATTTTGACACAAACAATTATTGTCGAAGTTCGTTGGTTTGCTCACAACGAACAGGGTCAACGGTGTGCTTGCTGCCTTTTATTATAAGTAGTTGTTGTGTAAAGTGGAAACAAACCCATGTTGCATTACCCATTTTCTATCTTCTAATGGTGGTCGTTATCACTTTTAAGTCACCATAATGTATTTTTTTTATTTTATTGTTCGCTTCATAGACAAACTTATACAGGTGTTAAAGGTTATAAGTTGTATCATTCCCCCGGCTGCCCGTCTGCATGGCCTGACTCTCTTTGTGCTCAGTTAATGAATTTGTCAAATTAACGGAAATTCATTGTAATTAATGACAGTTTAATTATTTTCTATATCACTGGCCACAATAAAACAAAAGTAAACATTATGCCAAACTTATTATGCGGTTTTTAACTTGTGGTGTTTTTTTTTAATTTGTTTCTGTCTTTGACTCATCATGTATGAAGTATGTGTAGAGATTGTAACGTTATTTACCTTGAATTAATTAATTATTTATTGCTTGTTATTGTTATTGTTATTATTTTTTGTTTGTTATATATATAACAAGTATGATTTACATGAATTGTGGTTTTATTTAGAAAAATTCCGTGTTTATTTCTTGTTTGTTTAGATTTTAATACCCTCATTTGTTATATATTACATATGTGTTTTAATAATTTGTTTTATGAGTTTTCTATTGTTGTGTTTAATTAATTAATGAGATATTGTTTAATTAGATTTCGGGTTTCTTGTTTTATTTGCCGTTAATTAGATTGTTTTTGGGTTTTAAAATCGAGCCAAAAAAAATGAATACGCAAATAATTTGCACTGGTTAAGAAATTCTATTAATTTGGCAACCTAATATTTAAAATATTCACCCTTATCGTGAATAAAAATTCCACATGAAATTTGTTCCCTTTTCACACTTTTCTTATTAAAATTTAATGTTAACAAAATAAAAGGGAACAAATTTCATTTGGAATTTTTATTCATTATAGGGGTAATTATGTTTTAAATATGATCTGATATGGGTGTTTCCACAGACAATGACCCCTTACAGCTCAAAAATAAAATTATTATTTTTAATTTATTTTGCCGCTAATATTACACAAAATAAATGTATCTGTCATTTTCCGAAGGATTAAATTGAATTTTCTTTATACTAACAAAAATATGCTGCTTTTTGTTACCCATAATAAATGAATTCAAACACAAAAAACGTTGTAACTTTTTATAATGTAACGACCGTTACTTTAAAAAAAATAATTTTTTTTTGTTATTAATTTCCTTTGGTTTGAAAATAAACCCATTCCTTAAACAAAACATTTCAATGAATTTCATAAGATTTTTTACTTGACACATCCTGTGCAAAATTTTACAATACATGAGGTTTGTTTCCTTTTTAATGGTAAAAAAAATATTGAAATTAAATTTTTTATGAATTCTTTCGATTGCTACCGATGCTTGAACTTTCGTAGGTCGAAAATTAAGCAATCCTCGTGGCATATTTGCTTAGGTTGCAATTTTATTTAAAAAATCTCCGAAAATCGGTAACGACCGTTACCTTGGAAACACCCATATGTTTAAATAACACAATTTACATAAAATAATACTGATTGCTTAATACATCGCAATAGCAAATTGTGCTTAAAATAGTAAATTTTACTTTAGTAAATTACTATTCAAAAACTCACTACATCAATGGGTTAAGCAAACTAAAAATTGCCATTAAACACTAATGACCTTATTCATAAAACTTACAACAGGTTTATAAAGCAAATTCCCATACAAAATTTGCTTTATAAACCTCTTATAAACCTGTTGTAAGTTTTTATGAATAAGGGCGTAACAATGTAACTGTAAAACTCAAACAAACCTTTTTCAATGTCATTACGTTTAATACGAAAAAAAATCAGTCATCACTTTTTTGTATACAATATTATTTCTCAATTTATAAAAATAGCCTTCATATCAATTTAATATGAAAAAAAAACTGTAATTAAATAAAAATTTACATAAAGCCTGTTATAGAAAACCACCTGCCTTTTAAAGTGACATTAAAAACTGAAACACAGAATAAAACAAATCGCAATTCATACAATTTTCATATGACAAATAATAGCAATAAATTGTGAAACAAACTAAAAGCAAATAATACTGTAAATATTGTATGCATTGAAAATCTTGTAATTATAAAAATGTATAAATATTGTTTTAAAAAACAATTACAACAACACAACATACACATACATACTCGTACATAAATACTAGAAAAATAAAATACAAACACATGATGTAATCTGTTAAGTGCAAAAAAAAAAAAATAAAAATTTCAAATGAAAAATTGCACGATGAGGGCGTAAGTATAATTTCTCTCTATATTAGATGTACTCGTATATAGTACATAATAAACATTTTGTTGGGGTATCTAATGATCTTTGATAGCATTTAAAATATATAGATAATGATAGAGTATAGCAATTAAATTAAAAATAGCAAACATATCATATATAGATGTAATTGATTAAATTATAAATTTCACTATATGTACATACATTTATAAATATAATACTAAGGCAACAAATAAACACACCCATTTCAGTAAAAACAAAAACCATAATAAACAATAATTATATATAATAAAGCTTTCTTTTGGAAAGAAATACTATTAATATAGCAATAGATTAAGTTAAGTTCACTTACATTTGTTGGAGGAAAATTAAAATACAACAAAATCAAGAGAGAGAAAAAACCCATCAAAGCGTTAAGCGTTTTCTGTTGTATGGGCAAACATTTATAAACTGTTTTCTTCATTATCCTCCTCATACGTAATAATCATTTGTGTTTTGTTTATAGACTTTCCATACGTTGGTTATTGCCTGCCATCAGTGTTGCCAGAAAATGAATTTCAAAATATGCTAAAACTTGAAAAACTAAGTGCTAAAATGTTCTACAGAAGAAAAAATAAGTGCTAAATTTTTTCAATGTAACAATACAACTTTTATTTCAAATGTTACAAATATAAATTATAGTTTTTTCTAATTTTGTTCATGACAATTGTTAATTCAAAAATTTCCGTGTTCATTTACCTACCACACCGAAGGAAATTTAATTGAAATATTAATAAAAAGTATTTTTTATTTCCCCAAAAATATATTTTAAAGTAAAAAAGTAAATATTTGTTCGAAAAAAAAATTGTTTTTTATCAAGCAAATTATGCTAAAAAGCATTTCAATACATTTTCGAGAAACAAAATGCTAAATCTAGCACTGAAAGTGCTAAAATGGCAACACTGCCCGTCATAAAAAAAAAAAAAAAACAAGAAATCAGCCTCACTACAATTACCTTTGTATGTTCACACTTCCGTAATTAACCTAGAACCTAGAGTTCAAAACCCAAATCTTTAATTTGTTTAATATTGACATTTTTAATAAAAAAAAATTCCTGTGGTGTCATCATATGAAACCTTATAACAATCATAGTTTTTACAATTTCTTTGGCAAGTGTAAACTTACCTATTCAAAATATAGCATTTTTTTATATGCTACTCTCTAGTAATAAAAGGAATATACAAATAAAACATCAACATACTTGTATGACCACAATGTTTTTACATATTTGTATATTTTTTTGCACAAAAACTGCCGCCGTCGTTAACTGAATTGAAGACAATATTGTTAATACAACAATCATGCGGATGATGATGATGATGCAAACTTCTTCAAAGTCCAAAAAAAAGCAGGCTGTTTGTTGCTGCTGCTGCAACAATTTTTTACACATACCAGTTTGTTGCTGCAAGCGTGTCGCATGCAAGCATATTACAAATTTATAATAAATGGACTGTGTGTGTGTGTGAGTAGTTGGTTGCTGGTAGACGCAACAACTTGTCTGGAAATATTAATGGCCATAACATGTATTATGGCATGAGAAAAAAAGGCTTAAAACGACTGATGTAGCGCAATGAAACTGCAAGCATGTAGAGGCTTTGTGAATAATGTTTTGCGCAAAAACATAAAGAAAAAAATCAGCAAAGGTGTTTAGGCGTCTCCATTTAAAGGCTTACATAGCGAGAGACAGCCAGCCAGCCGCTCCTTAAAGGGAAATGTAAGCAAAAAGATACAAAAAGTGGTTTACAAAAATGTGGGTTTAAAAAAAAAATTCGGGAAATTAAACTTAACTAAAGTAAGGCGGCCAGATTTTGGAAAAGAAAAAAGATGACATTAAGAGAAAATACTAAAAAATTTATTTCAATTCAATGTTTACATTTTTTACATATTGTTACCATTTACTATTTTGAAAAGCGAAACTTCAGTCAGTAAAGGCAGAATTAGTCTTTACTTTCTGTTCCGTTCCGAATCAGCTGACTTGATTCAGTTAAATAGAAAATGTGTAGAAGTCGTTAGTTGTTTTGTTACTTTCCGTGCCGTTGCGGTTTATTACAAAAATTTTCAATTTCTTTGAATTTAATTAAGTTAAAAGTTATAAAAAAAAAAAAAAAACGATGGATGACGAAAAACTCATTACTTTAGTCGAAAGTAATGACATATTGTACAATAAAAAAAACTTTAATTTGTATTTTTTTTGAGTTATTTTCATTATATGTGTTGTCTGTTTACCTAAAACAGCTGATACGTGTATACGGAAAAACTAGCTACAAAAATTTAACAACAGAACGACACGGAACAGAACAGCAACAGAGAGTAAAGACTTATGAAGCCTTAAGAGTATGGACAGAACAAGCAGAACATGACTTTTGTGAAGTAAAATTTGTTTTATTTGTTAAAGGTGGCGATTCTCATTCTACTTAGAAACCGTGCCGTGCTTGTTCTGTTCATACTTTAAGCTCAATAAAAACAAATATTGATCATGCATTTAAAATTAAAGATGACAAAAGATGACTTAGTATGAAAAAGATGACTGAAAGACGACACAAATTTTATAGATGACAGCGAGTTAAAAAAGATGATTGTCCTCCAAAATAGATGACGTATGGTCACCTTAACTAAAGCTACTTGTGAGTAGAAATGTGAAGTTGAAAAGTGTTAATAAATTATTAAATTTCTTTCATTTTTTTTAAAGAAATTATGCAATACGATGAAGTAAATTTAACCCTTAGCTGTCTAAACCATTCAAATCTACTTTGTGCTATTTGGCTTAAAATAGCTTAAATTGCTCAAAGTGGCCTATTTTGGTTAAATGCTGTATTTTGCGTACCTAAAAGACGTAAATATGTTTTCAAACAAGAAGGAATGCTGAACATAACTTTCGTTGTACTCAATAGGAAGTTGTGCTCTTCATGTAACAAAGAAGTCATTAATCTTTTTTACCAGAATGTAAAATAACAGGTCGTTTGAAACATTGATCCTTACAGTATCTGAATTATGGAGCATACATCCTTTTTTTTGTTACATATTCGTTTCCATTAACGAAAGATTTTCCTATGAAGTAAAAAATATGTAAAATTGATTATGCGAAATTGACATACACTATGTTTTAGGTTGAATGCTGTTCTCTTTTGATATCTAACAAGTAAAAAAGTATGGTCGACCATATAATACGCTACATCTACATTGCATATATGCGAGTTAAAACAGTTTTTCAGAAATAGGAGCGCCCGCAGTAGCGTGAATTCTGTGCAAATAAAAATTATTAACATTAAATGCTACCTCGATATCAAGGCTTGTAAAGGATTCAAGTGATTTTCAGAAGAGTGTTTTATATAAGAGCTATGACTAATTATCAGTATAAACCGATTAGTATAAAATAAGACCGAATAATTTCTGTATATATGAAACATATTTGTGTTGATTATCATTTCGATACCAACATTTTCAAGAGAGTTATGCTTCTTAAAGTGATTTTCGAAAGTGGAACTTACACGAGAGCTATGGTCAATTGACCGACCTGCCGAAAATTTCTAGGTTTCATGTACAACTTATTTGTGGCGAAATTTGTTTGGATACGTGAACTTCCGGTTGATATACATATAAATGATATACATATACGAAGTCTGATCAAAAAAGAGCCGTTATTTTAAATTTTTTCAAAAGGTATTTATTTATTCATCAATAACTATCTTGTCCCCTTCAAAGTAATCCCTCTCAGATATAATACACTTATGCCAGCGCTTTTTTCCAATCCTCGAAACACTTCTGAAACGTGCTTTTTGGTATCGCCAACAGCTCCTGTTTCGATTTTTCTTTTATCTCCTCAATCGTAGCAAAACGCTTTCCTTTCATCGGTGTCTTCAGTTTTGGGAAGAGGAAAAAGTCAGCGGGGGCCAAGTCCGGTGAATACGGTGGTTGAGGCATGATAACCATTTTGTTTTTGGCCAAAAACTAACCCACAAGCATCGATGTGTAAGCTAGTGCGTTAACATGGTGCAAAATCCATGATTGGGTTGTCCACAATTCTGTGCGTTTGTAACGAATTTCTTCGCGCAAACGGCACATAACTTCAAGGTAGTATTACTTATTTACAGTACGACTTGTACGTACTTGTGGCAAGAATTCATGATGCTCACGCCATTGCAGTCGAAGAAAACAGTGAGCAAAACCTTTACATTTCACCGAACTTGACGTACTTTTTTCGGTCTTGGCTCTTCTGGACGTTTCCATTGGTATGATTGGGCTTTGGTGTCAATGTCATAGCTATATTCGTCACCAGTTATGACCTTTTTGAGGAAATCTAGATCGTCGTTGACGATATTCAACAGCTCCTGAGCAATGTCCATGCGACGCTGTTTCTCCTCAAAATTTTGCACTTTTGGAACAATCTTCGTTGCCGCACGTTTCATGCCTAAAACATCCGTAAATATTGCATCATCAGCAACCTCTCTGATAGTGATTCGACGATTATCCAAAATTATTTTCTTCACTGCGTCCATGTTTTCATCGGTTTTTGACGTGCTCGGGCGACCAGGACGAGCATCGTCATTGACATCTTCTTGGCCTTCCTTCCTCAATACAACTTGTGTGCTGCTCATAGTAGACTCACCAAACGCCACAATCAACATTTCAAATGTCCTTGCGCATTTAATTTAATTTTTTACACGAAACTTAATACAGTTTCTTTGATCCATCTTTTGTTGAACGTAGGGTTAATTTATATAAAATGTTTGTGATAAATATACATATGAATGAATATACATACATATATAAAAAAATCTAACTTTATAAATAGGAGAGAGCCAGAGAACAATACCATATATTGTCTACTGAATTTCTGACCTTCTATAACTCTTTTTCATAATCAGTTGACAAGATAAACTGATACATTTTAATTAAAATCTCCATAAACATGACACGCTAGAAAACCTTTTGAAATACAAATTTAAATTTTCTATATGACATTGAAACATGCTTGTATTATATATAAATAAATACAAGTTTTAATATCAATAATAAAAATAAAATTACATAAATTTGCACAAACTGTATTTAAATAAAAGAAAAATTAAAGAAGGAAATATAATAATTCAAAAATTTTTTTATATAATTTTTTTATAAAAATATATTACAATCATTTATAAAAGAGATATAGAGAGAGAGAGAGAGAGAGAGCAAGCAAGCAAAAAACAAAAAATTAAACGGCGAATATTTTAATGCTTAATTTATTTTACAATAATAACAAAATAAATACCATAAATGAAATAAGTATGGAAAGATTCAAAATAAAGAAAACAAAACAAGTACATTTGTGAAATAAATATATAAATAAACGTAAATTTGTATTTAACATCAAATGTTCATTCTGACGGACTGATACAGCGAGAGTCAGACATACAGACGTTTAAGCAAACCCTACAGTTAGCTTTAGATTTTATTGCTGCTGTTGTGTGGTTGCGTTTAAAAAATTGTAAACAAAGAATATTATTGTTGTTATTTGCTTGTGAACATTTTACAAAAATACAAAGAGTATTAAAAAACAAAAAAAGAAATTATTAATGAAATTAAATATACAGACAATTCTTGTTCAAAATTTTTTGGCTCTGTTTTTATACCCATAAGCAAAGTGTTGTGTCGTGTTTATGTGTTTGTTTTACTATATTTTATTTATAAATATGTACATACATTTGTGTGTACATTTTGCTATTAAAAGTAAATAATCGGCTTTTAACAATAAATATATCATAGTCGTCATATTACATACATACATACATATGTATATACCAACAAGCTACACTCTTAATTATTGACTAGTTATTTATTACTCTACACTCCAAGAAATAGGTGCGTGAATAATTTATCAAATTCTTAGGAAAATCAGGAAATTAAAAGTTAGAAATAAACCATCATCTAGGAATCCAAAATACGATCAACAAGTGCAGCAAATTGAAGATTGAGCATAAAATTCAACAATATTCGCTTTATACAACATGACATGTCACATTTACTAATGTGGCATGTTAAAATTGAGCCGACCACTGCACCAAGCATTTCTTTCAGTTTTCTTTCTTGCTTAACGTATTTTAACTCGACATCTTTTTAAAACGTTTAAACTTCTTGCGACTGTTTTATTTTTCAAACATTTCTCTTGGTGTAATTTAGTATTGTTGATTGTTTTCTGTATGTTTAAGTGCTTTTTCCATATTTTTACTTTACTTTTATGAATTTTATTCGCATATCAAAGAAATTCATTCATTTTAAAAGATTTAATGCGAAAACAACAACGAAATAAAGGAAAATGTTTAAGTACTACAAATGATGATAATTTTTTGTTGTTTTTATTCTGACACTGCTCTGAAAGACTTTAATAAAAATTTATTTTAAATAAAAGTTCAATTAACAAGACTGTATATACCTACTTGTGTATATATTCCCTCGTATTTGGGTAAACTTTGAGCAAAAGCTGATTTCGAACAATGCACACTGAAGTCAGAAAAACAGATTAAACATGACACTGTTTTTTTTTGTGTGGTTGCACAAAATGAAGCAACTCCTTGAACTCTAAATCGTTTACATTAAAAATGATTTGTTTTTTTTTTCTTTGCTTTGTAAGTGTTAAAAACAATTTAAAATTTATAAATAAAAGAAATAAGAAAAATAAACAAAAGATGTTTATTTTTCCAAGAGTTTGTGCTTATAAAAATTTGGGTTTTGAAATGTTTGTGGCAGATTTTTCTTAAAATTTATGGGGATTTTTATAGGCCAGTAAAAAGATTCGATTTTGTTTAATTACAAAAGTACTTAATTGGATGCAAAAAAGGAATTATGTACATTTAAAAGTTATAAGGAAACTGAATTCCTTAAAATCTACTTATCAGAATTAAAACAACCATTATGTTGAAAGTTTTGTCACTTATATTTACAAAGATACTTACCTGAATGCTTCCAAAGAACAGCACAATGTAGTACCAGACTTAACATTTTTATTAAGGAATGAAAATGTGACACTTATGGCCGAATTCTCGGTCATTAGTTAACCATTGGTTAACTAAAATACAAACTATTGTTTAACTATTACTATTAAGACTGTGAATTTAGCCATTATTAAATTCGTAAGACATATTTACAATTTCTCGCCGAAAACAATTGTAAACTTTGTTTTATTGTTATTTGACTAATAGTTAACCAACGACGTTTGGGGGTTTAACTAATTTCAAACTAAGCATTGCGAATAAAGAATCGTTAGTTAAGCCTTTGCCATTAGCTAACTAAAGACTGTGAATTTAGCCATTAGAAGTACTTTTTATTGTTAGCATTCTCATTTTCTATAATTTTAGTCAAATACTTCTTTAATTACCCAAGAGTTGATTTTCTTTATTTTTCTTTCTTTTGTTATACAAATATTTGCTGTTCTTTTAATATTTGCCAACTCTTCATATCGTATTTGTAAATATTTATTTAATAATAATAAAAAAAAAAAAACGATACGTAGTGGAGGAGGCCCCACGAAAACTCTTCATCCTCATAAACACTCAATTCTTTATCAATCCATCGTTTACTTTGTCTTTTAGTAGTTACAATTTTTTTGTATTAATTATTTTTTGTAAATATTTAATTAAATCCATTTATAGACAATATATACTTTTTCTCTTTTTCGCTGCAATACTTTCAATTCATAGAAAAATGTTGAAATCTTTTTCAAAAGGTGTTGAAAGTGCTGTTTGTTGTTAGCTGATGTTTGTCTAGAACTTACTTGATTGCAGTCAATTAAATATAAAATTAAAATAAATGTTTGTACATTAAAATCATGATTGATTAATTTAAGCTTTCATGGAGCTTTGGCTTGAAGTAGGCAAAGAATTTTGTTCAAACCAAACAGATGACTTTTAGCTAAACAGAAATATATAAAACACATTTAGACTCGCTGCAGAATTCAATTTTTTAAAGCACAGCAACAAATTTTATTGAATTTTAATTGTTTCAAATATATATCAAAAATACTTTTACTTTATATTATGTCATTTCTTCTTTAAAGGTTTTAAAGTCCTATGTATATTCTCGTTTACTTTCTGACAGCTATTTGCCACCCATTTTTAGTTTTAGTCTAGACATTAACCCAAAATAACAGTAATTTGTCAGATAATAGTTTTTTAATACTCTTGCTTTTTTTCCTCTAAGTGAGAAAGTATTCTCACTCTCCAAAATTGCATTAATTCTGTTTAAGCCGTAAATGGACTTTGTTGTTTCTTTTTGATTCAGAAAGTTTGTGCCAAAACAAAATAAATTATAAAAAAAGTTATAAAATCACAAATTTGGCTAAAATATCATATAAATCATGTGTTTTGTGTTTATTGTGTTGAAGTATGTCAGAGATCTTCTAAAGGCATTTTTTGGAATGGTTTTTTCAGTTACTTGCTTTGTATTTCATTGGCCGTTTCAGTTATCGAAACAAACTGCAAAATACTAGAAACATACAAAAAACGTGCTTAAGCATGTTTATGTCAATGTTTTTTTTGTTTTTTTTTTGTTTTTTTTTTGTTTTTTTTTTGTTTTTTTTTTTTGTTTTTTTTTTTTTATAAAAATAAAATAAAATAATTTTATCTATGCATTTTGCGTTAATACAAAAAAAAAATACTTTATGGATGTCTCATGCGTGTGTAGTCGTGCGTTATAAAGATACTTGGCAATAAAATATATAATTTTTTTTTTTCGCATTTCGTTTGTTTTTTATAAATCGCTTAAATTGTCGAGGTAAATGTACTTTAATGTGAGATTTTTCACTTGTTTTGTTTTTTTTTACAAATTGTGATGATAGTCTCATGAAATTTTTCATATCTTTTGTTTGTTTGCTTTTAGAAATACATACAACATACATATGTACTCGTATGTATGTTTATATTTACTTAATTTAAATTTTGTTTAATTAAAACAAATTATGATCAGGAGTAAGTCAGTGAAATTGTGAACGGTTTACGGCTTATATTTCTAAATGGTACTTGTTCAGAAATTTCTACTTACTTACTTTGAACACAGCACCTATTTATTATATTATAAAAAATTTCAGAAGAACATAGCTCTGGAACTGAAAAAAAAGATCACATATTTTTAAGTCACTTATTTTTTTAATTGTTTCAGAAAAAAAACAATAATTGTTTTTAATTTTCAATACAGTAGCGAAAATTTATTTTTATTTAAAGAAAGTACAAATGTTAGTTTTAGAGATTGTTCCACAATCGTTACTTATTTTAAAAAGCTCCAAATCTAGTACTCAATTTAAAAAATACTTGTTTAATCGAATAGAGCAAAGAATATTTCAAAAAAGTAAATAAATATAGCTATTTAAAAAATATATGGTACTTTTTTAGAAAGTACCAAAAATATTCAATTTTTTTGTGAAGGTAAAAATATTGTTGCTGATTAAAAAAATAAACAAAAACTACTAAAATTTTTACTTAATTAAAAAAGTACCTAATATTTCTAAACCGTTACTTACTTCGATTATTCCTAGAAAATACAGAAAAAAAATTTAGAATATTGAGTTATTTTAGAAAAAGTAGCAAACGTGGTACTTAGTTTTAAAATGTACCAAATGTAAGTTGCTTTCCCATTTTGGTATATTAACCAAGTTTCGGTTGTCAAAAAGTACAAAAAATTATTTAAAAGCTACTTATAACCAAAGTAATCTAATAAGGAATGCACAAAGATATGCAGACATTGTACAGTTTTTCAGTATTCTTTATCTGATATATGATACATTACTTAGTAATATATGTTGTACCTATATTATCTACAGTTAAACAATAAATAATGAGCACTCATTACAAAGTCATGCAGACGGTAATATGTGGTCAATTTTATCTTACTTTTTTTTTTGCTATCTTTTGCTGTCAATATTGTGCAGTCTCTGTTCATAATTGCGTTTCCTTTATCCGATTAACCTGTGCCTTTGTGTGGACCTTTTCGTAGTAATTACAAACGACCTGCTAAATATTAAAAATCTTGTCTGTGTTTGAATTTTAAAATATTACAGGCAAAACTTTTACTTGATTTAAATATAAATTGATGTGTTTATGACGCTTTTAGCTGGCTATATTGAAGGTTTTTTGTTTAAACAGTACAATGTGGGTGTTTTTTTTTTTTTTTTTTTTTTTGTTATTGTTGTTGCTATTTTTTACAACTTATTAACTGCATTGACAGTGAAATTTCAGCTCTTATTACCGCCTCTAGACTGACACACAGACAGACAGACATCTTTATAAGTCACAATTTATTAAGTTGCCTGCCTATAAGCCTGACGACAACAATGATGTTGATGATGATGATTTCATACCTAGACAAAAAAAAAAAAAATAAATAAAAAAAAATAAACAAATAGCTTGTTATACCCTACATTTTATTAAAAAGGGGTAGTATAGTATTTCTCACTACAGATTGGTAACAGTTTGTAAAAGTTAATTTTGATTTGAGTTAAAGTTGATTTCTAAAAAGCAGAAATATATGGTTTTCGTTGATAAGACCCTTAAGTAACACCTCAACAAATAAACAATTTCTATATAAGCGAATAATACGTAGAATTTTCAATTCAAATGCAAGATTTTGAATCTGTGGCATCCTCAGTTCAGTGTTCTACGGTCTTTATTGCCTCCTGTAATGTTATTAAGATGTTCTTTTTAAGTAGTGCATTAAAAATTTTATTTAAACTTTGTTTTAAAAACTGCTGCATGCTTTTTTCCAGCTTAATCACTGAACTTGCTCAAAACCGTTCAACCACATTTATAAACTTGATGTACTTGAATATTATTCTGATTATCAATTTGTTTTTTTTATTCAATACATACTATTTATAGTTTATTGCATCTTTTTATTTTGTTGTTTGTTATTGCTGTTATTTTCAGTGAAGAATATGTGAATGCCAATAAAAATTTACAAATAAAAAACAAAATTATTGTATTGTATAGATAAAAATTATGCTTTATTGCCTTTATCAATTTACTCAAAAAGATTTTTGTTTTTCTACAATTTTTTTTTTTTTGATTTTCAGGCACTTTTATTTAAGCAGACAATACAAAAAAATAACGTTGTTATAAATAAAAAAATCAATTCTAGGCACGTTTTAGCGTTTCTTTACGTTTTTTTTCATCTTATGTTTTTAGTCTTGTCTCGATTTTCTTGTCTTCTAGGTACTTAACTGCTATTTTTTTTTAGACAATAGTACTTTAAACAGAAAATAAGAAAATATTTTATTTCAAAGCAAAATAAAACCAATAAATAATGACAAATGCAAGTGGATTTTTGGTTAGAAGAAGTGAGATTGATATGGTGATTGTTATTTTCTTGTTAGGAATATTAAAAAGATTCTTTCAATTGATTGTCTGGGGCTTATTAAATTATATTTGCTTTAAGTTAATATTTAAAAGAGAATAGTGGGATAAAAACTAGTGGGACAATTGGTTGTTGTCACACAGACATGTTCTGAAAATCACTTTTTCGTAAAGTGATTTGAAATCACTGAAAGGTGTTCTGTGCACAAAAATTATTGAAATCTCGTGATTTCAAACCGGTCATCTAACAGCCTAATAATTTTAAATTGCTTATGCCGAAATTAACAGTCTTTAGTTAGCTAATAACTAAGGCTTAACTAATGATTCTTTATTCGCAATGCTTAGTTTGCCATAAGAATTACAAGTAATAGTTAAGCAATAGTTAGTATATTAGTTTACCAATGGTTAACTAATGACCGAGAATTCGGCCATTACAGTTTTTTAATCATTTTTCATTGAACTCTTGTAATAAAATTATCACATACACTTAAAGTCATTTGTTCTTTATTTGTTTTAGGAATAAATCTAACTATTTACACAGAAAAAACTTAAAATTTACAAATTTAGTAGGACGTTGTATTTTTTGCGGATCATTATTTTTAGATTTGTTTACATTTTTCGTGATTTACTTTTACTTTTTAGTAGTCAACACAAAGAAAATCAGCTGTTAGCTCGTGATTTAGAACAATCAAAATCACTACTAAAAATTAAAAATCTCGTGATTTTCAAAACACCGAAATATTCCTCCCGTGATTTCAAAATTGTTCGTGATTTAAAATCACCGTGATTACGAAAAATTAAAAATCTTGTGATTTTCAGAACACCAAAATATTCCTCCCATGATTTCAAAATCGTTCGTGATTTAAAATCACCGTGATTTCAGAACATGCCTGTATGTTTTCATATTTATATTAGACACTTTGAAAAGATGTAAATGTTTTAACAACAATAATTAAAAGCTGTATTAGTTCTTAAATGAACAAGTTCAAAAGAATCAGTTCATTTAGAATTGCTGACATAAAAATATCTTTATGGAAAAAGGTGTTGGACTCTTTGCAGACCAATTATATTTTTAGTTACCTGTGTATAATTAGTCTTATCGCATCAATTTACTTATTTCATAAATACATCTAATTCTGTTTTTACACGGTTTTGATTTAACACGGTTTGAAAATCAACGAATTTTAAATTTTTTACACGATTTTATTCCATTTAGTACGATTCAAAATCTTTTGGGTTAAAATTTTGTTGGTTAAATTTAATTTTTTTCGAAATATGTTCGTCACAAATTATTGTAAATAGCACAAATTTGGGGGAATTTCCTTTTAGTACATACAATCAAATGAATTTGTCATAAAATTTTTTTTACATTATTTTTAAGCTAAGTGTGGCATATCTTTTTTAATAATTATGCTTGTGTAAAAACACATTTTATATGCGATTTAATATTATAAATCTGAATAGTTTTTCTTAAAAAAATCGTTGTTTTTCACTAATTAAATTTGCATATTATTTTGTGCAATTTGTTTTAATGTTTTCGTCATGCATTTCCTATTAAACACCTCTCAGATGCGTCTAATACGGCTAATAACGATTATTTGTTTATTGTTTAATGTAGTAAACAAAAATTATTAAATGGCTTTGAAATTCTAACTAAAGTTTATAGTGTAAAATATAAATAAATATAATAATAACAGCAAAACGCTTTCTTTGAATAAAAAACATAAAACGCCACAATTAATTCCCACGCTTTTCATAAAATAAAATTAATTACGATTTAAATATTTTCAATTATTATTCAAAATAACAACAACATTTAAGCAAATGCAAAAGTAAAAAAAAAAATATTTAAAAACAAAACCCTCAAAACGAACAAAATTTCATAAATTCTTTTTAATTTATTCATAAATTTATGGTTATGAGTTGAACGTGTCAAGATCAATTTTGGGTTATTAAATGAAATCTATACACACTGATCCACAACTCACTCGCTCAGTCTGCCTTTTTGCCATTTATTTAAAGTTTTATTCTTTTTTTTATATCAATATTTTTTAGATATAAATGTTTGTTAAACATGTTTAAAATATTTAATTATTTGCCGAAAAACTAAAAAAAAAAAAAAATTACCAACTGATATAGAAATTTAAAAAATAAACCATCAAAATTGACTTGTGTTTCTTAGTGTTTTTTTTTTCAACCAAAAAAACCACACCCAAAAATGTGTCAAAGATCATCTAGAAAACCACAGAAAAGTGGTTTTATTTCTTGCTTTTTATTTTACATTGACCAACAAAATACTTTTAAAGTGCTTCAGAGCATAATAATTTGTTTTTAGCTACAAATGCTAGTGAAATGCTTTAAAGGAAATGAGAATAAAAATAATAAAATTATACTGCAAACTATACATGAAACAAATTGAAATACTAATTATAACCTAAATAATGTATAGAAGAAATTATATTTTTTTATTTGTTAAGAAAAATTGATAAAAAATTGTTGTTAGCAACATGTTGTAAGTCCGCTTTCACACTCTTCAATTCTGACTCTTCAAGGCAAGTATTTTTGGGTGAGAAGAGAAAAGGGAATAAAAAATTTTCTTATTTCCTGTTGTGTTTTTCTTTCATACATTCATACTTTCATAAGTACGAAAATTGAATTGGTTTTTGTGAATGAAATGTCAAGTTCAAAAGAGAATTGAACAAAAACTGAAGTGTTTGAAACAGGACAAATAAATTACATATAATTCTATATAACGTCAAAATTTGGTAAAATTTTACTTCCACAAAGTGGGTCGAAAGATCAATTGAAATAAAAGCTTATAATAAGATGTCAAATAAAACAAAAGCTTTAAACTCGGTTATATCGAAATGATAAAAAAAAATTTACACTATTGTTTTATTAAATGGACGAAAATACTCTACACAAATTATCAGGCATGTGATGGAAATCGAAATACATTTTAATGCATTTATAATCTAATTTTTTAAATTTTTGTTTTAAAATATCTTTATATTGTATGTGATAAAAGTTTTTCAATACAGGAATATTTCGAAAAAATTGACTTCTAAAACTATGTAATTCGTTTTCGATTTTCATCACATGCTTGAATAATTTGTTTTAAAATCGATACAAATATGGTTGGCAACATGTTGTGAAGAATTTATTGTAAGCAACATGTTGCTAAACATTTTACTTACTAAAGAGCTATATAAAAATATTTTCCAACACTTAAAATTTTATATAAATTTTTATTAAAAATTAGAAATACTGTAATGACTTTTACTTCTATAATTTCAATTTATATATGTATGTATGTATCTCTTATTTCTCTCATAATAACAACAACTGGAGATTTATAAAATAAAATAATAATAAAAAAAAGACAGACCACCAATTATTTTTAACAGCCATCTTTGACATTTAATAAATGTGAGAAAATCTATGTAGGAAAATCTCCCAAACCAAAAAAATACAAAACAAATCAAAAAATAATTTAACGGTTTTAAATCTTAAATTTTCCACCTTCGTATGAAATCAATTTCAATTAAAATTTAAGTTTTTTTCTCACTACAACCACCAAATAAAGTTAGAGCTAAAGGCTTATCGGCGCAAAAACATCTGCTAACCAAGTTAGTATATGGGTTTTATTTTATTTGGTTTTTCTGTTAAACAAAATCTTCATTACATTAACTAAATAATATGCAATGTATAAAAAATATAAATAAAAAAATGTATATTGACTGTATAAAAAGAAACATGATTGTAATCCTCAGTAATCAGACAAGAAATAAGTAGAAACAAAAAAAAAAAAAAAAAACAAAACTAAGGTGGGGTGGTGGCTGCTATAAACCATTTGTGGTTTTTAAAGCATTCTTTTTTTGGAAGTTTGTAATGCAAAACCAAATAAATTTATTTAATTTCCAAGAAAAAGTGTAAGAGAGCCGCACCTGCAGTTTTGTTTAGAAAAAATTTGCACCTTCTGTTGTGTTTTTTCCCCCATTAAAATAAGTTTATCTTTATTTTGGTTTAGTTTTAACTTTCCGAATATTTAAAATTTAAAAGTAACCTCTATTAGAAAAAGGTTGAGTGAGGGTTTTAGTTTGTCTCAAAAACTTGATAACTATTATTGGCAAAATTTGGTAATTATGTTCCATATTTTACAAAATATCTATATCAAACAGTATCAAAAATTATATATACTACTTATGTATTTAAAAATAATCAATATCATATTTAGTACCTTTTACAAGAACTTGTCCCTTTTCTTAAATAATTATCAAAACAAAATTGCGTACTTTTTCAGGAAACTACAAAATTTTACAAGTACATATTTTGGTAAAATAAGCCATCATTTTACGAAAATATTTTGTGGTACTTCAATAAACAACCAAATGTAATTATTTGGAAAAAGTACCACATTTGGTACTAATTTTGTTTTTTTTTATATAAAAGTATACCAAAATTGTTATTTTTACAGAAAAGGTCCTAAATTGGTTTTTATTTTAGGCAAATACATAAATGAGCAAAGAAAAATATATTTTATGTAAAAATTTTAAGAAAGTACGGAATTGGTTCTTTATGCGAAGAAAAGTAATAAATTCATTACTTATTTTACAAAAATATTTTTTAGTTATTTCAATAAATAATCGAAAGAACAAATTTGAAAAAATACCAAAATGGTAACTTTTTTAAAAAAGTACCAAATTTTTTATTCATTAAATAGAGTTCATATTATACCACTATGAATAATTTGTATAAACTTATTAGAGTACTAATATGAAAAAGTATGTAAATTTTAATTCAATAAAAAAGAACTAAAATTTATATTTATTATAAAGGCAACGAAATTAAAATTTTACATAATTCGTAAAACATTTTGATGCTTATTTGGAAAATAAAAATTAGTAAAGTACGAAAATTGGTATTTTTTGAGCAAAGTGCCAAATTTAATAAATATTTTACGAAAATATATTGACATATTTTAATAAACTATCAAAAGTGAATTTCTGGAAAAGTACCAAAATTGTTATTTATTTAAAAAAAATACCATAATTTTTTTTTTTTTCAAAAGTATTCAAATTTAAAAATTTGTTATTACTATTACTATACCTGCAATATTTCCTCATTAAAATACATAACAATAACAAACAATTCTTTTTCAAAAACTTAATTTTAATTGTTTGATTTTAAATCAATTTGTGTTTAATGCCAAATTTAAATTAACAATTTAAATTATCTACTGCTTAATATTGTTTGGATTTTTATTCCAACCTGCATAAAAACTTAATTTAGTCCAATATCTACTATATGTTGTTTGCTAGCTATAGATTTTTATTTCTATTCATTTTCTATTTTAATAACAAGTCTATTTAATCCTAGACAACTTTAACTAACTGCTGCACCTTAATTTTTTTTTTTGTTGAGTTTCTTTTTTTCCTCGTAATTTTTGTGTACCTCGTATTATTAAGACATTTTATTAATCTAACCACGTTAGCTGATTTTTTTTTTCATCTCTTATTAGCTGTGTGGTAACATGTTAAATTACAACCAACATTACATTCAGTAGGACCAAAGCGTCAGCTCTGGCGTGAGTAGCAAGAGGATGTTGTTGATAACAAAAGTTTAGCAAACTGTAATTAAATAATATAAAGAAAGAGGGAAAAAATCCTCCAAAAACATAGTAATTTTGCAAAATAAGAAAGAAAGAAAATTAACCAAACAACAAATTTATATAATTTATAAAAACGAAAAAACACTTACATGAATGTGTTGTTAATGGGCAACAAGAAAAACACACACGATTATTGTTTAATAAGTAACAGTGAACAACAAAAGTAATAAGACTGTTAAAAAAGTGTTTATAAAGCTGGCAAATATATTTTTGTTAATTTTTGAAAATATCTTTTTTGTTATAAATGATATTAACTTGTAAATGTTTAATGTGGATCACTGTATAGCTATAAACCTGCTCACATGTTGAGCCATTTACTGTATTTTTTGTTTTATTATAACTGTCATTTTCATTTGTAGCTGCAAGTAATAAATTTCGGCAAAATTATCCTTTTCTTTGAAAAAAAAAAAAAAAAAAAAAAAAAAACATATTTTATGTTTTTGATGAGTTTTTTGAACTTTCAACCGTAAAGTAAAACCTTTTTTTCTAACACTGGCTGGAGATAGAGACAGAAAAAACCTGCAGCTAGAATAAAACAAATGATCAATATGTAAAGCATGACCTTATGCAAAACTGTCAATATACATTGTTATGAAAAACACTTTACAAGACAGTTTGAATTTGAACAATTTTGTTTTAGTTGAACCTCTTTTAAAGATAAAGAGATGAAAAATTAAGGGAATTAAATGTTGAACAAAAGTCGTGTTTCAGTCAGTTTTCTAAAAGGTTAACACGTGTCCCAAAAAGGTTTTAAATTTAGTATTTAACTAAAAGAGTAAAACAAAATCACTTGTTAGACTATACATACTATTTAAATGGTGTGATTTTTTTAAATTTTTGTTGTTATTGTTTACAGTTTTGTTTAATTCATTAAAAACATGATACATTTTAAATTGTTTAAATACATACATACAATAGAGTTTTAGTTTGGTATATGCCAGCCGAGCAGAAGTCTTAATGATTGTACACGTTTTATGCAAAACTATTTGGAATGTTTTTTTTTTGTGTAGTAACTATTTAGATGCAAAAGTTAGTCACGTTTATTTTTTGAAATAATACACTTAAAAAATATTTTAAATTGACATAATTTGAAAACATTTTTAAATGTTAAAAAATTTTTACAATAAATACTCGCAAGAGGAAAAATTCTCATTCAGTATTTTTAAATTTTGTTACTTTTTCAATATGTAGTAACTTTTTTCAGAATTAAGTACTTAAATTACGAATTTTAAACTTAAAATGAAAAAAATCTTTCTTTGGTACTTAATTTCACTTTCATTTTCTTTATCGATTTCTATTTATCAAAATTCCTCTCTGTGTTTTTATTGGAAATAAACAAAATTGTTTTCTGTAATGTTTAATATATAATGTTCTTTGAAAACCAAAACAAAAACAATGAAAATAATATTGTCTTAGGTTATGACTTGCAGGGTATTATTTAAATATATACTACAACAACAATAACAACAACAAAATTCCATTTAATAATAAAAACACGGTAATAAAAGTGAACAGCAACGAAAAAATTAAATAACAAAACAACATATTAGCAGCAAATGTTTAACAACACGCCTCTAAACATTTTTTCGAACAAACAAAAAAAAAAACAATTTTATTATTATTATTTTTTTCAAAGCTTCTGTATAATAAATGAAAATACGTTTCATTTTTTTTAAATTGTACAAATAATAACAATTGCATAAGAGAGATATTAATTTTAAGATACATACATATTTAAAATTGTTTATGCAAGCAACTTGAAATATATGGGGTATATTGGGGGAATATTCTAAGCAACAATTACTTTCTGATACCGCAAAATGCAACCTTATGGTAGAAATATGCAGGAATTATTTTATAATTCCTTGCATTATTAATTAGTTAATTAATCAAATTCTAACTTTTAAAATTTAGCAACATGTTGCTGACATCTTTAATTTTTCATCTCTTGCTTTATAACTATGTATATCAAAGAAATATTTTCTGTGCATTTGGAATATATTGGCGTTTAGTTTTATACAAGTTTTTATATAATATAAATAATAAAAGATAAATTAAAAGTTTTAAAACTAAGCAACATGTTGCTAAACGTTAAGTAGCTTTAGCAACAAAACAGAATATATTAAGTTATTCAGAAGAAAATTTTTAGCAATATGTATTTGGATTTCAAAAGAGACAATTTCTAACTTTTTAACCTCAGCAACATGTTGCTAAAACTACCGAACATTCCATATTTTTATAACAAAGCAACATGTTGCTAGTTACGATATTAAAAAGTATTTCCAAAATTTGTTACTTATTTTAGGTGCCAAATATTTAGGTACCAATAAGAACAAAATTTCATACTTTCAGAAAATTAGTACTTATAGCTACTAAATGGTTTATTTTATTAGCAAGGTACATAATTTGGTAACTTGCTTTGTACTTTCTGATAATATGCATCAATTTACCTTTGAAAAATTTTAAAATATGTAGCACTAAGTTGGTACTTTCCGTAACTAAGTACTTTTAAGCAATACTTTTGTACATTATTAAAAATTAAAAAAAAAAAAAATACCAATTGATACCAAATTGTAAGTGGCTTTTAAAAGTCGGGTGACTCTTAGTATTATTTGAAAAATCAAATAAGTATGTACCATATGTTATTCCTTCTTAAAATAACCACCACTTCCAAATTCTATAGATTTGTGTACTAACTTTGGGTTTTCCATTGAAACAGGAATTTATTTATTTATTAATTTTTTGTCTTAACAAATATTTTAAAGACATATTTTATAATTTTTGTGTTGCTCTCTTGGTTTTTTGAAATTTTTTTTTCTAGATATATTTGTTAAAACTCGTAAACAAGTTGCAACAACATGTTTTAGCAACATTGATATAGAACAGATTGGTCAGTAGTACTGCTAAAATGTCTTCGCATTCTTCGACACTATCTAACTTTCTCTTTTCTTTAGACTTGCTATTTTATTCATAGTTTTTTTCTATGATATTTTGCTTATATAATTTGATTAGACTGGTTTTTTTCGTGCATGATTTATTTGGTTTTTACACGATTTTCTTTTACTACTAGTTCATTGCTAATGCTAGACTTTATACTAGTTGTTATTATATGTACATATGTACATTGTTTATACAATTTTAAGAATTAAAAGATAATTTTATTATATTCATTGTAATTTTTTATTGTTGTTGTTTTATAATTAAGTGGCCCACCGTCTACAGACAGCAATATGTAGTTGTCAGTCGGTGTTTAGACGAGAATATAAGGCATAAAGCCGGCTTGATTTTATTATTATTGTTTTTTTTTTCTTAATGGAATTTTATTTTTCTAGTTTCGTATTCTATTTTAATTTAATTTAATTTCATTTCGTATTTTTCTGCTACATTTATGTATATATGTAAATACATTTTACTTTTAAATAAATACAATTTAAGTACGTATTGTTGTGTTATAATTAAAACAAGTCATGCTTTAATTTTAGTTGTTATTTTTTTAAGTCTGTCTTTTTGTTGAGATGCCATTGAATTTTTGTATTTGTTTGTAAAATAAATATCAGGGCTAAAAAGACAACCCAGGCTGGCTGGCAGACACAAACTTTTTTGTAATATAAAAAAACGTAGAATTTTATTATTGTTGTTGATTTTGTGAATGAGATATTTTTGCTTAAATGTTTCGTTCTCATACATAAATTAGCTGAACAATTTCTGTTTTGCAAAAAAAAAATGATAATACAAACACAGTTTTTAAATAAAGGTGGTAATGAGTTTATTAAAAGTAATTTACATTTAAATGTTTTTAATAATAAAATAAATCACCAACAAATGTGTGTACATGATATTTTTATAAATAAAACGCCATTTAATAGACAATCCAAGCCATTGTTTCTGCATTTCAAACAAAATTATTAAACATTCTTTGAATTTTAAATTTGTTTACTAAAAAATGCATACTTTTGTTAAATATTCATCTGTGTTACACTTTAAATTATTGTTAGTTGTGGCTAACGTTGGCTAATTGCAATGCCTAGCACGGGTTTAGTGATGAAATGAAAAGATAGGTTTGTGAATCCATGAGAATTCAACTCAATTTCTCATCTATATTTTAGGCGCAGAGATAGCTCACAAAACCTTTTTTGTATTTTAAATAGTTTTAATGTGTATGGGTCAGGCTTATAGCACAGAGCACCAACTAAATATAGCTGTTCTTAAATAAAATGTTTCCAACTGATATGATTTGTCACAGATTTTCCTGGCTTTGGCTAAACAAACAAGCTAAATATAGCTAATATTAAACCTGATATATCAGTTTATGTTTAATAATTGTTTTTTTTTAAGCCAAAACACGTGTATATTCTAATGCCATACGTCAACCATTAAATGTATCTTAACTAAAACTTTGAATTTGAAGACACCTTGTCATTATTATCCGACAACTACGTCAACAAACAACTGTGTGAATTATTTTTTTTTTTGTTTGTTATTGGATGTCTGAGGTTGGGCTTGTGATTAGTCCACACATTTGTTGACCTTCAGCTGAACGAAGAAAGAAAATTCAAACAAGCGTGTTTCTTTCGACAATATTAACGAAGTGTTTATTGAAAATGTATTTGAATATTTTGTTGGCAAGTAAATAATACAAAATATTTTTGATGTTTCTTATTTGCAAATTCATCTTAATTTGTCTAAAAAACTTTGCCGCATCACATAGTTTTGTCAGTAGGTTTGTTGAGTATTTGCGATAATACCAAGTAATCGGTTCGAAATATTGCTAAAAAGAAAGAGCAAGGCTTTTGATTACAATTTTTATAACAAACTTCACTATTGCAGACCAAAACAATTGCAGAGTAAACTTAGCAATATCCATTTGTAGTTTAAAATAGATTTAACGCTAGATTTTCTGTACCAAGATAGGACAAGTCTGCCACGAATTTTTATCTTAAAAGCTTTGAACTTTGGGAAGCTCACTTTATAAAAGCCTTTCCTGAAAGATGATATAACAGTATTTGTCTGTACGTATACAGTTGAAATAAACTTTCCGAAGACTATAGCTTTCATAGGTTCTCAAATTTGTTTCAATATATCAATAACATAAATAATAGAGAATTTCGCTATTGAAAATCAGCAAAAATTAATCTATCAATGGATGAGATATGAGTAAAAACACCGACAACCTTGAGAAATATTTTCGAATACCAAGTTTTGTACATAGAATCAAAACGATGCTCATATATCTAAACAAATGATTTCATCAAGAAATTGTTCATCCAAAAACTAAATAGATCTTAAATAGATAGTTTTGTAATCAAAAAAAATAATAAGTTTTGTTCTAAAAGCACACGTACTTGTCTTTAAAGCCTAGTACTCTGTTCAAAATTTCAAGTGGAATGCTGTCAAAATACATGTTAAAAAAATTCACATGAAATTTTCATGAAAAAATGTTGCAGAAGTAGTACTCTGTTCATTTTGTGAAAAACATATGAAATGTATCTGGCAACATTATTTTTTTACAGCGAAATAATTAAAGTAGTAATTGTTTCACGTGGAATTTTTATCCAAAAGCTCTTCTGTCGCAACAACAATATCTATTACTTGTTGTGTTGCTGCACAAGCGCCCAGTAATATTTGTTTGTTCATTTTTATTTAACGATTTCGATTCAACGCAGATTTTTTTAATATTTTAACTTTTATTTATTTTCGATTGAAATTTACAAAAAAGCAAAACATATGTGTTTTGTTTACAAAAGTACATTAGCTACACGTCAAATTTTCCGTATGAAATAATTAATGTTGCTCAACATTTTTCCCAAATTTGAACAGAGTACTAGGCTTAAGCTAAAATAGTATATAGTGCATACGTAATGTTGTGCAACATTTTAAAGCCTTATAACGCTGCTAGCATGAAATTATTTAGTATTTAATAAATTTAAACCAACTCAACAGATATTATTTTTAACAGCTGTGCCAACCAGGTACCTGACTTCGTTTAAGTAGTCAATTCGTTCGACTGCATACACTATTTAACAATATGATTGTTTAATATTCTGTGTCTTTTTAACAAGTCATTTACTAATAAACAATTTACCCAAAAAAAAAACAAATAATAATGTATTGTAAATACTTAAAATAAATATAAAACAGCTAAAATGAGGTGTGAATTATTAACAAATATAGATTTTGGGGGGTCTCATTTTTGTATTCATTTGCTAAACAACCAAAAGTTTTCGGGAATTTTTGAAACGTGCTTAATTTAAACAAACGTTTAAAGTTTTAATAAAATTATTCATTTAATACAAATGTATGTGCATAGTATATGTATAGCCTGAGAAAAACCTTGAAATTTTCTAATGAAATCAGAAAAATATAATATTTTACCAATATTTTTAACATTATAATAATTGAAATAAATTCTATTACTGCTTTCAAAAGTTTAAAATCAATCTTTGTTATTTTGAAAATTATAAATATAAATTTAATTTTTACTTAATTTTCTATTTAACTAAACTGTTTGTATTTTAATAGTTGATAGCAGTTACTTGTTGAAAAAAAGTAAAAAAACGAAAAAAAAAAAAAAACGAGCGATTAAATAAACTTTATATTTAAACAATATAAAAGTACTTAAATACCCTTAATAATGTATTGTGCATGAACTATCATCATATAGATTTTAATTTTATATTGCCAGTTTTTGACACGGCTATTTAAACGAAATAATGGATAAATGCTTTCCTTTTTTATAATTATTATAGTTATTTAAATAAATTTTCTATTACATATTTTGAAAATTATAAATATAATTATAAATGCTACTGCTAAAAACATGAAAGAAGCTCTTATTTTACATACCCAAAAATATTACTCTAAGTGGAAAATAAAAATAAATGAGACAAAAACAGCCACAATTTTTCCTTTCAACAAATCATCGAGAAGAATTCCTACAATTCCGCTATGTATAGAAGAAAGAGTAATTCGTCTTCTTTACACTTTCAAGTATTTGGGAATAGTATTAGACAAAAAACTTACTTTCAGACAACACGTCATGTAAACACGTGATAAAGCAGTAAGGTGTGGGAGAACTTTATTTCCATTATGTAAAATATATGTAAAAATAAGATTCTATTCTACAAAATGTGTATACGACCTATTATGACATACGGATGCCAAATCTGGTCACAATGTTGTGTAAAAACGTATGCCAAAAAGCTCCAAGTGATTCAAAATAAAAATCTAAAAATTATATTCAACTTATCTAGAGAGGATACTCAACCAATAGACTTCATAGAAACTATAATCAAAAGAATTTCGAAACAGTAATTTATAATTTAACGCAACGATTTGAAGATCGAAATAGATGTTTAAATTATGATATAATAAAAAATTTGTAATATTAAAATCTTCCTCACCTTCAGCAATGAAGTTGATAGAAGCGTTAATGTAAAAATTTCTTTCAATTTTAATTAGGTTTTTTCTATCTTTGTTCCTAACATTGTAAATATATATTTTTAATTTCGTATATTTGCTGAAATACCTATAAGTAATATCCCAAATAATGTAATTATTAAAAATTGTAATGTTTAGAATTGATGAAGATAGAATAAAATATTAAAAAAAAAAAAAATTATATAAATATATAAATATAAATCTACTGATAGCAACATCAAATTAAATTTTTGCTTAATTTTCCATTTAACTAAACTGTTTGTTTTTCAATAGTTGATAACCAGTTCAAAAAAAGTAAAAAAGACGAATAAATAAATATAATAATAAAAAAAAACGACCAATAAAATAAACTTTATATTTAAACAATATAAAAATACTTAAATACCCTTAATAATGTATTAATCAGTTTGCTGCTTACGTTCATGAACTATAATCATATACATAGATACATATATTTTAATTTTATTGTTTAATTTTATATTGCCAGTTTTTGATACGGCTGTTTAAACGAATTAATGGAAAAATGCTTTCTTTTTTTTATAATTATTAAAAGTATATTAATTGTTTATGGTTTTTTTTTTATTATAAAGATTATTATTAAATAAAATACAATGTTAGGTCAGTTTTATTATTAACTTAGTAATTAAATGTTTTAGTTTTAATCAGTCACTAACTTTCCCCCGTTTTTTTTCCCTAATTAAATACAAACTTAGTTTAAGTTTTAATCATTTGATTTATTCTGTGTAATACAGCTGTTAGTTACACTTTGTTGCTAAAATGACTAATAAAATATTGTATAGTCCCTTTTTAGCTTCTTATCAAAAAATTTAAAATTGCATGTAACCTTCACTGTGACTGGTATTAGTCAAGCTGTTTAATATACATTTGTGACTTATAAAATATTGTGTATATTTTTATACCCTACACCACCGTAATGGGGAGGAAATATTGTATTTGTGCTGATGTTTGGGTGTAACTCAACACCCACCTTTAAGTATACCGATATACTCAGAATCACTTCCTGAGTAGATTTAACGATGTGCGTCTTGTCAATTGTCAATGTAAACCTTGTACACAGACTACAGGTGGCACATTTAAAGATATTTCCATATAATTTGGTACATGATACTTTTTCTGCCCAAGGTCCATTATTTCACATATCCCCCATGCAAATGCCCTTCTGAAAAAGGTCTTTTTCGGTCATAAATGTTTCATTTATACACCTAACTGGCTGTCCCTGTAAGCCTTGTACTCAGACTACAGACAACACTTTATAAGACATTTCCATACAATTTAGTATGTGCAATTTTTTCTGTCCACGGTCTATATCCCCCATGCAAATGTCCTCCTGAATTAGGACTTAAATGTTTGATTTATGCACCTAACAAAACAAATTTTGCCACAAATAAGTTGTATATAAAGTCTAATTACACCAGCCTATTTGTGCAGATCGGTCTATAATTAACCATAGCTCCCATATAAGTCCCACTGCCGAAAATCATTTTAAAGAGCATTGCTCTTAAAAATGTTGAAATCCAAATAAAATTGAACACAAATAAGTTTCATATCTACACAAATCATTCGACCAAATTTTTTGATGATCGGTCCGTTGTTAGTCATTAATCTCTTACAAATGTTGGTATCTAAATAAAATTCAACACAAGTAAGTTTTACATATACAGATATCATGACACCTAATTGTATAACGGTCGGTCCACAAAATGGTAAAAGCTCTCATATAAGATCACTTTAACATGTATAAATATCGAAATAAAATTTACCACAAAAAATATTTATAATCACAAAAGTCATGCTACTAAATTTGTGGATGATTGGTCTATAAAAGGTCCCATATAGCACTTGTTTCTGAAAAAAATTTCAAAAAGCAGTTGATGTCTGTAGGACCCTTTTATAAATGTATAAAATATACTTCAGAGAGCTTTGGTATTGAAAATCAGCCAAATCGGTCTCTATATGGCTGAGATATAAACACAAAATCCCGACTTTATAAGTTTTGGGACATATTTTGTTAGATATGTGTATCTCGGCTATTTAAGTAGTGTATATAGACAAAATGTATATTTATTTTTAAAGCCGTTGAATTGCAAAAGAAAAATTCAAAACTTTTTTGAACAAAAAATGTAAAAATTGTTTCGACAAGAAATAAAAACTTATTCTTCGGCAAAATTTTCTTAATAACTTCTAAGCTTAGATCTGATTAAAAATATAACAGAAAGGAAAAATAAATTAGATTTGTCTGGCATTTTTATTTACATAAATCGAACAAATGTTCGCCAAAGTGTGCAAAAATATGTGGTGCAAAGAACCTCTTAAATTTTCTACATGACGTTTTCTACTTGACGTTAAATTGCTAACAAAAAAAAAATCCTAAATAAAATGAATAAGTTTGGCCTTGTGAAATCCAAAAATATCCTCTACAAGATATTTAGCAATATGTGGTGCTAAATTTTGCACATAATGAATGAGTTTCAGGTTAAATTTCTAACAATTAAATGTAAACAGTGGCCGCAGTGTAAGTTTGCCCCGTGTAATCGATTCTCTACAAGATATTTAGCAATATAATCCCAATAGTTTTAAACTAATGTTAGTTTTTCTAACTATTGTTTTCATATACATACTTGTATGTGTCGTTCAATCTAAAATTTCCGATATTTATTACTTTCTATTTTGTTATTATATAATACTCCGCTATATTATAAATAAATTTGTTAAATAAATGCATATATTAAATTTAAAAATAATTTCTTAAAAAAAAGAAAAAAAAAACACAGTCCTTGTTTTTGTTTATTAAATGATAAACATGTACATATAAACAAGCTGCTAATTTTATAAATAAAATTCAATTTATAAAAAAAATACTCACACTCGACGTTGTTAATAGTGCTGGCAAAGTATTCTTTGGATACGCAAAAGTAGATACTCGATACTTTCTGAGTTGTATTTTTAAGCAAGTTGAGTGGGTAATATAGTGCATAAAAATACATCACTGTATAAAAAGGCAACAATGTAAGCTACAAAATTAAACCAACCGCCGAAATAAAGCTGTCTATTATTTCTTAAGTTGTTGTTAACGTTGAATTAAAAGTTTGATTTACATTTATTTTTGATTTAATAGTAAAAGACATACAAAACCAATAATAGTTGAAGATCTATTTTTATTTTTTAAAGAAACTACTTCAAAAACTATGCGTTACAATTTTAAAAAACCCGTTAAAAGTATTTTTTTTTCTCTTCTTTTTTTATACCCAAAACAAACACAAACTGCGAAGCCTTTTAGCTTGTCTGCAGAAAACACCCAGAGTCTTTGGCGGTAATCGAACCCGCAACCCTCTGACTGATAGTCCGGCACACTATCGACTAGTCTATTTACTTCCCATTATTGAGTAATGAAAAGTCGTAGAATTTGCCAGCACTAGTTGTTAAGTTAACAAAACAATTAAAATTCTTTAGTTTTCATTATTTCTTTTTATCAGAAAAAATAATAAGTTGTTCAACTCTTGCCTCTCTCTCTCTCTCTCTTTCTTTTGGTGACTTTACAGAGGGTTCTCCTTTAAAGTTTAGCGGTGCTTAATTATTTTTTCTTATCGAAAGCAGCCCCTCAACATTCAAAAGACTTAGATTAAGTTCTTATAAAGTTGATAAAATGTATGTCAATGTGGAATTAATTGTTTATAACCATAATTATATACATATGCTTACTTTTATATATAAAGCAAAGCATGGGCAGGCACTCATAGCCACCAGGGGACCAACAGCATCGTTTATTTACCTGTAAACAACAGTAATGTCAACAAAGTTTATACAAATTGTCAGATTACAACAGGAAAAGAAAGTTAATATCAACCAAACCAAGTTTCTTCTGCTAAAAACCAGTCTTTAATTCACACAGATATGATTTTTATTTAAATTTTATATTTCAACACCTTTTATGTTGATTTTTAGGAGCCCTATAAAAAAAATCCAGTTTTTTTTAAGGCTGTTTAATAAATTGTACAGCTGCGTGCGTGTAACTTATTAAGTACAGTAGTATTCAATATTTAAATCGTTATCTTGAGGTAATATTAAATAAAACGCTAAAATTTAACACTTTTATTTTTGTAATTTTCTCTTTGAGATGTTTTTAATAATTTGTGAAATAAATTAACCGTGTTCTAAATTAAGGACAGTGATAACTTTATTAACATTTTCAAATTCAGATAATTTTCAAAAGTTAGATTAAATTAATTATGACGAAACAGAGTGTTTTTCAGTATATGAAAAGTTCTTAATAGTTGCTTAACACGGGTAAAAGGAAATTGTGTGATGTCAGTATTCAAAAGATTATTGTACAAATGCATCAGGATGGAAACACGTATCGGGAAATCGCCACAGTCTTGAATGTTTCAAAAACAATGATTTTTCAAGCGGTGAAATATTTCAGAAAGCATTCGACTACAGAAAAAGTGGCCCGTATTACGACAGTTCTTGAAGATGCACTGATTGTGCGCAAGTCGAAAAGAATCCGCATAAATCAGCAAATGAGTTTCGGATTACAGTCTTTAGCCCAAAATGAGGCAAAACCGTCTGTAGATACAGTAAAACGTCGATTGCAAGAAGTTGGACTATTTAGAAGAATTTCACGAAAGAAGCCATTATTGTCTGAACGAAACCGAAAGAAGAGACTTTAATTCGCCAAGAAGTACCTCCATTGGGCGCATGTAGAATGGCAAAGAGTATTATTTTCGGACGAAACAAAAATAATTTGATCCAAATACACCCGCGTCATCTTAAAGAATGGAGGAGGTTCTATGATGCTTTTGGGGTGCTATGCCGTCACGTGGTGTTGGGCCGCTGCACTAAATTGAGGGAAATATGAGTAGGTTTCAGTATGCAAGAATTCTAAGCGATACAATGATTCCGTATGATCAGGAGAACATGCCAGTAACATGTATATTTCAACAAGATAACGATCGGAAGAACACGGCTCATCACGTCTAGCATTGGTTTTTAAACAATACAGTTACTATTCTTGACTGGCCTTCATCTGGACTGCAGATCTTAACCCGATTGAGAACATATGGCAAGTTGCAAAAAACAAAGTAACCTCTGTTGAAATGAGCAATTTTCATGATCTCTTTTCCAAAACAAAGAAAGCTTGGGAAGCCATTCAAAGTAGTGTTTATGAAAATTTAATGATCTCAATGCCTCGCAGATGTCAAGCTGTTATTAATTAATGAATATGCAAAATTTTGATTTATTTTTTAAATACTTTTTTTTTTTTTGTTAACTTTGTGGTATGTCCTTAATTATATGCACGAGTGATATTAATCTTATTTGAAAATATGACTCACAGATTCATAAATAGTAATTAATTTGACATAATATGCAGTTATATGCTAGCAGTAAGAATTAAATTGACTAAACTACGACACATTTTGAGAATATCATAAAACCTTTAGTATTATTTGCTTTAAGCTCACATGTTAGTATCATGTCCATAATTAGTTGCTCGTGGCTGTATATTTACTTTATCTCATCTCCTGCCCATTAACAATAACATCAAAATTACTTTAGTCTATAAATATTTTTAAATGTATTTTTTAACTACATATGTCCGTATGTTTTTAAACAAAACTTTGACTTCCGCTTGCTTTATCATTTTTTTCTCTTTGTATTAAATATTGTACATTGTACATATATTTTTAAATTTGTTTATCTAATTTTCTATTTTGTTTTATTACACAAATTCTTGCTTTTTATTGTTTCGCTCATAAAATTAACAATTCTTATGGTTTTTTGTGTTTTTGTTAATTTTTTTTTTTTGCAATAAATAAAATATTTTTTAAATAATCAACAACAATAGCAATCACCAGCAACAACATTTAGTAATGTCTACCAAAAATACTAAAAAAAAACAAAATTAAATATTTCAAAAAAAAAAAAACGGTAAGAATAAGAATAAAATAAATAAAATCAGTCAGTCTGTTGATGTCTGACAGTTGAAGCGCGTGTATGATACAATCCCACACCTCCGCATTTATAATTATCTCACACATCTAAATTTAAAACACAAAATACGAGAAACTCTTTTTTTTCTCAATATAAAAAAAACAACAATACATTTTTTGGTTCTTGTTTGTGTTTATTTTTGTTTTGGAACTCAACTGGTCATCATTAACCCTTGTTATCAAAACCCAAAAATGAACTTTTGGAAGTGACCGCAGCTAAAACTCTAAAATCTGTCAAGAATACTTTCAAAATTGTCTGTTTTTTTACAAATCGTCTAATAAATGACACGTATATCTGGTTTTTCGGTTCTAATGGACATTTTCATATTTTATCAATTAACAATCTTTTCATAAATGGCAACCTCAATTTTTTTACATACATTTATACCTAGAAATTAACATATATAATCTCCTAGATAATGGTTAAAACTAAAATCTGCCAGTAATCATTGTCCATGTTAAAATAATCATAAAAATCGGTCTCTAATTGACTGAGTTTTAAGAAATAATGATTCCATAACATGGAAAAAGGAACTGCTCATCTTTTGAAGCAAATAACGAATCAAGCCGAATACCCTGTTCTGTAGTGAATCGTATCCCAGTGACAGCGTTCGGCATCAATCGTAACAAATAGTAGAAGGAAGGGGCAAGATCTGAACTATAAGGCGGGTGAGGAAAGACTTTCCAACCACTTCTTTGTAAATAGGTTTTAAAAGGTATTGCAACATGTGGTCGAGCGTTGCCATGATGGAATATTACACTTTCATGTCTGGCCGCATATTCTGGGTCAATGCTTGCTTCAGACGAACCCGTTGCAAGTTCACAGTAATGGCCAGATCTCAGCAACCTTAGCGCCATGGATATCTGCCTTTGGATTCGATTTGAGTGGTTGGCCGGGCTTCTCATATGATCTCTTACGCTTCAGTTTAATGCGATGACACCATTTTTCATCAAGTAATAATTCGGTGCAAAAATGATTTGCTATTATAGCGTTTAAGCAGCATTTCGGACATGCAAAACCGTCTACACGTATATGATGCAAACTTTGTTTCAAATGACAGATTCCGCTTTCAAAAGATACGCCATCTTTTATGAATTCCGCATTTTTAAGTTATACATGCAATATCTGAATTTAATAAAAAATTCGGATTATAATGTGTTGTGTTCACACGGTAATATGAAACACTTGGCTTGCGCTGACAATCACGATTGCGAAACATAGTGTTCAAACAATTGTGGTTTTATTTTTAAAATTGGTAGTCTGCCTCCTAGAACTTGAAGATCTGTTCTAAAAAGTTTTCATTTCTATTCACATCAAATGTTTTCATTTCTTTTGTATATTATAAAAGTAGATTTTCTTTGTTTATATGTATATAATTCTTACAGCTAGTTCAGATTAGAGAAGACAGTAACTTTTCGTAGTTAGCAGCAAAAATCTGAATGAAAAAAGATAGCTCTCAAAATTTTGTATGTGGAAACATGTTGTTTCAATTATGATTGGCAGAGCGCATCGGGAATTGTTCTGTACGTGGTGTGCACATATTCTTGAATGCCATTTTACTCGAAGAAATTCTTATTAAAAAGATTCATACAAATTTTTATTGCTTAAATTGGTCGTATTTTTATTTGAGACTATACACACATTTGTATACACATATGTAATACGAATTAGAGAGTAAAATGAATTGCAAGTACAATCAAGCATGTACTCGTCTTAATCAGCTTAGCTTAAAGTAGTCTGACCATTTTTTTTAAATTTCACAAAACATTCTTAACACAAATTTTTTTTTTTTTTATAAATTAAGCCCAACATATGCCTATCCCCTGCAAATAACGCGACTAGTCCATACATGCATGTAAAGACTAGACCAAAGAGGAGTAAGAGTACTCCAAAACTACTCCAAATATATAAAAAAAGGTGGTCGATTTAACATTGCGATGCCCTAGGATTGGACCATATAACCCATCGGAATATTCCCAAAACTACTCCATGCTTCTACTCCAGGAGTACTCAAGAGGGTTAGTTTTAAACAACAACAACTCAATATGCAATCGTGTTAACACGAAACCATGTCGTTTAACTACAAACTCTTGTTTAACTATGACAGGGTCCATGACTGCATTATATTGGACCATGTTGTAAGTAGTCCATTTCATCTAAAATTATTATTTGCAGGGTTATGGTGCCGGGCAGACACTGCAAAGCGAACAGTTGTTATTCTCTATTGCGAAAGGTACTTTTTTAATCGCAGTAGAAATGCGAAATGGCGGCAGGTTAATTGCGAAAACAATGTTAAAAATAGCAAAATTCATTCGATGGCAAAACAGCATTCGCAAAGCACTTATTGTTGTGGTACCTAATAGATTCTTTGCTTTTAATAATTAAATTTCATCCAGGGAGACGAACAATAAGACCACCAAGACGCGCCAATTTGAAATATTCAACCTAAAATTTTTTATAAAGCTGAAAAATAAATATATGTATGTATACCTATAGTGCAACAGAATCCATTTTTGCGAATAACACAATTTTTCTTGTTTTTGTAAATTAAAATATACGAGTATATTTTTAATAGTTAAAACCAGCAAATTTTTTTTACCTTGTAAAACTTGTCACAAACCAAATAAATTTGACGTTTATTTCTTTACTTTGGAACAGTGTTGCCACATACTGAAATGAATTTCGATTGCGAATGCGAAAGTCTTATGCTTGGTTTTCACTATGTCATTTTTATTGTCAAATTGTCCAAATTATTAACAATTGTATGAAAACGGGTTGTCATATCATGATTTTCATGATTGCAAACATGGATGACGCCATATGACAACCCGTTTTTAAAAAATTGCCAACAATTTGACGACAAAAATGACATAGTGAAAACGCCGCCTTTCAGAATACCAAATACCTTTCGTATCGTAATTCATTTGCGCATCGCTATGATTTTCGCATCGCAATACAGAATAAGCCCCTAGAATTCTATCATCTAACAAAGCAACTGAATCAAAAATAAAATAAAAGTAGTAACATTAAATTGTATTGCCATTGTTGTTGTTGCTTTAATGTTATTTCTAATTTGTAGTTGCCCCATTCCATGTGCTGGCTATTAATGATAATGCTAATGTTTTTGTTTTTCTTTTTCGTTATATATTTTTGCAAACTTATTTTGTTTCGGTGGGGTGGGGGACTCGGAGTGTATAAGAGAAACAAAACAAATACACACAAATTCAATGTCAAGGTTATAAACAAAAAACATAAAAACAAAAAAAAAAACAAAAAACCAAAAACCAACAAAAACAACTGAATTATAAAACTCGTTTTTTATTTTCTCTTTCATTTTGTTTATGTTGTTTTTTTTTTTGTGTATTTTTGGCATTTTTTTTTTAGCTTTTTTTAATGAAATTTTTGTTGTTATTATTTTTGATAACTTTATAGAGAGTATAAATAAAACAGAAAAAACACACAGTTTTAATTGTCAGTGTGTGCTGTTTAAAAAATAAAAAGATTATTCATCAAGCAGGCTTATTAGGTATTTAATTATTTTTTTGTTTTTTTTTTTTGTTATTTTCATCATACCTGAATTCGAAGTGTTGTTAATAAATAGAATTTGTAAAAATAGCACAATTTTTTAGATTGAGAATCTTACCCCGCTTTCACACTCTTCAATTCTGACTCGTCAAGGCAAGTATTTATGGATGAGAAGGAAAAAGAGAACAAAGGGTTACAAACTTGACGGTATTCGTCAATTTTCTTATCTTCTTTTGTTTTTTTCTTTCATGCATGTTGATTTGCATTTAAAAGTACGAAAATTGAATTGACGTGTGTGAATGAAATGACAAGTTGAAAAGAGATGTGAAGAAAAACTGGTCAGCTAAAACTGAAGAGTGTGAAACAAGACTTAGCTTTTCACCCTTTTTATAACTACGCTTAATTAATAAAGTTGTATAGTTGCTACTTTTACTTATCGCTTGGTACACTTTTTTTTATTTTCTGTGATTTTTTTTTATTTAAAAAAGAATCTGTATTTTTTTTACATTCTGTGGTTTCTGTTTTTCAATAGTTGCTGTATTTGCCTTTGTTTTAATTTTTTTTTTTATTTCTGTGATAAATTAATATAAATTATCATTAAACCGCAGGCTAGTTGGAATCGTATGTTAATTGTAAAATCATTTATCAATTTATTAAATACGTTTTAATTAACAGTTTTTGTTTTCTGAGCAAAAGTTTTTGCATTTTCTGATTTTGTTTGTATCACTGTTAAGTAGGTATTTGTTTAAACAAAAACAAAAGACAAATTCTGTAGAATTCCAATTCGTAAGCTGCATATTATAGTTTATTCGTTACTGTGTGCTATTTCCTTTATTCTGCGAATTTCTATTGAATTTGAATAAAATATTATTTTTTTATCTTTTTAATTTCAGTTCTACGTCTGGCTGCAATGGCATCTTTTCACGTCGTTTGGATTTTTCATCTTTCAATCTTTTGCCCAAGACTCGTTTGAATTCCTATCAAGTCAAGGTGAGTACAAAGTTGAGAAGATTTTGTTTTATAATTTTTTGTACGAAAAATTCTATTTATTTAAATTTTTAATATAAAAACAAGCCCCGCAGTGTTACATAAATATTATATGTAGTACTATAAGGAATCTTTTATATCCTACACTTTTTTTCTAACTAGCAAAGTCTTTTTTGTATAAAATATCAAAGTTACAAAATTGGCAAATAAAATACTCTTAAAGTTCATTAGCCTTTGTATCTTTTCATTTTCTTTCAATTGAATTTCATATTTCAAGCAAATGTCATAATTAAATTTGAAATACATATGTACGTAAACAATGTATGCGTTTACACAGGGCTACACTAATAAATTTGATTTATAAGCTAATATAAGTTTAAAACTATCAAATGAATTCTATATGTATTTGAATTAACACAGAAAATTAAGTAGATTACACTGCATAGGTTTGCTAAAGTCGAGTACATTTTATGCGATTTTCTTAAATAACTGTGGAGATATTCTGAAAATGTTTGTTGCCCTGTGTTATTTATGGCAGAAAAGCTAAATTTAAAAATTCACGCGCAGAGAGCAAATAAACAAATGTTTAGTATTTTTAGTTTTGTAAACAAAACAAAAACTTAAATTACCAAAAACTATTATAAACAATTAATAAAGTGATGATTTAACAGTTTACTAAACAACTGACGAAATAAGATCTGTATAATTGTTGAAGGAGTTGCTGGGTTATACTTGGTAGTAGTTTTATTAATACTAAAAAGTATATGGCAACAGAATGAGATAATAAAACAATTTCTGGGAATTTTTCAATATTTGTATTCGTAACATAACAGCTGTGACATATATTTGTCATAGCATAAGGAATATAGAAACAATTGAATTTGATTCATAAGAAAATATACTATAAATTGTTTAAACAAAAATATTTTGTTTACTGAACAATATTCACACACTGACAGAAAAAAGTGTTAAAAAAAACAAATTTATAAAGCAAACATTTTATAAAACTTATAACTTTCTGCTGCCTGACTAGTCGAAAATCTACTAAATGTTTAAAAAAATTATGGTTCTCAGTTTTTAAACAAAATTTATGAATTTTTTCTTAATGTACAATTACTACATCGAAAGCGAATTACCACACTGAATTCTTTTCCAAGACTCAAAACAACGACAAAGCTATTAAGTAATAAAATTCTTATACATTTAAACATTTTTTTTTTGGTTCTTTTTGTTTTGTTGTATTGTATTCTATTTTCTACAAATCCATTACAGTACATTCTATTATAATTATTATTAAATATAATTATAGAAAAATTTAACACGCCATCAAATTCCATGTTAAAAAGGCGTTTTTAGCGTCTCTCAACATTTTCCACACAATTCTAAGAATTTTTCTATGAAATTCTTTATTTAGCAATAAATAAATAAATGTAGCATGAAATTAAAGTGTTTGTATAATATAAATTAAAATACATACATATAATCTTATTGTTTGTGTTACTGTTGTATGTAGTAAATATAGTTAATGTTGTACACAAGTAGTATCTGTAGTAATAGTGTTTTTTTTTTTTTGATTATAACACTACAAGGATTATTTTAAGCTTTTTGTCTGCAGAAGAAACAAAGACTGCCAAGCCAGCAAAACGATTGTTGGGAGAGTGTAAGATAGTATGGGTAGAATTGATAAAAGCAGACAGGTGTAATGACATTTACATGCAAATAAAGATTTAATTTTCGTTGTACATATTACAGGCAAAATGCTAATTTATTACATTATTGAGTTTTTGCTTCAAAGAAAAATAAAGCATACTTTTAAGGTAAATTAAGTGAAATTAACTTAATGCCTACACTAAGTCATATTTAAAGGTATTTGTTGTTTTGAAGGTTAAAACTGAATGTGAAATACAGGCAAGTAGCTTTAGAAGGCACTTGGTTGCAAGTATTGAGAATCTTAACGTGATTGCTTGCATCGACTATTGTGATCTTTACACAGGGATATAGATAGCTATTCAGGGGATTATCGCTGTCTGAATAAGAATCTTTCCCTTCTTGAGGAAATGTACACCAGCATGCATTACATGTGCAATTTTAATCTAGTAACAATGCCGGGACTATAGTCCCAGTTGCTCTTAAACCACTTGGTACCGGATTTCTTAGGATTATTAGGGATCATTTCTTCAAGTTTCGATTCCAATCCGCATCAGAGTTTAGTCTGAAATTCAGTCATGAAAAGTTTTTTCTTTTTTAATACTTAAAGTTATTGAAACGAATAATTCCAGGGGAATATTCTTCCATGTTTTTTTTTCGAACTTATTCAATATTTGCCGTGCCTGCTGGTGTTAGAAAGGCGTAATTTTATGACGAGATAAAATAAGAACTTACAGAAGTACTTATCAGGAAAGTGCGGCTTGAAACAGAGATGAATTAAGTCTCAAGAGTCTTCGTAACAGTACAATAGTACAATTTCACCATCTATAAATTCGTTAAACAGCGATTTCATTAAATATGTTTTATATGAGACAGAAAAGGCTTATCGTCCAAATTTGTCCAACTTTTGTAGTTGTTACTAATTATTCTTCAGTGCCACACGTTTTGTGTGCAACATATTCCAGATTTATGTTGTAAGAATATAATAGAATTTTCGATTGTTAAAGACTATTAATAATTAAAATTTTTTATTTTTTTTTTTAACTTTTTGATTATCTCTAAAATTATTAGACAGATTTAATTATAATGTAAGTATGACTTGCTGGTAATTAGAATTAGAATTTGTTTACATTTGTTTTAACAAAATCCGACAAATCAATGTCGCGGTAAGCTAAAATGTGTGATGCAACCTCTTTAGAAATAGGGGATATCTCTATAATGGTAATTTCTAGCACAAAATCTGTGTTGCAATGTTTGTAAAAATTTTGAGCTAGTTTTATTACCACGGAAATATTTAACTTGTTTTTCCTAATAAAAATTGTAGCAGTTTTTGGGAAATTTTTATAAATATTGTTTAACAAAAGATCTTAAATGATTAATGATATTTTTACCTAAAACACATAAATTTTAATAAGAAACAATTAAGACTTTTCTAAATTAAACAAAAACAATTTTTATAGATCAAATGATATAAAAAAAAAGAAACACAAACCTGATTAAGACTTCAACTTTAACGGACAAAATTCATAAATTATGCCAGAAAAAAACAGAAATAAAACATAATCAATCATTAGAAAGCGCTAGAATTATAATTTTTCCTAAATTTTTTAATTGAAAATACACGAAATGAAAACGTTTAAATTATATTTTTTGGGGTAGAAATTATTCGTATTTTTATGCAAATTTCCATTAAGTGGTAAATGATATTTTTGTATTTAAGGGTTTCTATCTATACTCTCTTACTTTGAAACATAAATTAATTATTTATTTTTAAGGACTTTCTTTTCACAAATCCTTAAATAAGCGTAACAATTGTATATTAGAAAAAATGCATGATAAATTATCTATCAAAAAAGCCGGCTTTTTTCAGTAGATTTTTTTGTATTTAATAAAATAATTTTCAATTTGGTTTAGGTTTGTTTTTTTTTTTGCTATAAAGCTTTTGTCCAAATAATAATTATAAAAGATGTTAAATACTGTGTTGACAGCAGCTGTTCAATGATACTCATACTCATATCCTGCTTAAATCCTTGCAACCCCTTCATTAAAGGGGTTACTTGTGTAAAATACACGGTCATATTTTGTAATAAAGAGTGGAACAAAAAAAAATAAATCATTTTAATGAGTAACAAGTTGACTTTGTTAATTATGTTTATAACATGATGATAATGTTATCTTTTCATACTTTCTAACAAGACTCTTGACGAGTTTTAATCCTTTTGGTATTAATTTTTTTCTATTATTCTGTAATCAAGGATAATAAACATCCTGTTTGTATTGTTGCTATTGTTATAATAAGGGCATATGGCTGAGTATTTGATTAAATAAAATTAAACCTCAAATTATTTTTATATTTTAACTATAACTTCTATACATACATATGTACATACATTTATGGCAAGTTTTAAAATGTTATTTGAAAACCAAATATGCAAACTGGTGGAAATAAAATTTGTTTGTAAAAAAATCTGCATATTTGAGTTATATGTATAAGTAAACTTTAATAAGTGTATTATAACCAAAACTATATTCATTCTTTCTTGCAAAACTTTATACAAAACTATGCAAACAATTTTGTATTTCTCTTCTCCAGACTTGTTAGATTTTCTATTAAATATTTATAAATTCAATACAATTTTTTTGCCATTTATTTATAACACAAGAAAAGAGTCTGTTGTAAAAAATTATTCCTTAAAAATCCTTAGTATTATCCTTATTGTGCATCAGTTTTTCTAGTTCTGTTTCCTTTTCTCGTTTTACGCATGCATTTCCTAAATTGAATTGTAAAAACTTTGCTATTTTTTTCTGTGTTGTCTTCTATTTCAACATCATACCTTTGATTAGGTTTTAACTTGATAAACAGCAATGTAATCCTTAGAAAGGATGCTAAAGTATGAAAAGGGTTTCCGTATAAAGGCAGGCTTTGTTTGCTAAACAGTAATAAAAACTCGATTTTAATGATACAATTTAAATATAATTTTTTGATATCCTTTGATTATCTTAAATTTCTTAAAATTGTCTTAGCCATATATTTGCTTAATACAAGTTTTTAAATGGAAACTCTTTTTAATTTTATTGTTTCTTTTTTTTTTGTTTTGCAGGAATATTTCTTGTTCTATTTGCAAGAAGAATATTTTTTTAATAATAATCGGAAATTTTTGGCAAAAAATTAGCATTTTTGAAATGTTTATCGAAGTTAAAATTTTGCTGTAAATATTTCTATACAATGAAAACCCAGCAAGAATTAAGTTTATGGACAAAAAATTTTAAACTCAAATAACTTTAAATTTATTTGACGAAAGATTAGCGACTTTTGACAAACATTTAAATATTTTTTAATTGACTACCGTTTTTTTAAATTTTCATTGCGTTCGAATTGGTTGTAAAACTTTAAAATTATTTTGAAAACTTTGCACAATAAAAAATTTTTAAATTTTAAAGTATTTTCTTCCCGCCTTCTTGGAACAAAATTCGACATTTTCGTAAAATGACACATAAGTTACTAAAGATAAAAATCATGTTCAAAAGATGCTCCATCTGTTATAAATGCTGCCCCCCCTTTGTTGGCTAAAAGTAGTAAAATTAAAATAAATAACTTCTTTAATACGTCAAAATATTGAAACGAGTAATTTCAGGAGAATCGATAGGGATATCTTCGACCTCTTCTTGTGGCCTTTGGAGCCAGAAAGAAGTAATTTTAAGAGGACATACAGAAACAAAGAACATAAGTAGAAGTACTTATCAGGCAGGTACGACTGAAGCAACGAATTTAGTCTATAGGGTCTTCGCGATAGCACTGGGCTCAGTTAGCCATCTATTCTGGTGACAAAATGAAACGTTGTCCATTTTGCAATGTTTATAGGATTCTGTTTGGTAAAAACGTTACTTTATATCTGAATAATAAGCCCCTGCCATTACTGAATTACTTCTCAGTAATGCAAACTGTTATTTCAAATTATATTAAGTAACGACAAATCATGTTAGTTAAATAAAATATATTTAAAATTATATTAAAAGGGCGACAAAATGCTGATGGAGGTCTTCTTTTGTCCATTTTGCAACGTTTTTACGATTCTGTCATTATTGAATTACTTCTCAATGTATGTAGCAGTTATTTCAAATTATATTGAGTAACGACATAAATATATAAAATCTAAAAGTACTTCTCACTCATGTTAGTTAAATAAAATATGTTTCAAATTATATTAAAAGAGCCACAAAATGCTGATGGAGGTCGTCTTTTTTGTTAATCTTTTCGTTTTTAATTTTTATTCTACTTTGCTTATATATTTTTTTAATCCCTATTTATAAAATCTGTCTGTCTGTCTGTAATTTTACTTTTTTAGTCTTTCTTAGCTTTTTTTTTAATTTCCACCATAATCTTTCAATTCATAAAAATCTCTTAGAAAAGTAATTAACTTTAAAAAAATTATGATTTTCTTCGTCTTGTGTATACAACAACGAAAATCTGTTTCAAATGAATGAATTATTTTTTTTTGTTTTATTTTATTTTTTCCTTTTGCCAACAGTTAAGCTCTGTAGTTCATTTACCTTAAACTGCAAACCGCTCTGCAGGAATAGAGAGAATACACGAATACGAGAAGTGCAAAAGAATAAAGCTAATTGAAAATCAAGCAAAACTTTTTAATATGCAAATATTAATTTTCAGTTTTTTTTTCACAATAACATAATTGTTGTTGGCGAAATACACAAAACAAAAACAAAGTTAATAACCCAACATTGTCGCCATCAACTTTACTTACACACCCGTATGGTGTTGGTATAAATACATAAACCCTTAACCATGACAATGAATTCCTTTTGTAATATACTAACTATACTTGTAAGCAACATAATGTTGTTGATTGTAAATTATTAAATAAAAAAAACGGAAAAACAAACAAAACTGATGTTGTTGACAGTGACAACAAGCCACCACCAGCAGCAGCAGCTGGCTGTAGTTGTTGCAACAACAAACATTTAGTATGAATAGAAAAAAAAACTAATAATAATAAACAAAGACAAAAATAACAATAGTAAATGCAAACAAAAAAAAAAAAAAAAAAAAACAGCTAACAAACACACACAGTAGCCTTGTTGCATATTAACAATAATACACAAGTTTTAACAAAAATTTCTAGAGGCAAAGAAGAGGTACATAGGACGACCAGACCAGACCAAACCAGGGAGTTAGGAATAAGCGACAAATAAATGTGTTGAGTGACTTGATAGACAAGCAGACATAAATATACAGCAATAGCAACATCAACAATAACAATAACGTAAGACAGCAACATTAGTTGTAAATTTTATAACAATAATAACATGTAGCATAAGTATAGCTGCAAGTATATATTTGCACCAGTAACAGCAATAGCAATATCATGCCACAAATTTGCCTTTATAACAATTACTTTTAAATGTAAAGTAAAAGTTACAGATGCTAAGGCTGCTGCTGCAGCAGCCTCACTTTATTTATACGTTTGTTGCAATGTTTATTTATTTGCTTGATGGCAGTTGCAATAAATGTCATGTTTTTTTTTCTAGTAAAATTGTTTTTTTTTTCTCCAAAAAAAAAACCACAAAAAATTGTAGCAGGAATTTGACAAGTACAATAGCTAGATACTTAAATACAATAAAATAACAACCAACCACAATTGTTTACATTTATTTATTATTTTTTTGGTATGGTTTGGTTTGAAATGTCTTAAATTGTATTTTTAAGAACATTTTGAAATTATTGTTAAGTTTCCTCGTTGTTTTTTCTGGATGTTTCTCTTCTTTTTTTTTTTGGAATTGAAAAGTGTCTGGCTGCTTTTTTTGTTGTTCCACTGGTGCCACTTTTCTTTTGTGTATGTAAGTTTCTGCCAAATGATGTATGGTTTCATTCATGTCTTTGCTCATCAATCAAAAGTGTCAGTTTCGGATGGTGTAAGAACATCATCTCACACTGCAAAACGAAAAACATTTATCATGCTAAAAGTTTTTTAATTTTTGTTTTTGTTTTTTAATAACAATAATAAAAACTGTTATAGTTTTTATTTCCTTCAAACGTATTTTTGAGAAATTTAACAATTAGTGGCAATTTAAAATATATTCAAAAAGTTTACTAAATAACTCTGCTATTGAACTTCCCTTTCAATAACTCCATGTAATTTTGAAAACCTTAATACAACAGTTGCTCTTATGCCAATATGCACGAATCTTATGAGAGACACTCCAGCAAGGCACTGTTGATGGTACAAAATCATTCAAATATAAGCAAACAATTCCAGAAGACAGAATCTTTAATATTTCACTCAATATGTTTATATTTTCAATCATTAAATATCAATACAATTCTTCGTCTTAACACGAATTTAACAAATTTAAACACATTGTAGCACTCGCATCGTTGCAGTATGGTTTCAACCAAAGACGGACGAATCTTAACTTTTAAATTGAATTGCTTAATCGTTAGTTTACCAGTAAACTAACAGGTAATGAGGAATTTTAGAAGATAATGTAAAAAGTAATGGAATTTTATTTTCATATATTATTTTTGTTATTACTAAGTGAGGCCTCAAGCACTACGACCTGTAAGATCTTTTTTGCAGCCTTGAGGTTTCATCATGTTAGATTTAGGCTGCGTATAAAGCCAATTATTCTGTTAGATGAGATATCAAATACATCCCCTGGGGTCATAAAGGCCCTTCCGAGCCATCTTGTTCTGCGTTTTGCCAGCATTGGGCAGTCGCAAAGAATATGTTCAGAGGTTTCGGATTCAAGTTAACAAAACCTACACTGTTCATTCGCAACATTACCTAAAGTAAATTGGTGATACCTAAAGCCACCATGTCCTGTGAATAATCCAGTAAGTAATCTCAATTCACCCTTTCGGAGCGATAGCAACAAGTGAGATCTTCGTTTGAACAGAGTAATAAATCTTTTCGACTGTCTAAGTCCTGGTAAGTTGTTCCAAAATCTGGAAAATTCCGATTCAACCCAAGAACTAATTCGTTCCACAGTGTATCCACGTGGAATGCCAACGAATGGTTCCGGGCCTATGAATGGGCGTCCAGCACCTCTATTGGCCAAGCAATCAGCACGTTCATTACCAGCATGGCCTTCATGACCAGGTACCCAGCACAAGGTAAGTTGATTATGCGTGCCAAGTTCATTCAATGATGTCCAGCAGTCCATAACTACCCTGGACCTTATTTCATATGAAGATAAGGCTCTGTGAGCAGCTTGGCTATCAGACATAATACAAATCCTATTATTCCTAACTCTACGTCTCAGACATTTGTTAGAGCATATAAAGATGGCGTAAATTTCCGCCTGAAATATAGATGGGAATGTACCCATTGGGATACCCCTTTGAAAATTGGGCCCATATATACCAGCCCCGGTGTCACCATTGGCCTGTTTGGAACCATCGGTAAACCACACTTGATCGGCATTAGTCTGCCACCATGTCTGATTTAACCATTCATCCCTTTTAGGTATAAGGACGTTAAGCCTCTTATTTAACACCAGAGTCTTTGACATATTTATAATCTGGTACTGCAATACTAGGATCATTCGCAAAGATATCTAGTATGCTCATGTGTCCAACCAGATCTGCCGGCAATAGACGGGATATCTCCGGTAGTCTGGATGCACTCCTATAGGCCTCCTCCATTACCAATAAATGTAGGGGTGGGATATGTAGGATTGCACCCAGAGCATGAGTGGGGCAGGTCCTCATGGACCCAGTAATAGAAATACAGATCAGCCGATAGAGTTGCGATCTAGCAGTCAACTGTTCAACTTTTTTTCACCATGCCAAAGCAGCGTATGTTATTATTGGTCTAATAATTGTAATCAGTAAATCATCTTCGGTCTTAACTCCCACGTTTTAGCAAAAAGTCGCTGGCAGGCATATAATGCTCTAGTAGCTCTTTTGGTAGTGTTGGATAAGTGAGAATTCCAAGTGAGACTACTATCAAGTATAACCCCGAGATATTTTACCTCCTTAGAAAACCCGATAGATGAGCCATTCAATGTAGGCTCTATGAGTCTAATATAACAATTACTTTGAATTCATACGATTTCTTTAAATTTTTTAATTAAATTCTTATTTTTCAAATGATTTTCTTTTGGTAATAAAAATCTTTAAAAAAAAAAACTAAATTATAAATTTTATTTTAATTGAACAAAAAAATCTTCATAAATTAATAAACAAATAAAAAAAGAAAACAAACAAGCACAGCTCGCTTATTACACACATGTGTTTAAAAAAAATCCCCAACTATAAATTAAACAATTTATATTAATTGAAAAAAAAAAATTATTTAAAAAAACACAAAAGAATTGTTTAAATCATAAGAAAAATATAAAAATGAAACCAACGCCTTCACCCAATTAGTTTTTAACCCTTTAAGTTGATGGCAGGCACCAAAAATAACGAAATTAATTTTATTTGCAAATATTTTTTCAAACAATGGTCTAATTTGGCCACTATTAATTTAAATTGTGGAAAATATAGCTTTAACAAATTGTATATCAATTCAAAGGAAATCTAGTCTTCTTTACAATAAGGTATAAATGATTAAAGTCTATAAATATAGAAAATATAAGCAATTGAACAGAAATACAATATGTTTATATTATTTAGGGTTAATTAGAGCGTAAGTAAACTTTTTAAAAGAAGTCAACTACATATTTCGTATGGGAGTTCTACACCCCCTATTAAAATTTATACATGTTTAACATTAATTAAAATAAAACATGTAATATTTTAAGTTAAATATGGCGTTTTAAGTACATTAAAGCACACGATAATTATACATATATGAAAGACTCTAGTTAAGCAGGAGTTTTCCCCCTTTCAAATTAATACAGTTTTGTTTTTAATATTTTTGCAAGACACCATAAATCTGTCGAAACTATTAAAATTCACATGTTTTCTTATATTTTGTGTGTGTGTTTTTAAATATCTCAAGATGGTGACATCATTTCAAGAACATTTTTTTTATACTTTATTTTTAATAACATATAACGCAAACAATAATAAAACAAGAAACATAAATCAATTCAACAATAAATAAATTTTAGTTTAACAAAAATAATTCTTAAAACTAAAAAACAGTGGACTAAATAATACGGAGAGCGAATGAGTGAGTGAGTGTATTATTTTTATAGACAGCAGCAGGCCTGAAAACAAAAACCATTAAATTGAATGTAAAACAAATTACTTATAGCCCCAACTATAGTTGGACACTCAAATAAGACTATTTGTTTGGTATCAAAACATGAATACGGCAAAAAAAAAATAACTCAACTTAATGGCTACATGTTATACAAAGATGTCTGTAACTATATTTTGAGATACAACAAAATAAAAAAATACATTAACATTAAATAATAATAAATAAATTTGTATTTTAACACTAAAAACAATACACAAAAAAAAAAAAATGTTATTTAAAAGTAACTAACAATTATTGTCGTTGGCTTAGTGTTTTTTTTCTTTAAATTAGCCCTGCAGTTTTAATAGTTTAGTTTGTTTACCAGATACTAGTTACTTGGCTGGCTACAAGATTACCTTACTTATGCCAAATAATCCAACTATAGCTTTAGTGTCGTAAGTAATCAAGAAATTTTAAAAATAGTTACTTTACTGAGAAATCTATTGCAGTCTCAATTGCAACTAAGGGTACGTTTCCACATGCCATATATTTACTGAAAAACGCATAAACCCGCATTTTAGCACAAATTTGTTTAACGATGTTTAATCCGACTAGAATTTTTGACAAACCACCATCAAATAAAATAAAACTAAATTTCTGAGAAAAAAAAGTTTTCCAAATAAACACAAGAACTAAAATAAATTTTATTTAGTGGTTACGTCTCTTTCGTCAAATATTTCACATCCATTGTGTCGAAAAACCTAGCTAGGTAACCAGTGGTGTTTAAAGTGTTTTATGTAATCACTAGAACTGCTGGGATGTTACAGAATTTGCTAAAGTCTGTCTGTCTGGTGTGTATGTATGAGTAGAGGGAAAAAGATTTATGACTTTTAGTAGCAAATAATTTAAGCAATGGTCACACATTATTATTATTGTTGTTGTTATTATTGTTTATATTACTATTTTTGTAGTTGTCGATTAATTGTCACAAGTTGTAGTAGCTGTACAAATAAAGACAGTCGGGACTAATAAAATAGTACCATTGGTAATACTTTACATAATAATACTTTTATGATATCTACTATATACCGGACGAAGCAGTTAAATAATGACTTGTTTGTTATCTGTTGTGTAACTGCTTATTTACTAGTCATATTTATGAGTACATCAAAAATTTTACTTATAATAGCGCCTCTCAATCAACTACTTTTAATAGGTAGGTTGTTGTAAGTAGGTAATGAGTTAAAATATGAAAATAGTCCGAATATTATTGTTGTATTCACAAGTAATGTTGTACGTTGTACATTGTATTTATGATACAACTATCTGATTGTGAACATATATTTGAGCAAAGTAAAATATCAACATAAATATACATAACGCAATAAATAAAATTCATATTACAAATAAGAAAACAAAACAATTTCTGAATTTGCAGACATTTTGACAATTGAGTCAAGTATGTAAATTTTAATGATAGTTTTTCATAAATTAAATACAGCAATTTTCATTATTTAAATTTGTTGTTTATAAATTATATTTTCTTGTTTTAAATTTGTCAATCAGTTTAGGATTTGAGTTTTACTGTTTGGATATTTTTTTTTAACTAAAATAAGTAATTTTTTGTTGAGATACATATGTGAACTATTAGCAACACTTAAACCTTCATACAACATTAGAAAAATATACATACAGTAAAAATGTCGTAATTGTTGTACAAAATATTTATAAATATGTATATGTAGGTATATGTAAATTACCAACAACATTTGTACAACTATTGTAAATTCAGATAACGTACAACTCCTACGACACTACAACATGAAATAAACATATGTATGATTTTAAATCATTACTAGCTAATAAAAGATTTTCTGGGAAGTTTTCAAAGTTTAGGTTCTTAAACATTTTTTTTGTACTAGAGCCCGAATTGTGTACTAAACCATGATTTGTACTAAAATTGAACAGACCGAGCTCTTGCAGCAGATTTTAGTACTTAAACTCAATATTTTTTCTAAAAGTGTTAATACTCACTTTTAGTACTAATACTTTAAATTGGAAGTAAAACCTTTTAGTACAGAAATAGAAGTTTACCAACAAAATTATACTACAAATGCTCGAATCAGATATTAAAACTTTAAAATTTGATTTTATTGCCAACATTTGATATTATTTCTTAAACAAGATTTTAGAAATTAAACTCAATTTTTTATATTAAAACTCAAGTTTTGTATTACATTTTAAATTTTACTATTAAACTTCTTTTAAGTACAAAAACTAAAACTGAATATTAGTACTAAAACTTCGCTTATTTAGTACTTAATCTAAATTTTAGCACTGAAACACAAGTTTTTTACTTAAATTTAAATTTGGTGTTAAAGCACAATTTTAGTACTAAAACCATATTCTAATAGTGAAACTCGATTTTAGTACAAAAAACATAACCTTAGTTATATATTTTAAATTTAGTACCAAAACTAAATTTTATTACTGAAACTTTTAGAACTGAAATAGAGTTTTTAGTTTAGTCCTTTACATATAAATATTACTAGAATATAATTTTTTTATGACGCTGACATTTTCTGCTATTATTTCCAGCCACACTTTATAAAATATTATATATAGCGGTTTTTTCCATATAGAAATGAATCTGGTTTTTCCAACGCCATTTGAGGGTTATTTAAGCATTTTAAATAAAAACTAAAACTATTTAAGCAAGTGTGTTTTTTTTATGAAGAAACTAAATATTGATATTTCAATAGTTTTTAAACCAACTTTGAAAATCTATTTCTATTGAATAAATAAATAACTAAAAACATTAAATGCTGAACAAAACAAAAAACAATAAGCATAACAAATTAAACTCTCAAGAGTCTACCATATAAAATTCAAATACAACACCTACATTGTTTAACAAATCATGTAACATGTTAAATATATTTAACATAAAATTATACAAATATCAAACTTATAATTTCAGTTTAGTAAAACTCAAGCCAGACACATGCAAAAACGAAAAAAAAAGAAAAACATATTTGTATACATTCATAAAAACTCTTTAAATAAATTAAATGTCGCGTCAAATTGACCCCATTTTATAGGAAAAATATTTAATATTTTTTTCTTTCCATTTTATTGAAGTAACGTACTAAAACCTTAACAAAGCCAACAAACGAAAAAAAAATCAAATTATTAATATTGATTTATTTATTTTCTTAAGTTTACTCTGCCTTTGTTATAAAGTGGTTATAATTTTATTACTTTAAATAAAACACAGATAAAAAAAAAATCGAAAATAATAAAAACTTAAACAAACAAATGGAAAATATGCTAAAATGTCATTAAATATTATAGCAACAGAAATTCTATGCTGAGTGGGTGCCTTTTTACTCAATGAATATCACAAGCATGACAAAAAATATTTGTATCTTAAATAAACATAAACAGATATTTGTATTACAAATAAACAAAAATAAATAAATTGCGAAGTTTAAATTGAAATTGTTTTTTTTTTTTTTTTGTTTCTATGCATTCGTATTTTGTAACCCTCAAACAATGTTGCCTGCCATCATTATAAACATAAATATTTTGGCATAAATATAGTATATGTACATAGTGGCTAATGACATGTGTGAGACATTTAAAATGAGCGAATAATTTGAAATTATTGTTCGAATTTAATGCAAAGATTTTGTACACGAAAACGCAACTATTGCATTTTTTGTAGGTTAGATAATTAGTAGATAAAATAACATAAAAAATATTCATTAACTGCATTTTAAAGTTCTAATTAATGTTGGCCTAAAATTCAGATATTCCATATTTTAATTAAAAAATTTGCACTAAATGTATAATGCCATCAAAATTATAACTGAAATTTCTAAAACTCTTTCATTTATCGTCCAATGCGATGCAATTTTTTTTAATTTTTGAAACTGTTTTTTAAATATCAAATATTCTTGTATAAATATGCAAACTTTATGACACATTTAATTTATATAGTCTGCTAAAATTTTATTTATTTTTTGTTGCAATCAAATAATATATAATGTTGCATTATTGCATGTTTTTGTGGTTGTTTTGTTAAGCTGCTGCTACAATGTCATGTTTTATTTTCAGACACTTTTTAAAATGTGTTTTTTGTTCTCCTTTGCTGAAAAAGGATATTTTTCTTTTCATAATGTTTCCAAGTGTGTAGGAAGGAAGTCTTGCATGTTGTGGTTTGCTGCTGCTCAGACTTCTTGTGCCTGACGTCTGTCTAAACACAACACTTGTGCAATTGTATAACACAACCGACCGACCGACCGAGTTAACAAGTGGCAATATTTTACAAAAGTTTATTAACTTTAATGTCAGACAAATGGTTTGGTTGTTGGTCTGTTTTCAAAATCCAGCTCATTTTGTTTGGGCACTCTGGTTGATGTCTTCTTACAATTTTAAGTAACTATTGTTTTGTTACACAATTGCTTTAAATGAAAATTTCTATTGTTATTTTAGTGGTTTTCTAAAAAGGTTCCAAATAGAAAGAAAATTTTAAATGGCTCTTCTTAATTTCAATGCAAACTTTTTGGAATTGTTACTGCAGGCATCTATAAATTTCATAATTTAAATGATTGCCTACAGGAAAGGGAGGACAGAAGTGTCCCTTTATATGAAAGAGGTTTGTCAATTTTATTTAATATAATTGATCATATATGTTTTAATAATTCCCAAAAAATTATTTAAAATAAATTAATTATATAATAGTTTCTTTTTACAAGCAATAAGGTCACTTGAATTTTATATAAAAATATTTAATTTATTATTATATATATTTATTTCCAATATTTCGCTATCACAATAGATAGCTTCTTCAGGGATAATACAATTAATTAATTATATATATTTTTTTTTTGCTATATTTTTAAATTTACACATATTTCTCACCGTGTTAGTTTTAGATAAGTCTTCATATTAAACTGATATAGAAATATCCGACTTATGGCCGAATTCACAGTCTTTAGTTAGCTAATAACAAAGGCTTAACTAATGATTTTTTATTCGCAATGCTTAGTTTGCCATAAGAATAACAAGTAATAGTTAAACAGTAGTTAGTATTTTAGTTTACCAATGGTTAACTAATGACTGAGAATTCGGCCATTAGAAAAAGAGGATGTCTCTGATAGTGTGCATTTTAACCAGTGTTGGTCATACGTGTCCCTAGCGAGCGAACTAGCTCGGTTAATTACCTGCATATTTAAAATTCAATGTTATATTAAATGAAAAAGATTGCCAATAGTTGCTCTAACAAGTAATAGTTAAACAGTAGTTAGTGTTTTAGTTTACCAATGGTTAACTAATGACTGAGAATTCGGCCATTAGAAAAAGAGGATGTCTCTGATAGTGTGCATTTTAACCAGTGTTAGTCATACGTGTCCCTAGCGAGCGAACTAGGTCGGTTAATTACCTGCATTTTTAAAATTCAATGTTATATTAAATGAAAAAGATTGCCAATAGTTGCTCTAAGGTCTTAAGTTTAAGGTTTAAGTTTTCATATTAAACTGCAGTAGAACAATATCCGTATTAGATAATGTGCATGACTTTAACTGTCTGCGTTTAAATTAATGGTCAGCACTCAAAGCTACTATCGAACACATTATATGGGTTATTTACCTGTAAACAACACGAATAAAACATAACAAAACCTACATATGTATGTACATCTAAACAGTTTACAATACATAAAGAAAGTACGTAATGCACAATGTTATTATAATCCATGTTACAAGCTCTCTTTGTGTCGACCATTGCTGCTGCAGATATTTTGAAAAATTTAATATTTTCAGCGGAATTTTGTTAAAATTAAAAGTTCAATATAATTTTTTTTTTGCAAATATAAACTTTAGAAATGCTATCTTTTAAATACGTTTGTCTGCATTTAATTCTAAACTTTAAGCAAATCCTCAGATATTAATACGATGCTGATAACCAGATTACACTTAATTCCAAATTTTGAGACATGTATTTATAACTCTAATCCGTTTTATTTTTCTTAAACTGAACTTCTAAAAAATTTAAGCCAGGTTTGAGCTTCTGTAGCAACTTTAAACATTTTGAACACAAATTTTGAGCATTATGCATTACTTTTAGTTGGGTATAAACTATTTTAAATGTGATTTTCAACCAGCCATTACCATACTACATCTAAGTAATGCAAACATGGTACATAGTACACTTTTGAAATTACTTGGTGGTTTTTCAACAATCTCTTCTTGGTTAATAAAGTAATTTTATTTTGCATTATTGCAACAACAAGTTGACATTTAGGGGGGTTTTTTTTTTGTTGCTGCAAGTTTACACCATAAACCCTGACAATTTCAATAGTTTTCATTTCACCTTTTATTAGTTTATCTTGTAAACATATTCCCAAGCTTTTGTTGTATTATTTTTATGGCCAAATTTATTAACCATTTAATAACATTAAACTACATTCCAACCACATGTTTTTCATGTAGTTTGTTTTTTTCATCCTCTTTGCCATGGCAGTAAAATTATACCAAAAATTACCAATTTTCTTTGTTGTAAGAAAAAAAAAAAAAAAAAACTAAAATCTGTTATGCGTCAATTTTTGTTGATCATGCCATTATTTGCACCTTATTTCTTCAAAATACTCTATATATTTAGTATATAATATAAAGCTTCTTCTCATAATGCACTTGTGCCATAAGGTTGCTGCTGGGTTGTTACACAAATAATATTATGTTGGTTGGCTGTTGATTGTCGGTTGTCGTTGCAGGAGAAAAGTAGTTGTTTGTACATATATACATATCTTGGTATTACTTTAAGCTTATTTTATTATGCTCATTATTGGTTTCCATACCATATGATACTTTTACATTTTCAGTTTGTTTGGTTTCATTTTCTTTTAACAAGACAATTTTTTTGTGGTAATTTTCTGGAGGTCTTGAGTTCTCAGCAGAATTTTCTTTATGATAGTTTTCGATGACTTTGATGGCACAAACAGCAAAAAATATTTAACATTAATTATCTTTTTTAAAAAAATAGCTGAATTCAATCAGCCCTATCGTGAATAAAAATTCCACATGAAATTTGTTCCCTTTTATTTTTTTAACATTGAATTTTAATAGGAAAAATATGAAAAGGGAACAAATTTCAAGTGTAATTTTTATTCACGATAGAGGTGAATATTTTTCTGCTGACATTTTGGCCACAACGCATTAACTGTGCCCTTAATTAATTAAAATCTTTATCTAATATATTTTATTGATATTTACAAGTTTATTGAATTTGCTTGAATATTTTTTGTTTGTTTAGTTTTGTTTAATTTGTTAGATTTATTCTTGTCATAATGTTATCATACAAATAATTTCCCACCTTTCTTTGTGTCTCTTATTGAAATAAGCGCCTAAATCAATAATGATTTTATTTTGCATTATTTTGTTACATTAACGTAGTAAGAATGTTTAACAAAAAAGTCAATGAACTTCTTCGTTAAATAAACAATATTAACTTTGACAGACATGCTGTCTATAAACGCTTTCTCTCTCTGTCTCTCTCTCTTACACATACGCACATATTTCTATACACTCTTATACCAAAACAAAAACAAAAAACAATTTTATATAGTAAAATAAACAAAACACCTGTGTCATCATCACCACCAAGGATCTTCCAGCCTCATACTACGTTGCTTTACTTGAGTAAACATGTTGGCAGAGTCCTTCACAAATAAAAAAAAAAAAAAAACATTTAGCCATTGCTGAGGCATTTGTGTGTGGTAGGTCCAAGTTAATATTCTTAAAATATAGATGAGCATTTATTTGGTTTTTCGTTTACAAAGTTAATTTATAATTTTCATTTTATTTTATTTTTTGAACATTTTCATTGAACCATTATAACACATTTGAGCAAATTCTAAACTTTGTATTGTTGGCCATTAACCTTAAATGTGTTAAGTTAAAAATTTGTTTCGGCCAAAAACAAAACTGATTTCTGTTTTCGACAAGGTTAATAATTTCTGTTCTCTGGGAACTGAAAAGATTTAAGGTTTAATCAAGCTTAAATTGGCAAATTTTGTTTAAAAAGAAATAAATAATTTTGGTTGAACAACATTTTCGATAAGAAAAATCAGTGATTTAGAAATTAGTATAAAAATATGTAAATACTTTACATAAATTCAAATTTTAAAATTAAACTTATTTGTTAAAAGGCCAATTGTTGAATTGCTATAAAATTCAGTTGGATTTTTTTAGAATTCCTAGAGGTTTCTCTTTTTAACGTTTATTTAAGAATTAAAGAAAAGCAGGGCTGAACACTATAACTCATAATATTTTACATTTTCCAAATTATATACTCTAATTTCTTTCAATATTTTTATCATCTCTTTCTGCCTGTTTAACAATATATTTCTTTATATTAATAATTATGACTTTATGGTATTATTCCTAACAACATTATAATGACGGCTAATATTGCACATTTTTTTTTTTTTCTTCGAAACAAATTCTGGAAATAATTTTTTTTTATTGTTTTTCATTTCAACACATTTCTCAAACGAAATTTCAATGCCAGCAGCCACGCGATGTTGGTGCTCATTGGCGTATACGCAATAAAGAGGTTCAAAAACCTTTTAATGTTTATTATTAAAAAATAATCAAAAAGAGAAATAAAAAAGCAACCGTGAAAGAGGAGTCAAAGTCGAGATATTATTAAGCAGGCCTGTGTAGAAGAGCTGTTTTAACATTATGAATCTAAGTACATACGTATTCTGTTTTCCAGCTTATAATTCGTAGTCTAATGTACAATGTGTGAATAAGACATGTTTCAAGTGTCTATTGTTGCAATAATAATAATACTTTCATACTTTCATACAGACATTTATACAGGCGAAGTGTTCTTGTTTTATAGCCCTGTGCTGCTTGTGCATAACATATTTGGCATTCCTTTGAAATTACATGAGAAAACTGTAATCCTTAGGGTTATATTCGAACACACAGAGAGATAGAGAGAGTTGTGTACACTTAACGCACAACCAGCCAGCCGGCTGCCACATAAGCATAATGAAACCATTTAAATAAAATATTGCTTTAAATGACATTGCTAAGGCATTTTTAATGCTTGTTTTGTGAGCTTCTTTCTCTGCAAGACATGGGTCTAAAACTAAGACAAGTCTTGATTGCAGTGAGTTCAACACATTCACCTAAATTTCTCCCTAAGGAGTTTATAAACATGTTTGTTGTAAGAAAATAAAAAAGGACAAGGTCATGGACTTTGTTTTGTTTTTTGGCTTTAACAAAATTTTGATTGTGTTTTTTTTTTACAAGAATTTAGCAAAAAAAAAAATAATTTATAAATATAAGTAAGAATGTTTATGTTAATCCTAAATCTTTAAGGTGTATTAGAGAATGATAAACTCTTGTCCTGTCTCCACTACAGTTTACCTTTTGATAATGGCAATAATACAAAACAGCTTTTATTACAAGCCCCCTTTATTAACTGCTTACGTCATTTTATACCCAAAAAAGCTTTTATACTCCTAAATCATGGCCAAGGGCAAGTTTAAGGTTACTACAACTCCATACCGCCCACACTATTGCAAATACCTATCAAAAAGGCGCAATTCTAAATTCACGGCCAGGTTCATTGTCACGGCCATTTTTGTTATTTAGGCTCTACTCTCCTACCTATACATAACAAAGTAGGCTCCTCTCTCTATGCTGAAAGCAAAAAGCTTTTTAGGGACCTGCGCTTTTTCCAAGCTTTCTCTCCATTTTGCAACTACTCACTCTTATTCCTGCCGGCTTGTTGTGTTTTACTTTAAGTTTTACTATAACGTGCTGCCGCAATTGCTGTTAAATGTCTAAACGTGTGTAGGCTTCAAGTTGAATGTCCTTTTGAAAATGCTTATTTTTTTTTTTTGTTACTCTCTCGTCTATGGTGTGGTGTGTTGTCGGAAAATGATTGTCGGCTTGTTAGTGTCAGGGTGTGAGTGTAGGCGTGGGAAAATTGTTTTACAAGAATTCGTCTGGGTTTGGTTTTTTTGGTTTTGTTTGTTTATGTTCAGTTCTGTGCTCTTTTATTCTGCTGTAAATATTCATTCGAATAGAAGGAAAAAATTCCCATGACTAATGTCAAGGATATTTGTGTGTTTGTATGACTGTTTGTGTATATAGAAGGATTTTCCAATTGACTGTGTATATTTATTAAACAAACAAATATTTCACTGTTAAAAACTTTTTTTATGGCTGGTGTAGGCAGGTTGTAGGGTTTTTAAATTAAAATTCTTTTTTTATTTTTTGTTTTTCTTTTTTATAGTTAATTTGAATGAGTGAGCAGCTAGATTTTGTGTGCGTTTAGATTTGTTTTTTATTAGGATTTATTAGTCATTTTTAAATGATTTCTTAAAAGTAGTTTGTTTTTTTTTTTATTAATTTAAAGGATTAAAAAAGGAATTTTAAGCATCCTTTTAAAATACTGGTGCAAATGAAAAATAGCATATGTTTATGAAAGTTATAGAGGAGGGCTTAAGATTTCCGAAAACGACTTTAATGAAATGCAGGTTGCGTAATAGCACCACCTCGAGTGAAAACCTTAATTGAAACTTATAAATATAGGGTAAATTGAGTGATGTTTGAAAGAATATGAAAATTATGGAGTAGGACTATTAGCTTTCAGAAAATTTAACTTCTAACCACTATATTAGAATATGGGATGATCTACAGGCTGTGAAAATAGACCAAATGGAATGTTCACCGATTTTTCGGAATTTTGAATGGGTATAATAATCGCAGAGGAGCATTCAAGCTTTAAAATAATTAAACCTGCAATCACTTGTATGAAATACGGGCTGATGTTTTGTATGTCAAAGTTCACCAACTCGATTGTGAAACTAATTTCACAGCTCAAAACTTTTACAGATATTGACAGACTTTAATGAAATATGAGTACATACGAAAATTATAAAGCAGAACCTAAGCTTTCAGAAAGTATAATTTGCCACCATTCTGTTCGAATACAGGGGGAGTTGCAAGGTGTCACAGTTGATCACCTGTTCAAGAACAATTGAACTCGAAAGCATGCTTTGTTTGTGTTAAAACTAGTAATAAGTTTAAAATACTAACCCTTACCTAGTTATACTAAAGGTAATAATAGTGTTTCCAAAAGTTCCATAATTACAAGTCTTTTAATAGCTAAAATATTTAATAAACTTTTCATAACCTTAAATAATAATTGATTGACTTGCCACAAATGTTGTCACATTTTATTTCTACAATATCACCGCTTTATTAAGTTAGTCCATTAAAATATCTTGACTTTGTCTTATTGACAGTTTTTCTAAGAAATATTTTCATTCGGTGGTTTTTAACATTAATCATAGGATATTTGGTAGCATTCATTACAACCACCAAATGACTTATTTGGCCATGATTTCAAAGTAAATAATTTATTATTTAAAATTTTTTATTTTGGTTTGTTTTTAATCCAGTCCGCGCCAGTCACATCATTAGTCTTGATTGACTTTACATTTTTTATTGTATTTTTTTTTTTGGTTGGTTTCTAAAATTAGTAGACAATGAATGTAAATGTTATTTCAATTACATTTTATCGCGATAAAACTATAACATTTTTCTTAGGGGAAAAAAATATTAAAGGGGGTGTCACCAAATGCAAAAGCATTCTTTTAAAATTTAAAAGCATGAATTAATAAACTGACCAAGCACCATAAATAGCCACAAACAGTGATTTATGATTTTGTTTTATGAATTTTTTTATTTTATTTTGAAAACATTAATTTAACATAGTGGGAGAAAAAAACATTCTTTACATTTTATCCATATTATCAAATTTTAATTATTAAAAAAGACGACAGAAAAATACAAAAGACGCCGTTAGAACATTCTTCAGTAATACTTTTCTAGCATTAAGTTTCCTGCAAAATCTTTGTGACCCTTTACTACTTTCAGTGAAAACAAAGTATGCTCAAGCAAATGACTACAAAATAAGCAGTTGTATAACACATAATAAATATATGTCATTATACCACTATCTCTAAGTCGTGCATACGGTATGTAGTAGTCATTGGAAATTGAGTTATTGACTAAGTTATCATCAAGTTTTTGTTGGGTTCTTTAGAAATCCTTAGCTTCGCATAGTTTGAAGCTGTTAACATCATCTATTTCAATTGCAATCTCTGTTTTAATGCAGAATTTTTGACTTACACACTTGAATGACTTTTACATTTTCATTTCTTTCTCCTTTTAAAACCTGCCAGCCAAATGTTTATTTTTATACCCTCCACCACCACATGTGGTGAATGAGGCTATATATAAGTTTGTCATTCCGTGTGCAGCACTGAGAAATACTCATCTGAGATCCAACAAAGTATATATATTTTTGGTGCTTTCGAAATTATAAGTCGATGTCCGTCTATCTGTCTTTCTGTCTGTGTAAAACACTCACGTCCAAAGGACACAACCGAAATCAACAAAGTTTACAAAAACCCGCTTATAGTTCTCCTAAGCAGTTTGGTATTGAAAATCAGCAAAATCGGTTATGGATCAAAATGTAAGACAACCTTCATAAAAAATTGATAGTTTTAAACATTTTTCTTCCAATTTTTTTTAAATATATTGCAGATATTCCCATGAAAATTTGTATACGTTGTTTTTCTGATAAAAGAAGAAAGTGTGAGGAAAATAGTAGGAATAGATCCATGATTTCTCATAGCCCCCATACAAAAAGCTTCTTGAAATATTGCTCAATTATGTATAAATTCCTAATAAATTGGATTATCAATACAAAATTCAGTTGAAATATGTTTCATACAAAACAAATTTTTTTTTTAGTTAGGTCTATTTTGACCATGGACCCCATATAAAGTCCACTACCAAAATTCACTTAAATACGTATAAAGCTTGTATAAATCATGTTAAACGGTTAAAATTTGACATAAATAATCCTTATATGTAAATAATTTGTTGTACTAAATTTTATGGTGGTCGGCCCATAATTGGTCATAGCTCCCATATAAGGACCACATCCGAAAAAGCCATTTATCTTTATATATATCTTATAAATATCGGTACCGACTCAAAACTTTATATAGATCATTTAAATGTACACAAAAATCATTCCACAAAATTTTGTGAATTTCGGTCCATATTTGACCGTATCCCTCATATAAAGCCCTCTTCTGAAAATACTCATGAAACTTTTATAAATAACCGTAGCGATCCAAAATTTTACACGGAGCAGTTACATATATGCCAAAATCAAACTGCTGGATTTTGAGAACATCGGTCCCTATTTGACTATATCCCCATATAAGGTCCACTTCCGAAATTCACGTTAATACTAATATGTATGTATCTTAAATATACCGTTATGTTGAAATTTCACGTGAAATATTCTCATTTTCACTGTTCGAAAACTTAAGAATATCGGCCCATAATTCGGCATCGCTGCCATATAAGGTACATTTCTGAAAAATAATTTAAGCCACAAAAATGTCTAATAAATATCAATATCGAACCAACTTTTATACAGATCAGAAATTTTAATCCACAAATCATACTAATATCGGTTATACGGCAATTATGCTACTGGATTTTGTAGCTGTCAGTCAATAATTGGCAATAGCTCCCGAATCAAGTTCACTTCCGACCAACCATATAACTCTTGCAAATAACGTTATTAAGATAATATTCAATTAAAAGAATCACATTAGTGGATACTGGATTTAGAAGCTATCAGTCCATAATTGGTCCACTATGTCACCCATAAATCTTTTGTAAAAAATTTTATCGATATCAAATTCAAACAAAAAAGCCACCTTATATCGTATCCTTTTTTATACTCTGTTTTATACTCTGGTTCTTAACTTGTTGCGAATATGGAAAAATGGTCTTTTAATTTCATAAATTGTTAAATTACAATCAAGATTATTATGAAAATCAGACAAACTCTGTAAATTATGGTAAGAATCAGTAATTAGATTAATTCTAAATGGTCAGTATTAGATAAAATATAAAACATAGAATAAGTATATTCTAGTCTTATAACCAGTGTAGTTTTTGTATTTCTTATTACGTTTAGGTGGAGGGTATTAAAGATTCGGCACAGCCGAAAATTGCACTCTAACTTGTTATTATTATTTTTGTTGTTGAGGAAATTTTACTAGAAAGTATTTAAAGTTATGTTTAATAAAATATGTATGTATATTTCCTACAACTTTAAAATATTTTTACTTTAATATTCTGTATACAAACTTCTCACATGTGATTTTGTAATATAGAATTTCTTTGATGTAAAAGCGTTAGACTGTAAATTATAAGATATTTTCGTAATAGGAGGAAACACTTGAAGTGTTTATTTATGAGTTTAAAAAAAGATTATCAGGATTTTTTTTAGAAATATAAATATAAGCAAAACTTGATGCTTAAAATCTTAAAATATTAACGTGAATTGAGAAAAACTTTTTAAAAACTCATTTAAAATATTCAAAATGTATGCAGGGTTTGCAGCAGTTTTGTTTTTAATATATTTCAGATATTTCAGAAAAATTCTAACTTTTAGACCAGGAAAAAATACGCTTTTATGATTGTTTGCAATTTTTTAAAAATTTCTTACTTTCGGATAACAGTAGCCTTCCTTATATCAATTGTGTATGCTAAAAGAGCTTTTATAGAATCTACAATAGAACCAGTAGATTACTTCTACTGAAACTGTAAACATTTCAAATGTTAAGCATTTTAGAAGTTATTTTACTACAAATTTAACTTTTATTTTATTTATTTTTTTTTAAGGAGCCACATGTCTCGTTATCATTTCAATTTTATTTGCTGGTTGTTGCTGGTTTTTTTTAAACTTTTTTAAAATACTCGTACACAAAAAGGACGTAGGAAAAAAACTTTTTTATACAAGTTCATTGTACTTTAAGTTATTGTCACCTTTATATCCCTACTAAATATTGTGTAGTGGTTGAATGTTTCGACGGTCTCCTATCTTTCCGTTTTATATGAATCTTTCTTTTTTTTTATACGTATATTTCCTTTCTGACGGCAAGAACTGTTTTTTTTTTTTTAAAAAAATAACACAACATGGCGAAAAAAGGACATAGACTTCATTTTTTTATTTCTAAAAAAAAAGGAAGAATGTGTGTGTGTGGGTTGCCAGTTAGTGTTATTTAGTATATTTAATGTTTTGGGAGTTTTGGTCAATATGATGATTCTTTTGTGTTGCGCTTTTCTTGTAGTTTTTCTAGAAAATGTACCTTTTTGGGTAAGATTGAAAAAAAGATGAAATAAATGTTGCAATAAAACAGAAAACATAAATGGCTGTAGTTAAATTTACGTTAGAAAGTTTTAAATTTATATCAAAAGTTAAAAATGGGAATACATATATTTCAAAACTATATTACCGATGATTTAAAATTACCGATGATTTTCCAAACCTCAAAACGGATTCAAAAGATTCTACATGTATGCCTTGCACGCAGCGACCAACCACGTAAACCAACCAACAAGCCGCCTCCAAAATCTCAGTTCTGTCTCATATAGATTCTACAAAAACTATAAAAAATTATCCAAATTGGTCCTTATAGTTTTTTAAAAAAAATAACAAAGTTTTTTTAAAAACAGAAAACTTTATTAAAAAATAGATTTTAATATTAAAAAAGATTTTTAATATTTTAATATTAATTCTTGGATTATTTTAATAATAAGAAGTCTTGCAGGTTTAAACTAAGTTTAAACTGCCAACAAACTTAATTCACAACTTTAAAGTTGTCGGGGTGAATCACCCGATAAATGTGTGGTAAACAGCAAATTAAAGAAATTAATTAAATATTAATTACCTGGAGAAAACTTTGATTAAACTTTTATTTTTCTTTTGTAATCACAAACTTTTACAGGTGAATGCATTTTATTTATAAATTAATATTTCACTACAAAAAACTTTTCTGTTGTCTTCTTTCTCTCTATTCTATATTAAACTTTTACAAAGTTTCAAAAAACAAAAGTTTTTGCAAAATAACTGTCTTGTGTTTTAAAATAATCCCCTACTGTAAAGGGTGAAATATTAGCGACTAGTTAGGTCATAAGGCAACAAAAATAAATTTAAACAAAAGAATAACATTTAGACGAAAACCATGGAGCACCAAAACAACAATTTTAACAAAAATTTAAACGCTAATAAGAGTATTGTCATAAAGAAATCTAGCTAGATCGGTAACTGCTTAGAATTACAATCACACGTAAAGGTAATCAGTAGCGCCCCTTTAATATGTTTATTTTTTGAAAATTTTTCACTTTTGTCCAGCTTACTTTATACATACTATAGCGTACATTTCTGCATTGGTTTGTTATCCATTTAAACTTTCGTTAGTATTTTCTCTTATCATTAGTTTTCTTATTTATTCTAGAAAAAATCGCGACAGTAAATTTTGTTTTTAAACACAATTAAAGGCCGAACAAAATTTATATGTATTAAAAATAACTTTACTTTCCACATAAAACTCTTGGATAGACAGACGACATACAACATGGTTGAATGTGTTTTATTTGAGAAAATTTCTATAAAACTTTAATTAATGTACAAATATTCTCAGACTATCTTTATTCCAAGTCTACTAAGTAACTAAGTGTATTTTTTTTAGAGTACTTAATATGAAAGACAATCAGCAGCATTGAAAAGAAAAATTTAATTAGCTGTGTTTACAGTCGAGATTAAAAATGTTAAATTAATTGAAGTGGCAATTAAATATGTTAAAAAAAAAGCAACAACAACCCCAATAAAAAAGTATTTATAAAACAGCAGGATGGAAAATTAAATAAATAAAATATAAATTAAGATGAAAAGCAACGAATATTTTTTTAAGTGGTTAAAGTTATATAAAGGCTTCGAATTTTTATATTATTAAATTTTTATTTGATTTTTTTGTAATTAGATACAATTTATTATAATTACAATTTATTATAATATTTATTATAATTAATTGAAAGTTTTTGTTTCGTTTATTTTAAACTGATGAAAACTGTTTTAATTTGCAACTTGAGAGTGTTGTAATTCTTGGTGTAGTTGTTCATTTAATTTTGTATTTAGGGTGCTTTTTTGAAATTTAATCAATAATATAAGCTATTTATTATTTCCAATCTGTCTGCCGTTTATAAGTTTTTTTTTTCTTTTTTATTTTCTAAACTTCAGTGAAAAATTATGTCTCATAATGACCCTCATCATTGCCAATGATGTCGCATAAAACATGTTGCATTTAATAACTGTCTGAAAACAGATTACTACGGCCACCCTCTGGCCTTTAGCACACAGCTTCGTAACATGCACAATAGACTTTATGAAATAGAATGTTTTCAAGATTCAATAAATGAACCATAAGAATCAGTTTTGGTTCGATTATGTCTGCAAAATGATACGTGAAACAAAGAAATTATATGTAGTAGAGCTTAAAGTGTCTGCTGCATGTTTTCTAAGTGGTGATTTTGTATGCTTCATACTGCAAGTAAAATGTCATGGTTTGTACTTGTGTCTTGTTTTATTTTATTTGTTTCTGTAACATACATACATATGTGTGCAGTTAGTAAGGATGTATCATTATTATTTATCTCTTTTTTGGTTGGAGTATTGTTTAGGATCCTTTTAATGTAACTGTGTAATTTATTTCATTTAATTTCCAATAATTAATGTGATTTCTAAAGTTTTGTTCTTAGTTTGAAATTAATGTTACTAATGATAATATAAGAGTGGGACAAAAAATATCACATTTTTAATATTTCTATATAAAACAAAGCAAAATCTTTCATAACTTTCAGTAATGGGCTGTTCACTAGAGCTGTGTCGTTCATGAACGAACGGGTTAAAATGAACGGATCACTTCATTGAACGAAATGAGCCGGTCATTTAACTGAACGATTTTCGTTCAATAGTGTATGGATCAATTTCGTTCAGCTGCTGTTTATCAAAAGACAAGAAGAAAATCACATTCAATAAAGGTTGTATTCATTCGTTCAAAGTGAACGATTGAACGAATTGAATCGTTCATCAGTCTAGGATAAATGAACGAAAATGACCGGTCACTGAAATGAACGACTGGGCACAACTCTACAGTTCACTACCCTGCCGGAAATTTGGCAATTATATTAAACTTCACTTTTAAAATGTTGGCAAATAGTCAATGAATTTGATAAAACATATTAACAAGTGCTTGGTTAGTTCCGTGCCCTCTCGCAGAGTGACTAAAAAGTGCTACAGATTCCCTACCTCCGAGGAATATAGTGCATGTTTAGTTCAGTTACTAAACACGAATCATTTGTGGAACCAGTTTTAACCTCGTATATACCACTTCCCCGTGCATTTAAATGCTTTGTACTACTGTACACGTAATTCTGTTTTTACACGGTTTGAAAATTAACAAATTTTAAATATTTTACACGATTTTATTCCATTCAGCACTATTCAAAATCTTTTGGGCTTCAATTTTTTTGTTCAATTTAATTTTTGAAAAATATATTCATATCACAAATTTAGGGGAATTCCCTTTTTATGGATACAAGCAAATTTGCTGATTGCAAATAGCACAAATTTGAGCTCATACAATCAAATGAATTTGTCATACACACATTTTTTACATACATACATAACTTTTAAGCTGAATGTGCGTATCTATTTTTTTTTCTCTCTTTAATAACTATACTATGCTTGTGTAAAAACACATAGTATAGTATATGATTTACTATAATTATAAACCTGAATAGTTGTGGTTCTTAAAAAATCCATGTTTTTCACTAAATTCAATAGGTTTTACAGATAAGGAACCATACGATCAATGTCTATTTTACACGGTTTTTTTAAAGAGGTTTCCTGGAACCAATTACCGTGTAAAAATAGAATTATGTATGTGTAACTATATTTGTCACAGTCTAATGAATATTCAGTTGTATACTAGATTAAGAGCCTAACTAACTAATACTTAACTACTTCTAAGTAATGCAGACAGTATAGTAGGCATACCAAAATATGTTATACATTAAAGTTCTGTAAGTGAAATCAAATGCTTATTTTAGTTAAATTTTTTTTCCTATCTCATATTGTTATAAATCAATTTCGATTTATTTTCTTGTTATGCATCATATATTGTGAAATACATATTTCTCTTTTTATTTATTTTTTTTTTTTGCATTATGAAATGATTTTCCTAAAACATGGTAAGGTTTTGCAACAAGAGAAGCAGCAGCAAAATCACGTATTCAATGTTTCTTTTACATTCAATGTAGGATTTAAACAGGAGTCTAGATTATTATTTTCCGTTTTTCCTTTCTTCTTTTTATTTCATTATAGCCATATATACATACAGTCGAGTTATACGTCATTTCCATTTCTTTTAACATCCATTATAAAGCATTCATTGTCTGGCGCTTAAGTACCCACTTGACATGGTATGATTTCTTTTAATTTTTTTTTTTTGGTTGTGTAAATGAGAGAGTATAGTGGTTATTTTTCAAAACCAACCAACCAACATCACCTTCTTTGAATGCTAGTGGAAAATTCAACAACATTTTCCAGCTCTGTAAAATAGTGTTAGAGAGGAAACTGCTAGCTACCAGCAGCAAATAGTTCAATAATAAATGTTGTGCTTTGTCAGGATTATTGTTTCATTTGTTCCAGCATTAAACATATTTTTTTGTGCCTTCCCCTGGCGCTGTGTCCTGTCCTAGCCAAATGTATGACAATGCTTGTAATAGGTTTTAAACGTTTTACTGCCACACAGAGAGCAATGTGTTTGGCTGGCTACAGCTTTGTCTTGTTGGTTACGTTTGTTCATTCATTCCTTTGGTACTTTATAATAAATCGCACCTGGACATGTTGTTGTTATTTTATTATTAGATTTTTTTTGTCCGTCTGTATCCATGTACCTTTATTATTGGTTTTAAAATGCTACCATTACCACTACTAGTCTTGTTTGTTTGTACTCCGACACTTTTGTTTGTGTGCTTGGTGATGATGCTCGCCTCTAGAGTTTTTAGCAGCTATTTGATTTTAATGCTGGCTTAGGGACAAATTTTATTATGGTTTTACCATAACAAAAGTATACACGTATATTCGTCGTTGAGTTTACAAAAGTTGATACTACGAGCCAGTTTTAAAATAAACCAGCCAACGAGCCACATGTAAGTGATGGGTTTTTTGAAGTGTAAAATTTAATTATGGTAAAGTGTTGCAAGCAAACATTTTCAAAATGATTTATGACTAAATAAATTGTACATTATATCATTTTAAATGGTTAATAATAGGAAGTTAATATTGAAAGGCATGATATTTGAATTGGTCAGGTTCTTAGGCACAGAAAAAAGTTGGTTAGAATACTTTATTTTAAGAATTTCTATTTATAGTATAATGCCAAATTTTATATTTCTATCGAGATTTGTTCTCGGATATAAAGTAGCTGCTCTTTTGCCTCAGTTTTGAAAATATAAAGATAAAAGACCAGTGCTAGGCACTCATAGCCACTAAGGCCTGAATAACTTCGTTTATTTTCCTGTTAACAACATTAATGCCAACAAAGTTCATACAAATTATCAGAAAAGTTCAAACAAATCACAATCATCCCTATCGTGAATAAAAATTCCACATGCAATTTGTTCCCTTTTCACATTTTCCTATTAAGATTCAATGTTAAAAAAATAAAAGGGAAAAAATTTCATGTGGGATTTTTATTCACGATAGGGGTGAATAAATAGCTGGATTGATAATGAAAGTGTATTACATGTTTGTTCTCTTTGTGGCGAACACTGTATTAATCTACATCAACTAACCCCCGCTCTTTGGAATCTGTGCTTAGGAGATTCATTACTCTTTAATGAACTATAAATCCTCACTAGTTTTTTTACTCTGAAATGCTTACAATGTTCTCTCATTTTAACTTCACACTTGGCAAACAAATACTAATCTGCTTAAATTTCAACATTAGTATTCGATTTTATAAATTATTCCTGAAAATACACTCCTCTCAATATTTATGGCGAAATGAAACTTTTTTCGTAACTTCACAAAAAACACATGATGATGTATAAAACTTGAAACAATTTCTATTAAGCTTTAGTAATTTAAAAAAGAAATAATAAAACTTACACTTGTTTTTGGCAAAACTAAAAACTATCGAGAATTTCCAAAAATCGTTTCACTTTTATTATAGAAAAAAAAATTGCTCTCCTCAAGTTATTTTATTAAACAAAAAAAAATTTATGGAAGTTGTGTTTTTTTTTGCAAAACTTTTCCCTTTTTTTTTTTTGCTAAATAATCATAAAGTTGTTATTTTTTTTTCGTTCATAGTTGTGTTGTATTCTAATGCCAACCCTTGAAATTGTTTCTGTTTTTTTCCTCTGCTGCATTTCCGGTTGCAGTATCAGGAAATACTTTGGCACTTGTTTGTTGCATATTCTTCGTTTTATATTTGTTTTTTAGAATGTTTTTCTGCAATCACTTGGCAACATATTCCTTCTTTTTTTTAGGTTTGGGTTCTTTTGATATGTGTTTGATATTTGCACAACACATATGAATGAATACTTGAAATATTTTTCCTTTCCGTTGCAAAAAAAAAGAAAGTTCTAACCATGTATGTCTGTTGCTACAACCAGCCAAGATATTGACAATGTTTCTGGGTGTCTTTTGTTGGGTTTTAGAGGAAATTTTTAAATGCCATAAAAACTGGGGGTTTTTTTTAAAACACTCGAGAAAAAATTTGGCAATTAGGTACAAAGAGAAAGTAATTTTAAGAAATATAAAATTGTTCAAAAATATGATTTTTTTCTATCTTATAATAAAATTAATATACCAAAGTGGAAATTAAAATTTCCCTTAAATTTCGAAACAGGGAAATTTTATAGTTTAACGCAAATTTTCTTAATAGCTAGCAGAATCAAACTGTCATTTTTATCATTTCTAAATTCTTTAAAAATATCATTTATTTACTAATATTTTCCTATGAGTTTAACAACACATTCGTTTCTCCTGTCCTTGCAAATATAATATAGAATTTCATAAAAATTAACACGTTAAGTTTCTATTCTAAGTGTAAAACTATTCCTCTGGATCTTAACAAAACGAAAGTTCTATACTTTTCGTTACCATTCAAACACAAAATATAAATTTTTTATGGAATTTCTTTCCTTTTCCTTCACACTGTTCTCTGAATGTCTAACCAAGATTTGTTTTATATTATTTTTTCTTTTATATTTATTGTTATTTTGTAGTTATAGCCAATTTATAAACGCGTGTTTTTGGCATTATTTTATTATGTCTACTGTTGGTTTTACTACTTTATTTTGTTGTTTGCAAAACATTACGAAGGAAGACGGAATAAATGAGAAATTGCATGTAGTATTTTTATTTGCACCTCATAAAAAAAACACGAAATTTTACAGTTTTGGAATTTATTTGGCGTGTAGACAAAAAAAAAAAAATTAAAAAACAGGACACTATTACTTACCATACTCGCACTGGCAGTAATGTAACAACACTTGCACTTTGGTTCCTACTCTGTGTGAACATTGCACATGAATTCGTTTAGTCCTGAGGGATCATAAACTTTTTTTTTTTAGTTGTGCAATTTTATGGTGCTATTGGTAGTTGATGTTTTAGTTTCTTTTGTTTTCTCCTAACTAACCAACATTATAACAATGATGAGGGAGGTTTTGTCATAAAAAACTGCCCTATTCCTAACTAAATATAAAACACTTAGACTCAGTAGTTGGGTTTTTTTTACATGTTTTCAGCTTGGTTTAATTTATAAAATTTCCTTAAATAATGTATATATCCTTACTTTTACTTTCCTTGCTTGCTAGACGGAATAGAGCCAGACGGAAAGACCGACAGACATTTGCATGATGACGTTGAAACATTTGTTTCATTTCCCAAATTTTTTTTTTTTTACAAATATGACGTTTAACTTTGTTTATGTTTGTTACAATACTTCTGGTCAACCCTCTTCATTCCAATTGTAATTTAAGGAGCAAGCCACTTTTTGCTGCTCAATTCTGTATTTTACCTTGTTATCGAGCAGTGCTTGCTCTGTTAATTATAATTGCTTCCATAACATTTTTGTGTGGTAAAATAACTTTTAATAACTTTGTACATACATATATATAGAAATTTATAGAATGAGATTTTATTGTTTTTTCTTCATTTACTAATTGTTTTTCTTTTCTTGTTTATTTACAGGTATGTAGTGTAATGGATTTCATTTTCTAGCTTAATTAAACAATATTTGTCTGGGTAAAGGTAAGAAAATGATTGTTAAATACTATCTGTTTTAGGGAAATCAATGATGTAAACTTGAATCAAATTTATATTATTTCTAGAGTGCGACCGAAACCGGCTTTTCAGGCCGAAACCGAACCAAAAATTTTAAAATATATTAATACTATTAAATTACAAATTTAGATAATTCTAAGGTGCCCTAAATTACCGAAACTACTCCATAAATGTTGTTTTTTCATCTTGAACTGACAATTTTTTTTAAACGAACAGTTTTTCGTTACCGTATTCTTAAATATTTTACAATAAAATATAGACTTTCGTTTTTATTAATTATATTAAAAATGTGTATTACCTTAAAAATTCCTTCATCGATGTTTTTCCTTTATAAAGGTTTTTGTTTCGGTATTTGTTCAAAATATGGCCGAAATTTGGCTAATTTTTGGCATAATCCGAAATTTAATACTCGTTTGGACTGTAATTATTTCCGATTTTTTTTAAGTCTATAAATTTTAATAATAGTCGACTCACTCTATATTTATGTTTTATATTTCATAGGTGGTGGTGAAATTGTGACAACAAAGAAAATATTTCAATCTGAATATTGTATATTAAGAGACATTTTAATTCTAAACGGTTTTTAATGAAAGCCGTTTTCAGAATTTATAAAAACATTTAAATATCTTTATATGTACATGCCTTACGAAGTTGCCCATAACTACAAAACCTTCTTTTTCTTCAGTTCAGTTCTGTTAAAAGTTCTTTTTCTAGAGTTCAATTAAAGGCCGAGTAATTTATTTTACAAATGAAATTATTTTGTTTAATAAATGACATTTTATAGCAATTTATTACAAAATTTATATGAAATATTTTCCATAAAAATCTAGCAAACATTGCATAAATTCAATTTTAATTAAATTTCTAACCAACCAGCCACAAACGCAAATCTATTTTTTTTTTATTTCGTTTGAAAAATCTTTTAAGTCAAATTTAAAAATGCAAACAATTATTCAAAATCTTGTGTAAATCAATACAAACTGCAAATATTTATAAATATATAAATATAAAGTTTTGCAAAACTTTGTTTTTCATTTCAAACATAAATATTTCTTACAAAGCAAATCACCAGCATTTGTAATAAACCTTTTAAAAGTAAATTACCATTAAAGAAAAACCCAAAAAATAAAATGAACTTTTGGTAAAATATCGCAAAGATAAAATGAAATCTGAGAATAACAGTGAAACCTTAATAACATAAACAGCAAATTAAAGTAAATTTCAAGTAAACATAACACAATATAGTGTAATATATGGTTGTTTAAAATAATTTTCTAAGTGTTTTACTTATTAATATTGTTAAACTTTTTATTTAGGTTTCACTGTTAAAATGTGATATTAATAACAAACATTTCCGAATTTGAAATAGAAAAAAAAACAACTTATCTTAAATGGTCAATACATTTAGTTTTCATAATAACCAACTAACAAACTAAAAAGACAAACTTTATTTTCTTTTATTCATAGCAAATAAACTTTAATAGTAATTTTTCTTAACTTTTTTTTATATAAAATACAAATATGAAAGATGTAAAAGAAGGAAAAACAAAAAACGGGCGGACAATGGTCTAGTGTCGGTCTAAAACTTGGTTAGATGGATGGATGGTGGTTTGTTAGTTAGTTAGTTATGGCTACATGAAGTATTTGTATGTTTCATTGCTTTAGTTGGTAGTCGCCGTGGTAACAGAGCAGCAATTTATGCCAATTACTCGTTTATTTACAGTTTCTAAATGTCTGTTTATATCTTTGGTTTATTTCTCGGTCTCTCTCTCTCTCTCGGTAAATTTTATTTACTTTATACGCATTTGCATTAAAGCCATAATCTAAATAATTTGTACATATAATGGTATGAATAGAAGAAATAGAAAAGAAAAAGAAACCAACCAATCAACTAACCAACAGAAAGACATGCAACAACACTTTTTGTATGAACAATATGAAAAACTTAGTATAATAGAAACAAATCTACCTCATCAAGTAAATTGCAACACGTCACTTTACTGCCAAAGTGAATAGTAAAGATTGCAGTTTGTTGCTGCTGCTGCCGTTTGTTGTCTAGTGTTGTAGCCGGTATAAATAAAATTGCAGCAACAAAACAACAACAGCAAAAAAAAAACTGTAAAGATGGCAGCAAGAAATATGAATTTAAATTTGCATAGTTAAATAGATAAATCTACATAAATTGCTTTGGTTTGTTTCTCTAGCTGACTGGCTGGCTGTGTGTGTTTTCACTCTATTGTGCAGAGATCCCAACACCCACATTTTTCTGTGTGTTTGCATGTGTTGTTTACCAAGATTGACCGTTTTTAAACCAAAATAACGAATGAAACGTTTTGAAATGGACAAAAAAAAAGTAAAAATTGTTTGCAGTTGTTTTTGGTAAATGATGAATTTAGCATTTGTTAAATTTTGATCATCATCGCCACCATCATCGTCACTAAAAGTCCAGGTTAACCCTTAAAAGGCCAGACACTATTTCTTAAATAAAGGAATTTTCAACCACTTCTAAAGAAGTCTAAATACAGTTGGACCTCGGTTATCCGTGATTCGATTAACCGGGAGCATCAATTATCCGGGAAAGAAGCAGATTTTTTTTTTGCTTCGCATAGGTTTAATTTTGTTTGCATTGATTAACCATGATTACTTCTATTATCGGGGATTATAAGCATATTTGTTTTTGATTACTTTTGAACAATTAAACAAAATGTGAACAAACCGAAAACGGGGAATTTCCTCATTTCCTCACTGTTTTTTTTTTTTTTTTATTTTATACATGTACATATATTATTTCAACATGTATGTGGTTATTATATAAATATGTATGTACAACAAATTCCATTAATTAATAAATGAAAAAAAAACTACTCAAAATTGTCCCTCAATTAACCGGGAAAATCGATTGTCCAGAATGCTTCCGGTCCCGACCATCACAGATAATCGAATTCCAACTATCTATTCATTGTACAAAAAAGTAATGAAAATTACATTCTTTGCAATCACTTCCAAAAATGTCTGTATAAATCTATTCTCGATGCAAATGGAAACTGATTCTATATAAAAGTATCCTTTCATCAAAAAATTAAAGAAGCAATAAAAATGTCATTATTCTTAAGTAATTTTTAACCACGTACAAAGAAGCGTACAAAAATCTATTAATATAAAATTATTATCGATTATTAGATGTAAGAATAGTAAGAGCATGCATTATATGACTACCTTGTGTTAAGTTTATTGCTTCGAAAAGTATTTCTCAGAACCTCCGAAGAGTTGATATTACTTCTTTTTCTCTTCTTTGTAAGTTCATTTAATGCTAGGGAGTTATAACCTTCATTATTGGTTGTTTTATAATAAAAGAGATCAAAAATAACGTTATATTTATTAAACTTAATACCTTTTCGTAATTGCTTTTGTTTTATCAGGAACAATTCTATCCTAATATAATTTTCAATGTCTCGTTTAAGACCTTTTCACCTAAAACTGTTTAAGAAATACCCAGAGTACAATTTTTTTTTTACTGTGCAAAATATTTACCAACCACATAATGGGGTTTAAATTTTAGCTTTATAACTTTTACAGACTGTGAAAGTAATTTTTTTTTCTTCTTTTTATTTCATTTATTTTCTTCTTTTTTTTTTCTTATGTGAATTGTAGATTTATATGACTTTTGCCTTAGGGTTTTCTCAGTTTCTTTTTCCACTGCAATTCCAGCTCGTTTTCTATGCAAGATTAGTTTGAAATGATAAAGTGCATTAGTTGTGTTAAAGGGAAGTGCGGGTAACAGCAGCAGTGGCAACAAAATGTTATTGGTGACATTTGTTTGTATATAAAAGATTGCTCTTAAAAGCAAAAACTTGCATACAAGTGTAATGTTAAAAGTCTTTAGTTTTTATTTTCTATTGCAGTAAATATTCAAAACATCATCATTATTGGCGACGACATTTCGATTGGATTTCTATAAGGAAATAAGTTTAAAACAGATTTTTAAAAAAAAGTTTCCAAATCATTGCAGGAAATATCTACTAATACTAATATTCCTTTTCAATAACATAAAAAGGGAATCAATTTTATATTTGAACAAAAATATTGTGAGCAATTGAACAAATCGAATTGAAATGAAAGTAAATGTTTAAAAATAAATAATTGTATTTATTAACAACATTTCTAAAATTCCGTTTTTAAGAAAAAGCTTGTCTTAAAATGTGTTTAGCCAGATATTAGGCAAACAAAATTACAACCCCCAATTATCTTCTCAAAGCTTTTATTGCAAATAATTTACTAACATTTATTATTATATTAGGGTTGGTTTTTATCAAATTAGTTATTACTTAAATACAACTAATAACAATAAAAAAATACGCATCTGCTTGTTATATATGTACATATGCCTGTATTCAAAGCGGAAGCAGCTGACACTTGAATTAGACAATTTGAAAGCAACATTTTTTGCAACTTTAAATTTTCGTAAATCATGTCAATAAGCTGACCAACAACAAAAAAAAGTTTACCGCCACTATTTTTCAAACAAAGAAAATTAGTTAAATGACAGTTTTTTTTTTACCGTTTTTGCAAATGCAAATGACAAAACGGAAATAAGAAAACACCCCGGTGTTACACGCAAATAAAGGACACGAAATATTTGTGCAAAATGTTAATTATGCAAATTCTAAGAGGCACGTGTTAGGGTCAGTTTAAGAACAGCATAAGGGTAGAAGGAAGTTGGTAATATAAATATAAATTATATTTGCGTGCATATATGTATGTATGTGTAAGAAGAATATTTTGAGAGCAATTTAAATAATAGAATCCACAAAATTTTCGAATTCATTTGTCTATTGTTTTGATCTGATTGTCTGATGAAAATGTGATTGGCCTACGGATTTGTAGCGAGAAATTGTAAATATAAAAATACATTTTTTATTTATTTATAACTGTTTAATATATAAAGCATTTTTTAAAGTTTTAAATAAATATAGAGCACAAAATAGGGCCTGTTTGGAAATGCATCACTGCACTGCATATGATGCGCATATGTGATTAGTTTGCGATGCTGATGCGAATCAGCTGATGCTGATGCGCAGACGAACAATAAATGAATTGTTTACAATTACGAACGCGGGAATATTAAAAATGGAGAAATTGACTTAGATGAAACCAAAAATGCTTCAAAATTGTGCAATCAGCAATATAAAAGGCGCTTGAAATATAAAAAAGGCAGGTATTATTAAAACTTTGTGTTCCAAAAGCAGACAAATCCCGAAAGTAATTAAATATATTAATATTATAAAGCAGTATCCTCCATGTCCAAACGGACTCTCACCAATAATTTGGAGAATTTTGCATCATTTTCTATTCTAAAAAAAATTATACAATGCATCAGCCATTTTTCTGATGCTTGTTTGCTGTTTTTTGCGCATCATCTGCTTCAGTGATGCATTTTAGAACACAATGCATTTGCAGTGATGCAACCTTTTGGTTTTCCGAACGTACTGCGCATCAAATGCAGTGCAGTGCAGTGATGCATTTTCGAACAGGCCCCATAGTAATAAATCCTTACAATAACTGAGAAAACTTAATTGCAACACACACTTGGCTCTATAAACTTGCTTGAGATCTTGTCAAGCAAATCGTTGTTCATTAACCAACTTAGATATTTTGCTCCATCTCTCTAATCTACAATCTTTGATAAATAATTTTATTTAACTATTTTTCCCTGTTTTTGGTTTTGTCACGAAAAATTAATTATCTTCCAGATATGCAAAAATGAATCTTGTCAAAGTTTAAAATTAATTATACAATTGCGTACCACATTTACTTCAGATGCTGGGTTTATCTCCTACAGATGCACCAGCCAGCCAACCATCTATGAAAATATCACACTAGAAACTTTTCTAAGAAACCATAATTTGGTTCTAAACTTGTGAACATTTCACATATAGTATGTACATACATACATATATTTGTATTTTTTTTTTAAGACAGAAACTTTTTATTTCAGAAGTAGTAGGTAGTATTACTTACTGTAAAGAGTGCCAGAAGTTTTTTACGTTATTTTTTTTTTTTTTTTTAGTTTGCATCATAAAAACTAATTCAATTAGTGCGAGTAGAGAAATAACAACGTCTGTCTGTCTCTTCTGACTCTTAAGCAACACAATTCCTGCAATACAATTCCCCAGTATTAGACGTATGAAATTCATATGGTCTAAACAAATTACATATTCCATACTGAAATCCCCCATCTGTAAGTAATAAAAAACTTATGTTTAAGAGAGACCAACAAATTCTTAAACAACGGCATACAAAAAAATGCACATGTTCGAAGTACTGAACTACTACTACTCGGTATTGTACACTATTCATTTGCGGTCATAAACTAAACTGTTTTTCTTTGAATGTGTTAGATGTCTAAGAATTTTGTAGATATGTATTTCGTTTTTTATCTCTATAGCCGGACAAGTATTGTTGTGTATTTGCTGTCATTTGGTTTACAACCAACCTCGTATGGAATTATACATAATTTTTGTTTAGTTGTTTTTATTTTTTTGACAAAAAGAAAAAAAAAATGCGTAAATGTTTATTACTTACAAGTCTGGTATTTGTATTTGTTGCGTGTATTTCATAAACTATTTGCAAATATTACAGCCATAAAATATCAAGCCATTAAAAGTGCACCATAATTATCTTGTTTTTGTTTGCGTTTTCTGTGGCAAGGTTTTTTTGCAACTGCATCTTAAATAAATAATTTAAGCGTAATAATATGTAATTACTGGTCATAATTAATAAACTTTTAACACTTTTTGTTCATAAAATCATATAAAAACTTCTGCTATATAATTTGTTAATAATATTTAGCACTACTGTTTTCATCAGTGTAAAATATGTAGGTAGTAATTAATTTTTAAACAGATTTTGTAGAATTCATATCGAGGAACAATTCAGTGGATATCTGTCAAAGAGCAGAACATGACCGACATTTTTTTTTTGCCATTAATGCTTTTTTGCCTTTAAAATTGCTATGCACTGTGGCTCACAGCTTATTTTATGAAGTGTTTTTTTTTTGTTTTTAAAGAAAACTAACAGGATCTTGAAATAGAAATTGGTGTCATTTAAAAGAGAAAATCTTATAGACTAAAAATGTACATTTTAATACATATATTAAAGCTAAAAAATTAACAATATCTCGTTTTTTCACGTCACAGCTTTTTGTATGCAGCGTTGCTGGTTTTTCGTTTTTTCTACTTCCATCAATAGAAATGAGTCAGCGTCGTTGAAGTCGTTAACTTTATAGCTTCCACAGTCCAAAAAATCATTAAGCACTTTTGCCATGAAAAGCGGGTCCATAAGAAAAGCAGAAAGGCACCAAGTATAATTGTTAATGAGCATGATGAGCAACATTTAAAAAAAAAATAAATCCAAGGCTCAGCTTCACACTTGATGTGAAAAAAACGAACATTTTTTTTTGTGTTTTTAGTTTTAGTATATTAAAACGTACATTTTTGTAATAAATTATTTTTGTTTGTTAGACTATCAGGCATATGATGTAAATCGAAAACGAATGACTTTTGGAAGTACATTTTAATGCATTTCTAATCTAATTTTTAAAATTTTTCTATTAAGATTCTCTTTAGTAGCACAATATCTTTATATTTTATGTGATAAAAGTTTTTCAATACAGAAATATTACGAAAAAATTGAATTCTAAAACTCATTCGTTTTCGATTTCCATCACATGCCTGTATAACATTCTTTCTTTTAAATGACACCTATTTCCTGTTAGTTTTCTTTTTATGGAGCTTTGAAAACAAACAAAAAATGCACAGCTGTGAGCCACTGTATTCGTTACCAGTTCATAGTTGAGCCATTTTTTCAGCATATAGCACCCAAAAATACAAAAATTAAAAGAAATTCACTTTTTTTTTTTTTTTTTTTTTGGACATTACAGTTGTTTGTCTGTAAATTTGATTAATAAATTTATACTTTTTCATTTGCTACAACTAATTTTAGTCATTTACACGTAAATACCATATAATTTTTTTAATTTTATTTCCATTTAATTTTGCTTTTGAGCATTACAACTCAATTTGAAAGCACTATGATTTTTATGGCCTGTCTACACCCGAAACAACTACAACACAAAAAGGTAGTAAAAACAAATAGAGCATATTTTAAGGGGGGATCGTAAAACAAAATTCGTATACAAACATCATTCATGGACCATAACTTTGGAAATAGCTACTGATGCTCAACCATTGAGCCAATAAAAAAATGTACGAATTTTTCATAACAAACTAAATAAACAAAAGGAAACTTTATTATCTTTAACTCTTCTCTTTCATTGACACCTTTGAGACAAAATGAACATATTTAGTCAGACTTAAGGTGAAACACAAGCTTTTGAACAATTTTATTTTAATGTCCAACATTTTGAATTTTTTTTATGCAGTTTGTTAGAAAAACGTACAATTACCTTTTTGCTCTTCTGACATGGGTGTAAATGTTTAGTTTGGTTTTAGTTATACATACATATTTATTTAAGTTGTTCTTTTTTTTTTTTGTACATACTTGTGCATTCAGTCAAAACCGGCAACAACTGTTTGGTGCTTTTTATTAGTTCGAAAATAAAAAGAGTATAACGAAAAAGTTATTGCTGCAAAAAGGTAACATACATATATTTTTTTCTGTATTTATATTTTGTTTATTGCTTTAGTTCTTTGCTATTTATTTGCTGTATTTTTTTTTATTCATTTTGGAATTGAAACAAAAGGTCTTCCTTTTTATTTGAAAGAGGTTAATAAACTAAAGATATTTTATATTTTGAGCAAAATTTGAACTTTTCACCTTGAGGATATTTAAATTATTGTATTATATTGCTGGCTTTATTTGTCATAAACAAATTTGATAAAAATTTAATTTGTTTTCAAAAGTTTGCAAATATTTGAATATGTTTCATTTGTAATGCAATTTTTGTTTGCTTGACTTTCATTTAAAACTTTTAATCCAAAAAGGAAATTATTTAAATTTGTAAAATTTATACATACATATGTATATAATTTCTACAAAATTCCCCTTTGCTACTCTGGGAACAACCAGTTGGAATCTGAATTTAATAATTTACATACATATATTATATTTATATATTCTGGATCCTTAAAGAAATGGAAATTGTTTGTATCTTGTATACATTGTTTGTATCTTGTATATATTTTTCAGAGATGTGGTGTACAATTAAATTGTCTCCTCAACCAAGCTTTCACCATAAATATCTTTCGTTTTTATATTAAATGAATATTCACATTTAGCTGATATCTTCAAGTTTAAGTCAAGTTTTGTAAAATTCAATCAAAATTCCATTTAAATAAAATACATTTTTATTGTTTTAGTGTTTTGGTAACGAATTTTCAATTTTCACGCATTTCAAACAGCGTTATAACAATAACAAGCTAAACTTTAATAAATTTTCAACAAAAAACCAGTTTTAAAAGTTTAAATGTCACTTAAGCACAATTATACATTGGTTGCAGATGCAGATTGGAAAACCAAAACAATAAAATAAAGAAATACATAATAAACATTAAATTATTCATGTCAGCACGTGATTTGGGTGAATTGTTTTAAACAAAATCCATGTTTTTTTTTTCTCCAAAAAACTGAAAACAGAAAACAATGAAAACGTTTAAATATTTATTTTGATACAATTTCAAAAAAAAAAAATGTGGTTAAAGACAAGCGTGACACTCTTCTGTAGAAAAACAAAAACAAAATACATACTTAATTCGAAAAGCTTGATGCCGTTTTAGCGATAAATAAAATTATGTATTGAAAAGAAACCAACAAAATACAATTGTTTTCTTGAAAAAAAAAAAAAAAAAAAAAAAAAAAAAAGCTGCAGCAGCAGCAGAAGACCAAAACCCAGTCATGTCATCAATGATTATAAAATGATTTATAGGTCTTAAGATAAACAGAGTCTTAAGTATTTTTTAAGCAGCAAAAGTCTCAAAACAAAATAAAGAAACTTAACTTAATAAAATAATAAAATACTAAAAAAGATACCTCTACAAAAATCCAAAATAAATTCAAATTTCTTTGAAAATGTAAACCTTAGAAACAGAAATTATATTTTTTTTTCTCTGTATAATTCTTTATTAAAAAAAAATAAAGACTAGAGAGAACTGTTTAGTGTTAATATAGATTTACCAAAAATTAGTTTAAGGCCCCGATTATCGTTCCCAACACTAAAATGTTGTGCTGTCTCGACTACAACACAACATGCATGTATTTAAGATTAAGCCGATAAGTGTTGTAAATCGTAATCGCAATTTACAACATACAACATCAAAATACATAGTGTTGTGAACGGCAATCGGGGCCTAAATTTAGTTACAGAAATGCATGAGTGTATTCGATATTTAATGCTTAACACGATCAATTGTAACCAGCGCTTGCCAAAAAAAAAAAAAAAAAAAAAAGTAACAAGAACTAACACAAAACCAGTCATCTAACAGGTTTCTAGAGTGTAAGAAAAGTACCAACCAGTTCTAGTTGTAACACTTTATACGAAGTGGACATTAATATAATTGACAACATTAACCGGCCTCTAATCTAATCCTAGCAAAGAAATGCACTTAAAAGTATTAAACAGTTTTTAAGTGCAAAAACTTAAATGCAATAGTTTTTCATTTTATTTCAATTAATAAAACAATTTCCTTAAATAGCAACAAGCGCGATTTAGCAATTTTTAAGAAATAAAACTTTAAATTCTCACGTACCCATACAATCACCCCTACGTGAATAAAAATTCCACATGAAATTTGGTCCCTTTTATTTTTTTAACATTGAATTTTAATAGGAAAAATGTGAAAAGGGAACAAATTTAATGGGGAGTTTTTATTCACGATAGGGGTGATTATTTAAAGATTTTAAAAGCTATACCACATGATAATACTGTTGTTTAATCCACCACTTTTTTTTTTGTTAATAATTCCATATATCATACATGAATGGTTGTTAAAATAAAAGTACTTTCCGAACCGCGTTTTCTTTCTCCGTTCTTTTTTATTTTTAATAAACCGTGCGACAAGAAAAAAAAATTAATTATGTCACATTATGTAATTTGATAAGATTTTCAATATTCCAAGTTTGGTTTGATAGGATTTTTGGACTCCTTTGTATTGTCTGTTTTAATTTATATTTGTCTTATTTTTTTTTTGTGGTGGCAACAGCTCTTAGTAGTTGTCATCGGTTTTACAATACAACACCAGCGAGTAAAATGATACAGATCTTTAAAAAAAAACCTTTAAATAAAAACGTACATAAATATCCAAGTAGTTGTGTATTTTTTTTATAAGAAAACCACAGTGGCAGTGGTATGTGTTATTGTTGTTCCACTGAATATAAAACAACAAGACACGATTTTGTACACGTTGTTTTAGTTGTTCAGGTAACAATGCCAAGGCAGGTAAAAAAATATATTTTCATATAAAAACAACAATAATACCAAATATAGGCCCCCTTTTTTATTTCATGGAGATTATCTTTTCAATAATAAGAAGAAAACAAAAAAACTGAAGCACCAACAAAATGAACACAATAAAAAAAAACTTCAAAACTTTAAATCTTCTTTTATTATAAGATCAGCTAAATGTAAGCTGCAGCGCTACTGTAAGGAAAAGTAATGAAATTTTGGTTTTATTTGTTTGGTAAAGATAAAGTGTAGGGAGAAAGAGTTTTTTCGAAAGAAATATATATAAATATATAAATATATTTAACAATTTGTGTTGATCTTAATAGATGTATTAATATTAATATAATCATCGGAAACTTGAACCATTTTTGTTTATACCAATTTTTAAACTTTTCTGCAATATTTAGTATTTTGTAGCTGAAGTCCCCTTTCGACTTTTATTTCATAAAAAAAGTTTTAATTTAATTTAATTAAAATTTTGCCTATTTTTAGGCACTTAAAAATTTTGCAGTTTTCTCTTGTCTACTTTTAGGAACATAAACAAATTTAAACTAGTTTAGTTTGGTATTGCATTTTTTAAACAAAAAAAGTTATTAACAAATCCTTTTTTAATCCACTTAAAATGTTTCTGTTCTCTTTCTGATTATACCAAATCATTCTACATAAACTGCGCTTAGTATGCTCCATCAAATGCTTTCTATTTTGTGCACATTTGTAATAATCGCCTTAAATTACATTCATGTATCATGTAATTATTGCCATAAATGCTATTTTTTTTCTCTTTAACATCGTTTTTTTTTTGTCAAAGAAATTAAATATGTATTTAATATTAGTAAAGATCCTTCTTTATTCACACTTATTAAAACATTTATGATAATTTTTTGAGTGCCCTAAAGTAAAGAGTTGTTATGACTGAGTGTGAATATTATAGACATAATTTTTTTTATCCTTTCATCAATTGATAAACCTGGCACAAACCTTTTTAGAAATCCTATCTTAAAGCTGTTTACATTTTTGAGGCCATTCTAATACATATTTCTTAGTGTTGTAATTAAAGTGGCATTATTAAATTTATGGAGGATAATAATTAAATTTTTACATTTTATGGGGAAAATAGGATTATGTGAATAAAACTCCTACAGATTATTATTACATTGTTGTTATAGTCCAGCTTATAATCTTGCATCAGAATGAATAAATTACAATTCCAAAACAATTGAATGCCAATATAAAATTCTAGATTTAAAATTACACAGCAAATATTTTCATAACAAAGCAATAATAGGCAATTTGACCGATTGTTTTGAACCGGTTTTGTCATTGGATTAGTCTTCACGTTTATAAATACGGATTAAATGTCGCTAAAATAACTAGCCATTACTAAACTACTTGCAAATAATATAATGATATGTATATGAAAAAAATTGGTCCAGTAGGATCTGAGTTATAGGTCAAAGTTTCAGACTACCTCTATCTTTTTCAGATATTTTTTTTTTGCTGTTTTCTTCAAATATAATGTAGATAATATCTTGAAATTTTGCACATATTATTTGTGTTATACATAGAAGGACAAGTCCTGTTGAAAATGGTAGGAATCGGTCCACGATTTCTTATAGCCCCCATACATATGTCTTCCTGGAATATGGCTTTATGATACATAAATGTCTATAGAAAAACCGTATCTAAACAAAACTCTGTTTGCATCGGTCCATAATTTTGACATAGCCCCATACAAAGACCACTTCCGAAATTCATTTAAATGAACATAAATCTTTAATAAAAATGACTGTTAAACGACAAGCATAATCAAAATATACATTTAACTCGTGGTACAAAATTTTATGATGAATCTCCATTATAAGTGACTCTTACTTAAAATTAGAGATTTATGGCCTAATTCATAAAACTTACAACAGGTTTATAAGATTTGCTTTATAAACCTGTTGTAAGCTTTTATGCATAAGGGGGTTAGTTTGGCCATTCGAGCAATAAAAGCCTACCACTGCTTTTAAAGCAGTCTTTGCTTTAGTGTTGAGAGATCTTTTATTAGCAATGAAAAACCTTGTTCCATCTTAATAGTTTCCAATTACACTTTAAAATAACTCAGTCTTCTTTTATACTAATTATTTATTTCATATTTTTAATAATTATTGTTGTTTTTTTCTACCATAAATAACGAATGAAAAAAGTTAGTTTTTAATAATTTTTCAACAATTGCGTTGTAGACTTGCAGTAATAATTTGAATGAAATGTAGGCCCAAAATACAATTACAACACTCTCGAATACATATTTCAAATTTTCAAACTACGCTGTAAATAAATACATTTTTCATTCTAGAATTTCCATTTAACTTTTTTTTTTATTTATTTTTTAAGTCATATAACAAGTGAAGGGAATTGCCTGCATACAATGTATTGAATTTTATGATTGATTTTAAAATGCCATAAATTTTAAACAAAATAATTACTACTTTATTTTCGTCCATTTGTTTATATATGTGTTCATTTTTAAACAATAATATTTTTTTCTTACATTTTATGCATTTAGTGCGTGACTTTTGTTGAATTGTATAAAAATCTAAATAGAATTCATCTTAATAATTCTAATTAAAAATGGCAAAAGAAAAAAATTGCAGAAAATCGTAAAGAAATAATATTGTTTTTAGCAAATATGCAAATTATGTACATATGTATCTCATAAACCAAACCGTACCATTTCAACAAACGTAACAATATTTTTGTTAACCTTGGTTAGTTATGTATGAAAACTTTAGCTTAATTGTAGAAAATATATATGAATAAATCAAATTTAATAAAAATACATGATAACTAAAGTTAAATATTGGCAAGAAAAACAAATATTGCGTCGTAATAAGGTGAATTGTAATAAGGAAATGTTTGTAAAGAATTAAAAAAAACACACATACATACATATAATCCATACTGATTAGTTTATCTTATGACATTTACTTAAATGTCATTGCAAATTTGCTTAGCAAGACAGTCAAGCTTGAGAGACAAAGAGTAAGTGTTAACAACTTAATTTCTTAACTCATTTTAGCTTAATATCTGTAATTAACTTAATAGGTTTTCATTTTGTTTTTTTTTTCAACGTCCAAGATCTTAGACCGAACATATAATATGTATGTTAAGATTGTCATCTGTTTATTTTTCATTTTGTTTTTCTCAAAATCCTCTAGTCTTTTGTTTCAAACATTAAGTGCTCTCACTTTTACAAAATAATTATCACCATCACAATCATAAGCATCATTTATTTATGCAACATGTCTGCAAGAAAAGAGCAACATCTTTACAAATAAAAAAAAAATAATCATGTGAACAACTAATACTCTGCTATCTGTAGTAGTGTGTCACTTTGCGTACTTTGAACAGTCAATTTAATAGTAATTAAATGCATTTATTTTCCTTCTCTCATAAATTTAGTCAAAAAAGATTTAAGATAGTGTTTAATAGATCAACACTCCTTGACAGACACAAAATTTGTGTATTTGTGGAATTTTTTTCTGTATTTTTACCAACAGTAAAGGTTTCCAAAACTAATATCTCTTATTTAAACTTTACAAAATGCGACAGATAGATTTTTCAAAGTATGACACAAGCTTTCAATTAAAATTTTTCTAATTAAAACGGAATAATAAAGAATATAATTGTATTAAAAATAATTGTATTATCTTAAAATCGTGCATTAGATATCGTTCGGGCCCTAGGAGAAATGAGTGCCGACCACTAATTTAAACAAAACAATTTATACATAAACAGGTTTACAAGTGGGAACTCAACATACAAAAATCATGTCTTGAAAAGTGCTTTGCACACCTTTTTTGGTGCTTTTTCAAATTGTTTGTGCATAAAATTCCTTAGTGGTTGCGCGGTGGGTGCACTTTTTTATTTGTGTTAATTTCGGTGCTTTTTTTAATTTTTCCAAAAATGTGATGAAATTTTTATTTTTACTAATTTTTAATTGCAGTTTTTTAATAATTGATTATCATGAATCTATACGATAAAAAAGGACCTTATTAAATGTATTTTAAATACGAATGAATACATATTATCAAATTCGTCACATGAAGGTTATTGCTAAAGGTGAATAGGGTTAAAATCTTTGTTTAAAAATAAAACTCAAATTTTCTCCTGCTTTCAAAATGTTGCTTTAACCGGTACATGATGAAGAACTGCCAAAAGAAGCTCAATATTTTACTGGGTCAGATTATGTACATCAGAGCGAAATACACAATGATGCCCAGTTTATTATTATTTAACTCTTTTTCGTGTACATTCTTAAATTTCAGTGAGATTTATACAGCAACTAAATTTTTCATTTCAGCCACATTCCTTAAATAGTTTTAACTAATTTGTAATGATAAAAAATTATCTCAAAAATTATCATTAACTTTTATAAAAAAAAACAAGCACAATAAAATATACAAATTTAAAAAGAAACTAAACCAACTAATTTAAATAGCTCACGCTTTTGCATTTTTCAAAGGAAATTTGCATGGCATTTACAGTCATAAAATCCCAAACAACAAAACAACTAAAAAAAACTACAAAAAATAGTTTTGTTAAAAATAGATTACTACAACAAAGTACTTAAAACTAATTTATAAATTAAAAAAAATATATATATATAATTTTTGCATAAAATTATAATAAAAATAGAAAGAAAAACAACAACGTTTATAATTAACGCATAAATAATCTATGAAGTAAAATAGTAAGAAAAGGAAAAAAGCAATACTAAACTGTCAGTCAATTGCATTTGCGGTTGGTTTGCTCACACACTGACGAAAAGTCAAACTGACAAAAACAAGTCGTTAAGCAAAAAATAAACAAAAAACATAAAATGTGCATTGTAATCTAATACATTTGCAGTGACCGAGAAGTTTTCATAGTACGACAACTAGCTAGCATATGCTCGTCTCGTTACTGACTGTCTAAACGCACGCTGCACGGCAGCAGCAAACAGCATGTAACCGAGTGTGGCAGCAGAAACTACGTTACCATATGTGTCTATGCCTGTATGTTATTGGCTGTGTCCGTGTGTGCGCTACGTTACAACGTAGTCGTTTAGCATTGAATTAGAGCGATGAACTTTAAGCAGTGCAAATTATCAACTCGCTCGCTAGTTGGTTCATTCGCTTACATTAGCCCAACAACAAAAAGAGCAATAAAACCACATGTATGCGAAAAGCAAAAAAAAAAGGCACGCGTAATACTTGCGTTACGTTGCGCATAAATTATTTATAATTTTGTTATTTTTTCGGTTTTGTTTAAATGCATAATTTTGTTTTGCTATTTTTTATTTTTTGATTGTTTAGAAAAAGTATTTGAGGCATAACAATTTTATACACATGATAAGTGATTGATTGAATTAGATATTATTAAAAATAAATTATTTAATTGCTTTTTAAATGTGCGAGTGTGGAGGATTTTTAGGTTAATTTTTTGTTATAATTTATGAAAAATAAACAAATTCATAGTGGCAATAAGAAAATTAAAATTCCAGACGATTGAAATAGTTTTAATATTAATTTAAAAAGAAAAATAACCAAGTTCTTTATAACAATCTAGTTTTAGAAAACCGCACATTAACCAATATTTTGCCATTATTCGTATAAGTTTCTTTAAAAGCTTTAAAATGTTTTAGATTATATGTTTTATAATTCAAAAAGGAAATTATTAGAATTTTCCTTAGCAAATTTACAAATTTAGTTAAGACTCGCTTTTAAATTGATTAAATCAATGATCTGCATTCATAGTCATCATAGAACCTATAAGTATAAATAACACGAACGACAAAAAAGTTTTTAAAATTTAAAAAACAAGAAACAAAAATCGAAATAAACAGCAGATCAGAAAGAAAGTGCCTGTTATTATTATCCATGTGACATGTGCCGATCATTAGTCTAAACTAATTATTTTCTATTTCATAAATTTTTCATCGCAGTTTAATATTCCTCTGCAGAACAAAATCACATTATCGTGAATCACATCTAAATCAAATTTGTAGATTTTTCTTAAAGTGCTTTCAGACGGGATGTATTTTACCGCCCTTATTCATAAACGATTATTAAATTTAACAAACGTTTATTAAGCAAATTTTTATATGCAAATCTGCCTTAATAAACGTTTGTTAAATTTAATAATCGTTTATGAATAAGGGGGTACATATGTACTGTCACTTTTCTTACCCATATGTTATTCCGTATGTATGTCAAAATTTCTATTTTACATACGATTCATAATTTTTGCTATCACACCTGCTTATGTTTTTCCGTATGATATAACCTATAAATGTAAACAAAAGCTGACTTTTTCACGTGTATAAATTTCAAGAATTGCATCTTTTGGCCAATCTAACTGCAATAAATATAATAAACATAATTTAATTTATTAAAAATCAAAAAATACTTCCTTGTCCATATTCATTAACCATTTTCTTTAATTTTTCTTTACAATATATTTTTTCAAACAATTTTGTTTCAAAACAAACCAGCTGTTTGGTTTATGTTTGTCACAGGAAAATAGAGCGTGTTCTAATCGAAAAAATTACATATTTTACATATGAAACCCAAACTTGTATATATTTTAAAATAACAGTTTCCTTCAGAAGTTATATTTCCAAAAAAAAATTTTGCCATTTTTTTTTATTGCGTCAATTTTTTTCAGTCAAACTATGCAAAATTTAAACAACTGTTAAATAAACATTTAACAATGGAAAACTAACCAAGCTGAAAGTTAGAAAAAACTAACTTACAACAACTTAAAAAAGTATGTGAAAATTTGTAAAATATACTTAAACATGCATAAAAGAAAGACCCACAAATAAAGCTCTTCATATGCGATAAAAAATCTACAGATTATGATGCAAATCTGCCAACGCTTTCCTCAAAGCAACTACATGTGACATAAAAAAAAAATATAAAGAGACATAAATATGACAAACGAACAAATAGACAGACATATAATAATATTATTACTTTAATTATTATAATGATGACTTTCAATTCAGCCTGCAGTTCTAAAGGGGGACCTGCAGTTACTACGATCATTCTTATAAGGTGTTTTGTAGTGTTAAGCTATAAAAATTGTATCAAATGGTCTATCAAGACCGATAGCTACTTTGAGTAGTTGACATGCCACCAAGCAGTCTCCTTTCACTGGTAACTGGTATTAATATCGAACCAACTGTAATAGAAATAGGATGCTCTACTAGTTCAATATCTACATAATTTAAATCAACCTACTCGCTATAATACACAAATGTTCAATCACTGCAAGTATGTTGTGTTTTTAAGAAGCTAACACATTCATGAAAGCGTAACTAGTTCCAAGGTTTGCAGGGCAACTTGCAACGTCATATCAGTAGCAGGATGAATGGGATAATCATCTTGATTTCGAGTGACAAACGACACAAATTAATCACTTCAGATGTGAATATATTAAAAAGTAAAAAAAAAAACACTATATTTACATTATGTTTTTAATGCCTATGTGTATGTTGTCATATCAGTAGTATTGTATCAGTGCATGACCAACTGTCTGCTAATTAAGATAGTTTTTTGTTTTTTTTTTTTGTTTTTTATTTTGTGTTAAACGTTTTCTTGCGTTATGATGATATATTCCCCACTTGTTGGTTCAACTTTAACGATTTAAGTTAAATCAGCATAAATATTTTAATGAAATGTTATCTACTAGATACTGTCTACAATAATTTGCCACAAATGGTAGCAATATGTAGTTAAATGTTAAATGTTGAGATTAGACCGAATAAATATGACACTTTTGTAAAAAAAAAAAAATAATTTTTGAAAATTAATTTTAATAGGATTAATGCAAAAAATAATTTAGCTTTGCTGCCCCTCAAAATTCCCTGATGAATCACAGTGAGACTGATTGCAAAAAATCGCATAAAAAATAATATTTAGACTTTTCATCCAATTTATAGAAAAGGCTCTAAGCTTTTAGTAATTCAGTATCGTAAACTTCTTCTGTAAGCAACCTGTAGCTCAGTTGACCAATTTGGCTGAATTTTATTTTAAAATTTCTAAGGAACACAATAATATGGACAGTTCAAAGTAAAAAAAACACCATAAATCTGAACAAATCAATCTAAAAGTCTGTGGAAATGAGATTATCACTTTTACACTTCATAGATTTATGTATCCAATACTTTGACAAACGCAACATGCCCTCCCTCAACTACTACACTGTTGCTTGTGGCTGTGGATAAATGGAAGTTTGATAGAAACATCATAGTAGCAAAAACCAATATGTAGTTAATGAACGGCCAAGACCGAGTAAATGGATATGAATGAGTTTCAATAGTACGTTTGTTTTATTGCTGTTTCTTTTTTCACTCATGTTTTCTGTTATTGTTGTTGTACATATTTCATTTCGATTTGTTTAACACGCGAGTTCATTGAACTAAATTGCTGAAAATGTGCAACACAAACAAAGCAGTAAACTATCAGCAGCAACAACACCAGCTATGACAGCCACAACAGTATTAGTAGCAACAATAACAACAACATGAATAAAATGTTAAGACGCGTATAACGTTGTCGCCTGCACTGTGTGTTCAGCTAGTAGCAGGTCGGTAGCAGTGCTGAGCGTTTTGCAGTGAGTGAACGAGCAATCACAACAACAAAAAAACACAACTGAACTAATGCTATACTCTGCTGTCTACGTTTTGTTGTATTTGTAGTCATCCGTTGTAGTTATTAAAATTTTTTTCTATTGCTATTTCTATTTTTTTTTTTTGTTTCGTTTTTCTATATTTCTATTTTTTGTTGGTCAATAGAAACTTGTGTATGATAGGTCGCTTATTTAAACATTTTCATAATACAGCCAACAGGGGGTCGCAGCTTTGAAAGAATGAATTCGTTATAAAACTTCATAGATATGTATATGTTTGTAAAACATTTACTTTTCACAAGAATACGATTTTTAAAACAAAAATTTTGTTAAAAATATGTTGTAAAAGAAACTTTTTAAAATCGAATTTCAAAAAGACATTTTTTAAAAACTGTTGAAACAATTAATATTTTATGGGGGCTTTTTAGAAAAGTACTTGAAAAGGTACCATTCAAACGATATTTTTTTAAGAAAAGAACTTTAAACAAATTTAAAAAACCTTTTTAAAATTATCTTTCTAAACTTATTTTATAAATAAATCATTGTCTTGATTTAATCTCTTCACAATAATTTTCACTAATTTCCTTATTCCGTTAGTGTTTTATATATTTGTTTATGTTTTTATTGTATTAATAATATCATAATTTTTGGTAGACTTGCAATAAGTAAAAAGTACTTTTTCAAAATTTTTAATTTCTAAAAAAGATTTTTGATGTCTTAACTATTTATTAGACTTTTTGACAATTTCTTATTAGGAAAAACCAAATTTTTATTTGAGATGTATTTATACTTGAAATCTGCCATTGCCTCCCAGAGGGATACTTTAAGAATTTTAACAATATATTTAGTTTTGTTTAACATTTCCATCACAGGTAAAACTAAATTTTCTAGCCACTATTGAATTTGATTATTTTTTAATTTAAACAACATATCTAAGTTAAACTTTTATTAAAAGTACTGCATTTTTTGCTATTACTATAATTTCTAATTATTGTAGTAGATAGCAGTTGTTGTTGTGTGTTTTTTTTTTATTTCTATTTTCCATCTTTTGTCATTACGTTCATTAGTACTCGTGTAAAAAAAAGTGCAATTTTTTTGTTTGTTTGTAATGATTGTTGTTAAATGTAATGATGATGTCGATGTTTTGATGACTACATACACTTCTATTCAATTCAAACACAATATATTGTATCATCTTCGAGTGTAGCTAAATATATTTGTATGTAGTAAATATACAACTTAGCTAGTAAATGTAGTTGCATATACATACATACATACATATGTATATGTAGTATTGTGTTTGTTTATATTTGCATTATTACTATTGTGTTTTTTTTTTATTTTCAATGTATTTTTTTCTTTTACAATTTCTATTGAATAATTTGTTTGTTGTTTGACTTTTGTCTATTTCTATAGATATCAGCTGTTTCTATTTTTTCTATTTTTGCTTGATTTTTCTCTCTATTTTTTTTTAATTTTGTTGCTTGTTTTGTGTTCATGCTGAAAAATATCTTTCTAAACAAAAAAGCACAAATTAAGTTTAATGACCGCCTACAAGGCATTTAAAACATATTTTTGCCTAGAAGTAGAAATTGTTTTTTTTTTTACATAAAAAAAAAATGTTTGTGTATTCCTTGCTTGCATTGTATCGAGTGTTCAGATAATAATAAAAAATAAACAAGCCAGCACAACATGCGATTAGAAACAATTTCTATATTCGTACTTGTTATACAAATTAGTGTGAGTTTGTAGCTTCGTGGGTAATTTTTATTTGTTGTAATTAAATAAATTATTTAAATTTGAGATTAATATTTAGCAAGTATATTTTAATTTTTAAAATTAAACCAAAAAACAAATGGGGCTTCAGTAGACTGAAGTTACGATACCCTTTATTTGTAAAGCATACAAATTAACTAAACGTTTTATATATCACAGCAGAAGAAATTGTGTATACGTTTCTTCAAAGTGTGACCTGCTGCTGATTTGCCCAGCTATTTGATCAAATGCATGAGAAAATTATATCCCCCTTATTCAAAAAAGATTATTAAATTTAACAAACGTTTATTAAGCAAATTTTTATATGCAAATCTGTCTTAATAAACGATTGTTAAATTTAATAATCGTTTTTGAATAAGGGGGTAAGTACCTATTTGCTTAACCTTTTCATTGCCTTATTAGTCAGCAGCAGGAGGGTTATTGCGTATTTCGATTCGAAAGCAAAAGCTTTCGAAATACAATATAAAATGTATACAAATTCGAACGATTTTCTTTTCAAATCGAACTGCACAATAATGCCCCAGATCTTTCAGGTTATATCAAAAGCAATTGTCGTAAGAAGTATTAGAATTTTAAGTTTTTCTATCTGCGAATTAGTTTTCCTACGTATTTAGAATTGAATATTTATAAATCAATTTAATATTTAAATTGAATTTATACATATAAACCAATCCCCTTTTTTGTTTGATGTACAAAGCATCATTTTTCATGTTCATTTTAAATAAAATGAACTGTGTATATTTGTTAATTACCTGTCAAATGTCAACAAGTTGTTAATTATTGTTTAATCAAAAAGAGTTGTATGAATATTGTTTGTTTTAATGTTTGTTTGTATGACTGTCTATATGTCGTATTGTATTTGTCAACTTAAGTTCGAATGCAAAATGTAAATATTTTTTTTTTTGTTCAAATTTTAAAAATAAAAATCAACTTACTTTACATGACTCGTATGAGTTAAAAACTTACATATATTTGTTTGTTAAGTGTCTTGACTTGTTTGAGTGTGTGGCCGTCTTTGGGTCTGTCTGTCTGTCCGTCTATCCGTTCATGTAGAAAAATGTCCCTGACAAAAATGCATATTTGATTAGAATTGATTATAATTATTATTAAATGAATAAAAATAACGCAAAATTTTGTGTTGTACATTTTCAATAATGTAGTCTATTACATGTAGTGTATTACAAAAGAATATGTATGTACGTGTTTGCAACACCCAGTTTGTATAATTTGTTTGTTTTTGTTTAAAATATAAATGACATTATTCAATGTTATTGATATTTAATTAGAGCTGATATTAATCACATTTGATTGTGGTGAAATTTTTCTTAATTTTACTTAACAGCTCAAGTTTATTAAAAATTAATTAATTGAAAATTATAAAATTTAAAACCGAACAATTGCAAATATATTTAAGAAAACAACTTAAGACTAAAAATAATAAAAAAAAGCTTTAATTATTTTCTTAAAATGATATTTAAATGTTGGAAAAGTTTGTAATTGTTTATACAAGTTTAACCTAAAATTATTATTACACAACATTTTTACCTTTCCTCGTTTAGTGACTTTATTGTTTTATCCTAAATCTTTATAATGATTGATTTCTTTTGCATTTTCGTTTAGTTTCCAATCTAATAACTCATTGGCTATCAACATCAATTATATTTGAATCTATTTGTTATCTAACTTTTAATACGTTTTAGCGATAAAGTCATAATTAAGATATCAAATAACCCAGCTTTATTATTGCAATAACCGTAACTAATAGAGTTGTTGTAAAAATATAACAGTAACAAAAGTAACCTAATCCATAAGCTATTCAATTAAGCTATCTATCAGTATGATTATATTTAAGCTTTAAGTTCTGTATATTTTTTAATCTTTCCTCCAGAAACCTTTTTTATTTTGTAAACCCAATTGGGTGACTAATGTTTAATTTTCATTGCTATTTAATTATTTTGTTAACTGTCCACATATACATACATATATTTTCCATAAATTTAGTTAGTTGTTCATTGTATTTATATTATTGTACAATGTACAAAAAAAAAATTAATTTTTACTAACTCAAGTCAATGTTTGTTATTGACCTAGAAAATGAGAATTTAAAACATTGCTAATGGTTTTTACTATTTAAAACAAATCGTTTATATTGCTGTATAGCGAATTGAACTGTTTATTGAGATTTTTTTTTTTAATTTTTGTTTCAAATACACTGTGAGTTATAAAATGCTGAGTTTTTTGTTCCATCGTTTATTTTGGCTTATAATCTATAATGACTTTTTATATAAAGTGTGCAATATTTGCTCATGAATTTGAAAGCGCTTGGGTAAATACAAGTTTACGATTGTATGTATTTTAAACATATTCGTCCCAATTATAAATAAATAATCCGCGGGAGCTTTTTCCCTTTTTATTTTCTGAACATTAGATTTGAATAGAAAGAATTATTTTTGTAAATTTTCTCTTTACTTTTTGTTTGAACATTTTATAATGAAAGTGCTTTTAGGATCATTATTCAATTGTTGACGTGAACATTTTCCCTTAAAGTCTCACTGAATAAAAATTCCTTATACATTTATTTCAATGTCTGCAGGACAAATCATCAATTTGTCAATAGTACAATACTAAAAAGACCACTCACATTACCAAGATATTTCTAAAACCAAGTACTCTGTTCAAATTTGGGAAAAATGTTGAGCAACATTAATTATTTCATACGGAAAATTTGACGTGTAGCTAATGTACTTTTGTAAACAAAACACATACATATGTTTTGCTTTTTTGTGAATTTAAATCGAAAATAAATAAAAGTTAAAATATTAAAAAAATCTGTGTTTAATCGAAATCGTTAAATAAAAATGAATTAACAAATATTACTGGCCGCTTGTGCAGCAGTACAACACGTAATAGATATTGTTGTTGCGACAGAAGTGCTTTTGGATGAAAATTCCACGTGAAACAAGTGCTACTTTAATTATTTCGCTGTGAAAAAATAATGATGCCAGATACATTTCATATGTTTTTCACAACATGAAATTCTGCAACATTTTTTCATGAAAATTTCATGTGATTTTTTTTAACATGTATTTTGACAGCATTTCACTTGAAATTTTGAACAGAGTTAAGGTTGAAAAAATAAATGTTGGAAACCTCTGTCTTTCCAAAGCAGATATTTCAGTATTGTTATACTTTTTTATACCCTTTACATTCATTAGAAGGGATATATAAGTTTGTCATTCCGTTTGTAATTTCCACAATATAATTTTCCGACCCTATAAAGTATATATATTCTGGATCCTTATAGATAGCGGAGTCTATTAAGACATATCACTCTGTCTGTTGAAATCAATTTTCTGAAGTCTCGAGATATCTTCGGGATCCAAATCTTCATTAATTCTGTCAGACGCGATTTCGAGAAGTATGCTATTTAAAATCAGCAAAATCCGTCCATAAATAACGGAGATATGAGCAAAAATTCGAGACAACCTCTGAAAATTTCATCAAAAAAACTATCAAACAAAGTGTATTAATATAATATAATATATGTACATATACATATATATATATATGTATGTATGTATATAATATAATTATGCATCCACAACAAAGGTGAAGGGTATATAAGATTCGGCATAGCCGAGTATAGCACTCTTACCTATATTATACTTATTTTTCAACTGTTGCCTGCTTTGTTATTCTTCTGGTTTACTCAGCTATTAATTTTAATGTATAGTACATATGTAGGTATGTAGTTTTAAAATATTTAACTGAGTTTTAAAACTATTGTGAATGGTTTTAGTAAAATATTTTCGAAAATAAAATTCATAGGCGCATATTCAGAAATGATATCTAAGTTTAAACTTTTTTAAGTACCAACTTAAGTTATTCTTAGTTGATTACTTTCAGCACAAAAAATTACAACTTAATTATGGGTAAAGCTGTAACTAAATGTCAACTAACAAATCCATTTAAAGAACAACTGATTGATTTTATTTCTTGTCGTCGATGATGATGTTAACATATTTGGCCACCAATTTTTTAAATGTAGTTTTTTCATCTGGCGACCAATTTGAGTCTCTCTAAAATACACAAAGTAATAAATACATATTTTTTCTAACAACAATAATAAACTTACCTCATTTTCTTTGATAATTGTGTCCATTTTAACAAAAAAAAAAAAATCACAAAAAAAAAACAAACTAGGGATGTGTTTTTCGTCAACAAAAATCTACTAAATGCAGTGTTGCATTTATTTTAACAGCTAAAAGCAGTTGCTAAGTTAGTTATGATTTGTGAATAAGATCTTTAACTATTTATGAACTATTTTTTAGTTTCTGTTTAATAAGTTTCGACTTTAGTTACGATTTCTGAATATGCGCCATAATGTTTTTGCAGTGTACACAATATGTGCACTGGTATGAAAATATCATGTAGCATAAATATTTAAAATAAAATAATCTATTTCGATATAAACTGATTTATGAGTTTTTCATACACACTTTTAAAGTGTTTTACAAAACATCGCCGTCGTCGTCGTTTTCATCTAATAGGCCCGATTACATTGAGAGTGGGTGACGGACGTAGACAGACTTAGAATTAAACACACATGCGATTTTTCTAATTAAATAAAATTTATTAAAATGTTAAAGCTTAAGGCTATAAATAAACGAAACAAGTAATTAGTTTTGTGCAAAAAAAGTTAATAATTGCTACATATTTTACTATAATTAAAGCCCCCTAAATTAAGTATTACAAAGATTAAATAAAGTAATAAATAATAATTAATATTTTTTTTTCTGTTTTGTTCTCTTTTTAGGTATGTTCATTAACAGTTTAAATACAGTGGTAAATATAGAAATTGTTTATATTATTAGGTTTTTTTTTGTTTAACTGTGTATATGTTAAAATAATTTACATATTTTTTAGTAGTAATTATCACTACTATTTATTGTAATTATTATTGGCCTCTATTTTGAAGTAAGTATTTTGTTTTATATGTATATTCTTTGTTTTGAAATTTTACCGCCTTAAAATGTTTGATATTTAGATCACTTTGGGATGTTTACAACATTTTCAAATTTTAATCTCTTCATATTACAAATTCGTTGTAAGTTTATGGATGTTTGGTTACCATTGTTGTTTAGAAGTGGGAGTGTTTCGAAATTATTTTGTATTTCCGCCTTTTCTGTTAAAAGTCGAAAAGAACTGAATGTGTTTTTGTGTTTGTTTTTTCAACTGTAATATAGTCTAGTCTAGTCTTGCCTTGTGGCGCTTTTGTGTCTCTTTCTTACAAAAAACTATAAGTATTTTCTGTTCCTTTAGAATATTATTTATGTTTTTTTTTTATTGAAATTTAACTATATTCAGTTTAAATTCCCACGTTAAATACTTAAGCTAATTTAAAATGTATTCAAATGCTACTTTAAAAATCAGGCTGTAAAGGGCTGTAATATTTAAAAAAAAAATACTTTACTACAAAAGTAAATGTTTAAACTTTCTTTTCATTAAGGATTAGAAAAGATGGTATAAAAATAGCTTTAATTATATTAAATGTTTTAAAAAATTGCCATGCTTTTTAAAAACAAATTACTTTTACAGTATTAATTAAACAATTTTCAACTTTAATTCAAATTTCCGCCTGCTTTTTTTTAGCACTCCCACTTGTTCACACTACAAAAGTTGTAATGCATCTGGATAAATGTTGCAATTATACAGTCGAAAAAATAAATGGCAGTAAACCCAAACTTTTGCATAGAATTTTTTTTTTTTTTTTTGTATAAAATCTTGCCAGACAGTTTGATGAATTTAATAAAAGTGTCTTGAACTAAAACATCCGCTTTATATCTACAAATTAGCTTCAGTTTTTTTTTTTTTTTTTTTGAACATAAATTAGCTAATTTCAGTTGCTATTGTGCTATCACATCCTTTAAATTTGTGCAGATGTTTGTAACACCCAAAAATTTTAGTCTTACACCCACCTTTAAGTACCGACTATACTTTCTTACTTGTTTTTATATTTCAATTTCAAATAGTTGTGTGTTTCGCGGTCAATCTTATATTTACTATAACAGCTGCCAAATATTTCAATTTATTTGGCTCTAACTTTTAGTATTTTTGGAAAATAAACGCCAATATTTTGCTAAAAATCTTCAGTTGCTTTACAATTTTGAAATTACCTTCATTCATATTTAATAACTAAAGCGTGATCCATTTCGAGGTTCCCTACTGTTTTACTCAGCTATCAAAAACAGAAATTTCAAAACAGAAAATTAAAATTTAATGGGTAATGTTTATTATAATTTGAAAAAACATTCTTTGGCATTTATTTTTTGAAGATTATGTCTATCAAATGTTGGCCGTTGTTACGTCACAGATGGTCTCTTCGCTGATTCCAATTTTCGATGGCTCGTTCGAGCATTTCGACTGGTAACTGGCGAATGACACGCGTGTTGTGTTACTCAAAGGCCTGAATCGAAGCGGGTTTGTCCGCATAAACTTTAGACTTTACATATCCCCACAGGAAAAAGTCTAACGGCCGATTAGGTAGACCATAAGTTGAGCGAAGGGCACGAAACACATTCCTCACAGAACGAGAATTTTCGTAATAAAATTTGTAAACGTTATTTAGGCGTAAGTCTTTCCATTATGAAATGCCAAACAATACTAAACAAAAATAACATGACAGCATGAGACGACTCTGTCAACGTGATCTGTCAAAGAAGGCTATTGAAAAAAGTATCTCTATTTGAATCACCCATTATAACAAAATTTACAAACATTTAAGAAAAAGTGTTCTCAACTTATTTGTTCAACTGATGTAACTCCACATCCGCCTAATTATTGGCTTCAATGTGAGTTTTTTTTCGCAATTTTTTTTATTTAAAAACCATTTAACTACAATTTAGAATTATTAAGATATAATGATTTAAATGAATACTCACAAAATTATAATCATTTTTTCAAAATTAATGAATTTCAAATGTTATAGAAAAAAAAAAAACAACTTAAACTGCTGATTAATCTCACAATATTCTGACCTACAAAATCATTTATAATTTTTCAACTAGTTGCACACATGATTGCACATTTTGTAAGGCATTTAACTGATTTTAACTACTTTAAGAAAACCGCCAAGACAAGATATTTGTTACAAGCCAGTTTGGCAAAATTGCAAAAGAGGAAAAAAATAGAAAATTTTTTTTCTTGTTTTTTTTTTTTGGGCGTGTAGCAACAGTAGTTAATTTTATTTTCTTTGGGTTTAGAAAAAATGTATGTGAATATGCCGAAGGCTGTTTAAATCACAAATCAAATGATTTGTTTAAATTTTTAGAAGACTAAGAAAAACCACACAATACAACAACCATATTTATCATAAATTATTTAATACAAAACACTTGCAATTTTTTGCTAATATTTTTAGTAAAACAGCAGCAGTCATGTATAAGTTTTAAACTAAAAACCGCCTTCATCTTTAAACAAAAAAAATGTTTGGTTTGTTTTGTTTTTTGCACATTTTAAAATTTTGTCTGTTTGTTAACCTGTCATTCAATGTGAACAAACAAGCCTTAAGGTAATTTATGAAAAATCTTTAGTTTTTGGCACAAAACTGATTTTTTGTTGTTGGTTTCCAACACTTTAAAATCTGTTGGGTTTTTTTTTGGCAATATTTATCTGTGTTTTTTTCTTTCCATATTTTGAGTTTGATATTTTTCAATATTTTTTTTTTTTTTTTTGCGAAATTGTTGATTTAATGTGACCGTTTTGTTTTTCCCGTTTATTTTTTTACTTTTCGGTTTTAAAAGTCATAATAATAATCATATGTCTTCTTAAAACGAGTTACATGCCAACTAATCACAATATTAAACAAATTGTGGTCGGTCATTTGGTCATCAACAGATTACACCATTTACAGTCAGTAAAATAAAAGCACCATCTTCTAATTTATTGTAGTAAAATCGTTATAAATGTTAATAAACGAACAGGCATAAGATGACGACAAATGGTAAAGTAATTATTTCTCTTTATATTTCTAAGTAATTGTGATCACAATAGCATAAATATCCACCTATGAACGATTTTTGTGATTTTCTTTCAACTTCTTTAGGAAATGGTGTAGAAAAACCTACACCAACATCCTCTACTATACTTAGTAGAAAATATGAAAAAAAATACAACTATTTATTATGAAAATAAAATACAAATATTACCAAAGAAAAATAATAATGCAACAAACACATCGCCATACTTATATCATACATTGTTGTTGCAGTACCAGTACCAATCCAAATACATACATATGTTTTATAGTTTTTATTCATATAAATAAAATGCAGTTGACTGAATTGCATGGTAATTTGTGTTGCATGGCGTTTTGTATTTGAGCAGCGAGTTTTGTTTTCATTCGCTCTATCTCTACTCACTGCCTTACACGTAGACAGTCGTCGTCAACGTTTGTGGTAAAAAAAAAACAAGAAACTAACGTCATTGTTAAGTATTGTCGCCAATGTTTTTTTTGTGTGTGTGTGTGTGCTGTTTTTTTTTTTTTTTTTTTTTTTTTTTTTTTTTTTTTTTTTTTTTTTTTTTTTTTTTTTTTTGCATTGCTTTAGTTGTTAGATTTCAGTGTTTGTGTATATTTTTTGGTTGTAATATATTTAATTTGTTTCTGTTAAAACAACTTAGCACTGCCTTGTTGCATAGTTGCAGTGCAGTTGCATCGGCTGTTGTCGTTTGGCCGCCATCGCAATCTAATGTCAGATAGTTTTGCGGTCGCTAACCCTAAGTAAAATAAAAAGAGTATAAAAAACAAAATAAATATATACTTGTACTTGTATAATCATCATATATACGAGTATGTATATGTACATTTACATTCATATATTTATATTTATTATACATATTTATATTACCATGTATTTAGATGTACTTGTATTATTATTAGTCGTACGAAACAATATAAAAATAATCATGAAAAGTTTAGTGGAGATGTATGTAAATTTTTTATTTTTTGTTTAATATGTATTTTTATATTTGGTTTTTGAATTTTGTGTGTTTATTTTTTCTTAGCTAACTGGGAAAAACACTCATAAATATGCTTGCTTTTCTTCATAGTTTTGCGGTTTTCCATATTTTTAGTTATGTATCTATATATTTATAATTAAATCATGGAAATTTATTTGTTTGAAGAATTTGTCATGAAGAATTTGTTTTAAACACGCAACGGATATGACACATGTTTAGATTCCATATATCTAGTAGAGGTGTTAAGAAATGCATATTATATATAAAAATCGTTCATCATTTGCATAATCATTAGTGCTAAAATGAGTCATTACCTCTTGTATTACTTGGTAATTAATAAGCATTGTTTGTTGCCTTCCTGGTTAATCGATTGACTAAGTAAGTGGCTATAGATATGTTTGAAATATATAAATATCATTCGTTATGGTCAAAATTTTAAATTAACTCATTGCCTTATACATTACTTGGTAATGAGTTATCTACATACAAATATTTGTTGCATTACTGTTAATAAGTAATATTAATTAAAACCAAACGTTTTTATTATATATCATTCAATATCTTTGTCATTTATAAACATAGTTACAGTTTACCTTATGCATTACTGGGTAATAAGTGAACATTATATGTTACCTCCCTATTATTGCTCTTAAATAAATATATGTACATATGTAGGTAGTTGTAAATATGTTCAAAATATATAAAAATACATATATTAAAAAAATATTAATTATGGCCATAATTGTTCATTATTTGTAGCGTTCTTGGTAATTATTTCAATAGAATATTACAGAAATGTAAATGCACTGTGGGGCCGATCGCTAAACTAACTGCTTATATACAGTATCGGCCAAAACTTAAGCACCCCCTCAGAACATTTTTTTTAAAGATAATTTTTCAAAAAAAAAAAAACAAGGTTATTAAAATTTGTCTTTAATTTTTTTTTATTGATTTATATCTTTATTCTTGAAAAACTCAAACTTAGGGAATTCAGAATTTAATAAAAAAAAAAGTTAAAATTCAAAAAATAATTTAAGTCGCAAATATAAGCGGACTAATCTAAATCAATTTAAGGTACAAAAAATTATTGAAATCAATATTTGGTTGCGAATCCTTTATTCTGAATGACACACGCACATCTTTTAAGCATGGAGGATATTAAATTATTAATTATATCATGTGATATTGCTCCACAGGCTGTTTTTGCGACTTTAAATAAATTTTCTTTCGTTTTGCAATGTTCTCGGTTGATTTTTAAGTTAACGATCTCGCACAAGTTGGTCAACGGAGAACTTCTTAAAAATTGTTCTGACTTCCGTTAAATTAATTTCTTAACAACAGAAGTTTTTTAGGACATCAGATTTTTTGTAACGTTTTTTAGAATAATAAATTACTTATACTTTGTGAGATAATCGAAATTTAAACGAAACAAGTTAAAACATATTTAAAAAAAAAAAAAAATTTTGTTAGACGATCGAGTCTTTGGTTTTGAAGTTGAACTATATTTAATGAGATGATTATAAATTAAAAGTTAGTACTTTGTTATGTTCTTTCAAGATATTTTAATGTCTTTAAAACACTTACCCCCTTATTCATAAAACTTGTCAAAGGTTTATAACAGGCTTATAAAGCAAATTTTGTATGGATATTTGCTTTATAAGCCTGTTATAAACCCTTGACAAGTTTTATGAATTAGACTGTTAATATTTTATAGCTCGGGTACTTTTAAAGAACTTGGTTTTGCCAAAGACAAATTACTGAATTATTTTTTACTTATAATCGATTTTAATTATAATTATTATCAAAAATGTTATTGGACAGCACCATTTGAGTTAATTAAAAAAATACATTTTCTCTTAGGGCTGTTTTCTCATTAGGCGATTATCTTTTTTCCCAACGAAAAACTGCCGATTAAAGAAATTTGGTTTTCTCAATGTCTCATCTGCCGATTATTTATTTGTTGTACAGATAAATTCAATCAGCTGACTGCTATTCATATTTTTTATGTGGCAATACCTTGAGTTTTTGTAAAAAAATTAAATAGATTTTAGAAAAAATGTTTAATAGAGGAATAAACATTAATTTGATGGAGGATGAACTCGAAGAACATGAATTCCAAGTGAATGTTGAAAGAGTTTATCATGCCAGACCTAACTACCTGGCAGACATGAATATTATTTATTTTTTAAAATATGTATTTGTTTTTTTGATTTTATTTCTTGTTATTTTTTCACATTTGGAAAACAGCTGATTTATGTCAACAACTTGGCACTTGAAGACAGAGTTCCCAATTTTCACATAAATTTTGAGAGGTATTGCCAAATAAAAATAATGTTTCTGTCGGTATATTGAGAAAACCAAAATTGTTAAGGGGCATATTATCAGTCTAATAAATTTATGTCGACATTTAGTAACAGGCAGTTTGTCGACACATTGAGAAAACGGGCCTTATCTTTTAATTTGCTAGTCTAGAATTATCTCTAATAATATAAAATATTGTTAATTTCCTATCATAACAAATACACATTTCTAACGCTATCAAGCATTCTAATAACGATTTTTAATTTCTATTTTAAAATAATATTTAATATTGACTTATTGCTTAAACTTCCAATATCATTAAAAGTTATTTTTATCTCACTATAATTTTCAACAACTAAACACTTTAAACTTAAAAATTAACCAAAAAAAAAAATAGATTTTACCTACATTCTTTCCAACAAAATTAAATTGTAAATTGTTTGTTCAACTTAGTTGCAATTATAAATACTTTGTTGTGTTTTATCAATTAAAACAAACAAACAAACAATATTGCCATATCAATGAATGAACGAATGAATGAGTGGATATGTACGAGTGTATGCAGACAATCAGCAACATTATTTTGATGTTTGTTCAATTGACTTGACTTGACTTGACTTAACTTGACTGACTTACTGACTGCTGTTGCATGGCTGTCGGCGGCAATATATTTTTTATAATCATGGTGGTGCCAATTGCAATTGTACACACAAATATCTAGAATAACAAAAAAAGAAATAAGTAAAACTACAATAATAAAATTAAATACTGCTACCTCAAGTGCCCATGTAGAGTGTTTTTAGATGGTGACAGATATCAACAGCAAATAAACAATTAAACCCAAAGTATGAAAGCTTTGTAAAATACTTTACTATTTAATACAAATTATGCGAACATTTCAAAAATATATTTTAAAGACTTTTAAATAAGTTTTCATTAAATGTTTTTTTTTTTAATTTTATATGAAATTTTTATATTTTAAAACAATACATTATTTTAAATAGTGTCTGTGATAGTATGTACGAGTAGTTGTCTGTTAGTAGTGCTGACAAATTTAATTTAACTAATAACAATAACAACAAAATAACAAATAAATACTTGTGTTGTAGAAAAAACTTACATTTAAAATAAAAAAATACATACATATATGTATGTATGTATGTATGTATATACTTTTGCTTTCATTAGTAGATAAAGTTAAAATTGCGGTGATGTTGTTAAATAGTCATTGCCGCAGCAGTATATAGTGGTTGGCTGGTTGATAGTTGTGGTGGTGGTGCTGTAGCTATTGCTGCTGTTCATTCGTTGTACGGTGTTGGTGGTGACAGACAGCCCAACCAAACTACACACAACTCGTGCTCATTGTAGTTCACTAACCTATGACAATAATTTGTGAAAAAAAAACAATACATTACACAAAAAATCTATATACTTCAATAAAGTAGAAAAATAATCAACAATAATGTAATTTAATCGACTAAAAACCCGTATCATAATTACACCATTTCCTTGGCTACTATATATAATACTATGCCAATGTTTTGGTAAATATATCTAAAAATCGTTCTATTTTTGAAGTTTATAAATAAAAAAAAAAAAAAAAACTATAGGATTGCTATTTCAGGTGTTAAATTGGTCCTTCGGTCTTTTAAATATTGTATTTTAGCATTACCATAATAAATAATAAACTTCAATAAAATCTGTCAATATTTGCTCAATATTTGCGATCAATTTATTTTTAAAACGACTTTAGTCAAGCAAAACTCAATCCAAAACTTGGACTTTTCTTTAAAAATCTGTAAGATTTTCTACTAAATATGTATTTCTAAGTTAAGATTCGAAATTTAAAAATTTTTTGATATTATTCTTTCAGAAAATTTTAGTTATGATTTTGTTAGCTTTTTCAATAATATAAAAGAAAACTTTCATATTTTTAAAAATTACATGCTGCCTAAGGTTTTCCATAGCCGACGTAATCAACTTTAGCTCACTATAGCGCACAGTGGGTTTAAATTGATTGTTGAATGATGGGAAATGTTTTAATAAAATTAATGATTACTACATGTACCCCTTGATTGTTCTGTACATATTTTGCATATATAGTATGTATTCCAAAAAGAGAAATAAAATTATTACTTTAAAATATTAAATGGTTTAGGTACAATGGCTCCGTAAATAAGGCGGGTCTTAACCCCACTTCTTTTTATTTCAGTATAGTATAGCTTTCATAATCAACCTATTTAAAAGTGTTATAAAATAGATAAATAAATTTAGCACCAAATGTTTGACAAGCTATTTAGACAAACAAAATTGAAGATATTAAAATTATAAGGTAACTTGGAATCAAAAGGTGTAATTTTTTTTATTTTTAAAATGTATATTAATTTTTAATTACTGATATTTAAATCGCTTATTAATAGCTTTTTTCGAACCATACTTTAAACCTACTTTAAAATCCCTTAAAGTAGGCAATACATTTTGAGAAATTTCTTTTTATTCAGCTATCTCATATTCACCCCTATCGTGAATAAAAACTTCCCTATGAAATTTGTTCCCTTTTCACATTTTTCCTATTAAAATTCAATGTTAAAAAAAATAAAAGGGAACAAATTTCATGTGGTATTTTTATTCACGATAGGGGTGATTATCTCATTACACATTTCTAACAACAATTTTTCTAAATTATTAATAAAAGGTTTGTTAACTATTTATTATTGGTGGCATACTTATGTTCATATAAGTGGTATTGTTTTTTCTTTTTTTTTATTATTATTTTTTGTTGTTGTTGGCTGCTGCTTAAACGCTCACGGCGTTTATTGACTTTTTGGCATAGTTATAGACATTTTTTGTTGCTGTTATGGCAGTGCTGCTAGTGGTAGTAGCAAAAAAATGTCTATAAGGTTGTTATTTATTGGCAACATATTGCATATAATTTTTTGTTTTTAGTTTTATTTGGTTTTTGGTGTTGATTTCTATAGACGCTGTGGTTAGTCGTTGGCGTTAAAATTATTTGAAATTGTTTGGTTTGGTAGTAGGTTATCGAGGAGGTCCTATTTTAGTCTGCTGTATAATAAAGCAGTAGGTTTTTTTTTCAAAGTTTTTTATATAACCAAACGTTAATTTAATTGATAGTATGGTTATGGTTATAGAAAATGGAAATAGTAACAAATTGTTAAAGACGAATTGTTTAATCTAGTTTATTTTTTTGTTTTGTTGCACTTTTGTTAAATTTTAATATGAATACCCTTAGTATTTAAGACAATTGTAGGAACAATAAATATTATTTCGTGTTAAGGCTAAAAAAGATAATATTTTTAGCTAGAAATTCATAGTGTAGCTGTTAAGTAAGAAATATAATTTTAAACAATAGGTGTCATATATAGCAAAGACTTAAAATATGAAAATAAAAAAGAATATTCAAGACAACTGCCGATACAGGTAAATAAGTAAGTAAGTAAGCAAGCAAGTAAGTAGGCGTTTGATATATGAGCAAATACTGTATTCTCAGTACTTATATGCAATACATGCAAATATCTGCTGCATACAGTATGTAAAATATAAATTTAATATGGCCTCAAACTCTTATTATACAATTTGCAGTTCTTTTGTGTAAGTAAATATGCCATAAAATACATATTTCTGCAGTAAAGTTTAAGTTTATGGCATTTTGTTATTTATATTTTTTCTTCATTATTAGCAATACATATTGCTGCTATTGCTTGATTACATTTAACTGATAAAGAAAAGTAGCTACAAGTTACAAAAAATAAGAAAGAATTATATGTACATATATATAAGTACTTACTGCAATTGCCATGGCGTTATAATATAATTGAGTTATTCTTGTGGTTACACTCTTAGTTCATCCATATACTTGAAAAGAAAACTAAATAAATATGAAAAAAAAAAACTGAAAAATAAATATGCAAAATGTATGGGGGTAAAAACTGCCAGTCTGCACAGCACCCAATGTTTGCATTTGCGAAAATAAAACCGCAAATAGTTGTAATTTTCTATGCTGATAATAAACAAATTGCATACCATATATTAAAAGAATTAAAAAATATATACATTATACTATACATACATACTTATTTATTTAAAAGATAAGAAAAAAATATTTGTTACAAATCAACCAATTGCTTTTGCCCTCTTTCAACAGTACTCTTTTCTAGATAACATTGTTTTATGACATAAAAACTTTAAAACTTAGAAATAAATATGTATTAGCTTTGTTGAAAACTAAACGAAATTTCTAACAATAATTTCTTCATAAATCAGTTTCATTAAACAAACCACCAATCATCAGTTGCAATTTTTGTGGGGGTGTTCCAAAGCAACAGCACCGTTAAACCCAACGGTGAAACAACGTCTTGCTATTTAACTTAAACCGAAGTTTTAAATATGTATGTTTTAAGATTTACTTGTACCTGTCAAAATTGTTAAAGTTGTTGTTAAAGTATGTTTAACTTGAATATTTATGTGGCTGTTAACATTCCCAACACGTTACATCGATCATGTATTGATCGCTTACAACATTTATAAATTTATAGCAATATAGTTACAATTGATTGATAGAGTACATCAAATTTAGAGTTAAAAAATAAAGTACAACATATTTAATACTGTTTGTTAAAGGAAATTTTGTGTTTTAAATAATGTGTTAGTTGCCGTTGCATTGTGCTAACTATGGCATACTAATAAATACTTACTTATCTTTTACATAACAAATCCCATTGAAACAGTGATGGTTACGAATCTAAGAGGAGGACTTGGTTTTAAGGTAGAAAGTTAACCTATACCCCCTTAATGGGGGTTAATAAAAAAATGAAGAGATCATTTGTTTAGCACCTAATTGACAACTCCTTTAGCTCCAAAGATATTTTATTTAAAATTTTTAAATCTATATACTATATTTGCCATTGACTTACTTTTTTTTAATACTAACATTTTAAGTAATAATGCAGCAAAAATAGTTTTCAATTTATCTTGACTTTAAAACAAACACCAAAAATTATAAAATTTTTTTCTTCTTAATTTTCAAAATCTATTTCCAAGTTATTTTTGTAATATTCAAGTACATTAAACACTAATTAAATGTTTTTGAAAAGTCATTTCTGCTGATAAAAATGTGTTAACCAAATAAATGCAGGTAAAGCTCAATATTGATCAGTAAAATTCCACTGAATGACATATAAACGTCTTCAAGTGATTAGGCCAGTCGTTGTTTTATGACAGATGTGTTAAATTTAATAACTTAAAATATTAATAGAGATGAGCTCAGACTTTGTATAGATGTACTGGCGTATTCATAAAAAATAAAGTAGGTTTGAAGTGAACTTTTAGACAAAATTTTCTTAAAGTACATTTGAAGTGTACTTTAATTTTTTTATGAATAAGGGCAGTTAAATTTAAACACTGCCGGGCTACAGACAGCCAAAGTTTACCGCTTCGAGCATGAACAACATTTCGGATTTTGAAAGTTTTTTAAATACTTTCTTAATTCTACTATTGTTTTAGTACCATGACTTAAGCTATATTTAACTTTCAAGCTTTAAATTTGTAAAACTTAACAAACGTACTCACTTAAGCTGATTTTTTGAAAAAGTGATAATTTGCAAAACTATTTTCTACCTTAAAAAGTTTGCAGAATATGTTTATGGGGATTATAGCATTTTTTAATCCTCATATATTATTTTATAATACACAGAAAAAGACAAATCTGCAATTGTTACAAAGATATTTGAGTATGTTATAGAAAGTGTTAATTAAAAAGTTTTAGCTTTTTTTTATTTGCTGAATTTCATCCAATATATTTAAAAAAAATTTTGTTCGAATTCTTATTGAATTATAATTTTTAGCCTAAAACTGAATCCTTATGTTTAGCCGAACTCTTACAATATTGGTTAGCTTTTCTTTTATTGCCTTTTCCCGCGAATACCCCTAATAGATACTAATTTCAGACACACATATTACCAATTATAATTTCATATCTAATAAATAAATGCAAATAAATTTACTCATATACACATACATGTACGAGTGTATATTAAGAAAACGTTTTGAAATTTGTTATTTTTGTTTTTATAATATTTTTCATTTCATTTGTGTTAAGCCTGAGGAAATTTTTCATTACTATAAATTAATAATCATTGAGTTTTAAATTATTATTAGTACAAGTATGGAAATAGTAAAAATAACTACAAATGTTAGTGTGTGTTAGTAATAGTAATTTAAATATAGATTCAAGATAAGTGTAAACAAAAAAATGCTATTAACTACTACTAACGGGTGATTTTTTAAAAGCTATAGGAAAGTTTTTCAAAAAAAAAAACATAATATTCAGAAAAATGCATGAAATCTTTATTTGAATCGATAGTACGGTCCATATAATTTAATGTTTGAAGATTATTTCATGCAAATGTTGACCTTGACTGCGCCTCAAATGGTCCATCCGCTTAGTCCAATTTTGGCATACTCTTTCCAACATTTCGGCCGGTATCTCACGAATAAATGCTGCAATAGTCTAAAGGCGTTAAATCGCACGAACTAGGCGGCCAATTGACCGGTCCCGAACGTGAAATAAAATGTTCACCGAACTCGCCTCTCAATAAGTCCATTGTTGCGCGTGCTGTGCGGCATGTGGCACCGTCTTGTTGAAACCACATGCCATGCAAGTCAAGCTCTTGCACTTTGGGCAAAAAAAAAGTTGGATATCATGTCACGGTAGCGCTCACCATTCACAGTTACGTTACGATTCGCATCAGCTTTGAAGAAGTACGGTCCAATGATGCCACCAGCCCATAAACCGCACCAAACTGTGATTTTTTCTGGATGCATTGGTAGCTCTTGCAATGCTTCTGGCTGGTATTCACTCCAAAATCGACAATTCTGCTTATTTACGTACCAATTGAACCAAAAATGAGCTTCGTCGCTGAACACAATTTTTCGGTAATTCATCGCGCGATGAACTTTCTTAACAGAGCACGCATATTGATAATAAAATTCAATAATTTACAAGCGTTGTTCGTTTGTAAGACGATTCATGGTTAAATTATAGACCAAACTGAGGATGTTTGACAGTGAAACAAAACACGAAACGTGCGTCAGCTGTTTAAACCAGTGTTGCCAAAAAGATAATAGCTAAAAAATCACCCTTTACACACAGCTGTAACTAAATACAACAGCACTGTTTGCAGCAGTAGTATGTACGTACAATCAAACAATTTGTTGATAATTCATTAAAAACCATCATAAATTCATTGTACGAAGTCTAGTACCATACAACATACAACAACACTAGGAACATAAATACATACTTACGAGTACAAACATACGTTTGTATGTATGAGTATTTTTATGTAGCTAGCAAATGTTTGTGGCAAGTTTATTCAACTTTTGCTGTTTTTTTTTTGTTATTTTTTTTTCATTTTGACGTATGACAACAATATGTTGTAAAATGTTAGTGGGCATATTTGGGTGTACTATAGAGTATGTTTGTATGTAAGTGCCAAGTAGCACGTTTTTTGCTTAGAATTCACACAATATTTATTTTATTTCTTTGATAATCTTACATGGGTTTGTTTGTGTTTAATTTTTTTTTTGTTTTTCGTTGGTATATTTGTGTGGCAACTACCTTAACGTTTATTTGTTTTACAATATGTATTGGCTTGCATTATTTTATTTTAGGTTTTGTTGTTTGTCGTAATCAATTGTTTGGAAATTAAATTCAATTAAGCTTTAAGGCATGTTTGTTTTTATAGATTTCTTGAAATTGTTTTACTTTTTTCTCTTGCTGAACTTTTCAATTGTCTTAAATTGTGGCCACCACTAAATAACTTAATTGCTTTAATTAAAAGAATATAAAAATTCATTGAATTATTAACATTGTGTACAAGATATGTACGAGTATAATTAAATATATAAAATTATCAATAAAAAATAAGTTCATTTAAAATACAACAAAATTCTACCTGCTTTTTTTTTTTTTGCAAAAAACTAAGTGGTTTTCCCTTTCGATCCCCCCCAAATAAATCCTTAAAATATTGTCATTTATTTGTTTAATATTCTCATGAGGTTATTGACCTTATTTTTTAAGGCTCTTGTTATTTTGTTACCAAAAAACATAAAGTTCTCACATCCATTTATTATGGGTTTTGGTTTGTATTTTTTTTTTTCGTAAAGTATACTTATGTTTAAGCCTTTTGTCTGGCTGTTTTTGTGGTTTTTGTTAAAATTTTTACTTTTTGAAAGACAGACCTTTAAAAAACACTCTATCAACAACAAGAGCAGCATACAAACAAAAAAAAAACACCAACATTATTTACAGATTTCTAAAAATAAATGTTAATATTGCAGTGAAATAAACATATTTTATTGGAAAAAGCCAACATTGGCTAAGTACAAAACATATTTTTTCTCAGAAAAATATCGATGCTTAAGATGTTTTGGGATTTTAAATGATACTTATTGACTATAGGAAGTTATGTGTATTTTATCTGGTTTAAATATATGTATGAAAAAAACTACAAAAATTATTCTGAAGGGTTTATTTGCTCGAGAACAATGATCCTAATTTGGTTTTCATACACGGCTGTAAAAACAAACAAAAATTTCTATAGAAAAAAAAAAACTGTTATTTACAATACATATTTTCAATAGAAACGCTGTTATACACAAAACGTTCGATAGATAATACTGTTATACAATGTTCTATAAAAATACTGTTATATACTATAAACATTTCCATATAAAATACTGTTATACTAACACATAAGATGAACAAAATTTTTTATAAAAATTTCTACTATATATAAAAATTTGATCTCAACTACGTTAATAAACTTCCATCCCGAGATCTCATGCAATACTTTTCTTAAAATTCACTAAAACCCATTAAAAAAATACAATTCCATTAATTAATGTTTAATTTAATAGTAGAACTTTAATTACATTGTAAAATATTCTCAATCATAACTGCATTTATTTTAATTCTAATTACTTTATCTCCTTGTGAACATGTTGTTGTTGATTAATTTGTCTTTGATGTACATATATTTTAAGTGCAAAATTAATTGAATTTAATGCAGCCTTAAACTATGCAACACATTTAACAATATACATACATACATAGATATTGTACGTATAAACTAAATAATACTAACAACTTAATGCAATTTTAGCTGTAGCCAAAATCCTTTTAATACAGTTTTATTGAATTTATATTCATTAAATATTCTTTTTAAAATTTTCTATTGTAACAAAAAAGATTTAATCTTTTATCTATCATGTTGTTGTACGTACTTGTGTAAATGTCATCCATCGTTGACTGCACTGCAGAGCATAAAAAAATAGAAATATACTGACAAAGCAGAAACAACAAAATAAAAATAAACTAAATAAAGAAAATCATTTTAAAATGAACCTTTACACATAAACATACAGACAAAAAAAAAACACTCATACTGATTTGAATGACTATAAGTTTTAGAAATACTGGCATAAGAAGTGCAGGAGGAGCAGCATACTCTTATGCAGTCTCTGAAAATGATAAACTTTCGCTTGTTTTTATCATGACAATGACAACACATAGACTAGCAAAATAAATAGACAGACAGACTGGCAGATAGACAGACAGACAAACACTCATATAACATCATTCAGCAAAGTGGATAGAAGAAGGAGAAAGAGGGCCTTTTAAGCAGATTCTGTACATACATTTTAACATGGCTGGCTGTCAGGATCCTGTTGTAGCTGCTGATTTTTTTTTAATTTTATTTCTACAAATAGCTGGGAAAGATATGAATACATACCTTTTTAAACATTGATTTAATGACATTGACATTATTGGCGCGCTGCACTACAACTCTCTTTAACATTATTTTCATTTAATTTTCTATATTAGTCTATCACAAGGAAAATATTTTATTTGTAGTATGTACTATAGTGTGCATTTTATAATAAAGTTTTTGAAATTTATTTGAATTTTTGTATTCCCAAGTAAAAGTGTTTTACAGCTTAGGTACTCTTTTTGGTTTTTCCTTGGGTATTTTTAATTTTATTATTTCTATATAAATGTATTCTGCAAGGAGATATTGTTTTTTTTAGAATTATTGATTTAGCGTCTCCTTTAAATGTTATTAAAGATGGTTTTCTTTGCATCTAAAGAAAATTCGATTTTCGTTTTTTGTCATTTGGTCGGTTTTATTCATTTTTACTTTCTTTATCTACTTATAAAAGTTTTTCCTTTATTTTTTATATATATTTTTTTTAACTGAAATTTATGCTTTTGCAATCGATCTCTTTCTTTAATTTCGTTGGTTCTTTTTCAAAGCTTTCCAAGTTTTATAGTGCTCTAACAGTGTATTTTACTTATTTTTTTAATGTCTGCCTTATAAATAAAATTTCCTTTTTGTACACACACAGAGATGTGTACTTTGTTAGTTATAAATGCTCATTAATATAAAGGAATAAAACGTATATTGCAAATATGTATGTAGAAGTTGGGTCATTGCCATTTTTTCCTCAAAAGAGTAGAGAAAAAATCCAAATTTATTACATTTTATTGGTTTTTGATTATTAGTAGTGATTAAATAATGGATATTTGTTGTTTACTGTATTTGTATCAGGATTTTGTCTGCTTTCTGAAAGGATATAATGAATAACTGATGATGGTAGTTCTTTTTATTAAGAATTCAAAAAGCTAATTGTGAAGGGAGTTAGTGTGTCTTTGAATTAATTCCAAGTAATTAGTTTCTTAAATGAAAATAAATATAAACCTTTTAAAGAACACAATTAAATGAAGCTTTATTTAATTTAAATAATGTATTAAGCTTTTGGACGTTTATAAGGTTCACCTAACATATTTATATGCCTAAATGCAGGCAATTGTTTTGTCCAATCACAACAACCTAATAAACCTAAAATAATAAATATCTTATTAGTTTTAACTTTTGCTTATCAGTGAAAATTTTATTATGCACTATTTTCGTAACTGTTAAATTCTTAACACTAACCATAATGCCTAAATGTAGACAATTGTTATGTGAAATTAAGGAATGAACTATATTCTTAACTGTTAAATTGTCATCAACAGCCACATTACCTAAATAGGCATTTGTATTGTAAAATTAACACATTAACTTAATGCTGCCTAAATATAGTTTATATGTGAAATATTTTCTGCTTTGCCTACTTTTAACAGTGAAGTGGAGGCAACTTGTTTCTGAAATTCTTAAGTTTTCGCTTAAAGTAATGTATCTTTTTTATTATGTACATATATATAAAAAGCCAAAAGAAGCCAAAAAGTTTTTAATTTGTTTTGTACGTTTTCTTTCGTTATTGTTAAAAGTCATATTTTGCATATTTTGTACGAATCGTTAACCTTTTAATTTGCGATTTTTTTTTTTTACAAAATATTGCTTTCCTTTGTTTTATTTTATTTTTTTTTTTCACTGACAAACTTTATCCTCTGGCAATTTTAATTATTAAAAAATGTTCACATGAGACCCACAAAGTGGCGGTTTTTCCAACACTTTCTGTCTGTACCTGGCTCTTGTTTAAAATGTAAATGTGTATCACGTTTCACGCGTTTATTGCATGTTGTCAGAGTTGTGGCAGCTCTTGCAGCGCTCATCATCATCATTAATTTTATTATTGTTATTACATTTTTTGTAAATATTTCTACATATTGTGGATTTTAGTTGTCACTTTACAATCATTAAACTATAACATATCCCAAAGAAATTGATCCAATTTCACAATGCAATGGAAGGCATGCCGCAATCAAAAAAGAATGTGAGACAATAGACGACAGATACAAGGACATTTTAACCACACCATATGGTGGTTTGTGTAATGCCAGTAATGCTATTATGCTGTAGTTATAGTTAAAGGTGTAGCTGGTAATAAAAACCAAATAATAATTAGAATGAAATTAAAATTAATTGAAAAGGTGTATGTACGGAAAAATTACATGTTTTGTGTTGCTTATGTGGTTTATAAGTACATATTTAATAAACCTGTTTAAACTTTGCATAAAGCACTTTTCTATTGTATGAACTTTTTATTTAATTAATAATGCTTTATTTTTTAAATCATAGCATACTTTAAGAATCTTTTTTTTTAATTATATTTATTCTCTACATTATGGATTTTTTTTTTGAGAATTGTGAAAATAACTTAAACAATTTTTACAAACTGTTTTTTTTTAAATTGAATGCTTTTTTAAACAAAAGCAGCAGACTGGTATTATTTACACAACATTTTACATAAATCAACACTTGTTATACTTTATTTATACCTGGCTAAACTTTTTGTAGCATATTTTAAGGATTTATATTACTACTTTCAGTTTTCCCAGAATTTGTTTGTTAAACTGTTTTACTAATTTCATCACTTAATTGTGTTGTTTTTCATACTTGGCGTGTTTCTATTTAATTTTATCCTCTGCTGCTGTTATTGCCATTTAACTAAAACAACATCTATATAATAATTAGAGTGTTTTCCTGTTCGAGCAACAAATTTTCAAAATGCAAAGTGTCTAGTGTGTCTGTCTTTGTGTAAACTCAACTTTTTCCTCCATTATAACAAACACAAACAACAACCTCTAAAATTAATCATTAACAAAAACAGAAGACATTAAAATTTATAAAAAAAAGAACGAATTATAAAGAATTCCAACACACGCACTTGAGTTCAAAACTTAAGGACTCTAAACCAGCATAAAATAGTGGTAGTAGTAGTGGCAGTTAACATATACACCCAGTCTGCCAAGCAATCGGTCGTCAGCCAAGTTGTCTTCCACTCTAGTGGCGATGACTGCTGCTACATTTAAAATGAGGTGTGATAAGTTAGTGTGCATGTGAGTCCTTTTTTGTGTGTTGTATGAGTGTTAAGCTTATAGTATATACATACAAAAACGTGAATACTAGAGCAGCAACAACAAAAAACAACTCGGTATAATAATGTGTAAATGTAAAGCTGTTGAAGTAAATCTGTGAAAGGACATTGCATTTTACACACTTTGCAATTCGTGCTTATATTTTCTATTTCAGTTTATATTCAAGTAGTTTAAGCAGTGGCAGTACTTTCTCCCTCCCCACAAGAACAACATTTCAATGGCAATGACCATAAAGTTATTATAGTTGTTTCTGCTGCTAAATGTACCCAAACATTAGAGCATTAAAACGTGTTTTTTGCCTTTAATGTTAAAGAGTCCTTCAGGGTGCTAGTATGGGTTTGGATATATGTATATGTATGTGTGTATCTATAAAATGTCTGTTCTTTTTTTAGAAATTATTCAAAAAAAAGAAAGTAAAAGTTTTCGTTTTCTCTCTATTTATGTTTTTGTTGCAAAGACTTTGTCCTCCTCCAAAATATTCCGAAATATGTATGTAGGGGAATTTCTAGGTTTTGTGGTTATTTTTCTTTTAATTTCTTGTGAAATAAAATTTATTCCATCCTTAACAACGTAAGTTGTTTTTTTTTTTGTTGTTACTTTAAGTTTTATGTTTTTTGTAGGGATTTTAAAGTTTTGCCAATGTCTTGTATGCATGTTAATGGTTTAAGAACTTTAAACAACAGCAAATATCTACTATAATAATGTCTTGTAAATCCTAAAATATTTCAAAGAATTCTATGTATTAGTAAAACATTATTGTCAACTTTGTAATGGGTATTTAGGACTGCGTTTGTTCAGATTAAAACCATTTCTTTGTTAATTAAAGTTTTAAATAAGACAACAAGATAGGGAGGTAACTTCTCACCAAGCAAAATTTATTGAATAAAGAAAACTATTGCTTTACTATATATTCCTAGTTAGTAATTTCAAAAAACTGCAAACTTTAAGGTAAATGCTTTATTCTGACTTGATAAATACCGTATAGGTATTTACTTATTTAAAAAATAATAATTTATTACTGCTAGGGTGTTTTATCTAGAAATTGATCGAATATTCTGTTTCGTGTTAGCCTAAAATTTTGGTTAAATTTCAAAATTTTCCTAAAACTATGCAATATAAAGCTTTATCATATCTGTCTGACAATGCTGCAGTTAAAAAAAGTCTTTGTTCATAGTCTTTATTATTTTTTATATAGCATACTTTAAGGTACCATTTACATTTAAATCTTTGTGGTGTTGTTTCATTATCTTTTTTTTTTGTTATTCAAATGTAAAACCTGTGTTCTTACAAAACTCATAAACATTAACATTTTACTACTTTGAGAAACAAATTAAGATATAAACATCAAGATAAAATATATGACAGACATAATGAAAATGTCAAAAATAAACACCAAATTAAAAAGCATAAAAAACCCACAAAAAAAACAATAAGTTAAAAACCTACCTCCACTTTGAAATAGTTTTACCCACAATATTCTTTTCAGCAAATATTTACAAAAATTTGTTTGCAAATTCTAAAAATTTTCAGATAAAAAATGCAAACAGAAAATTGTAAACACCCACTTTTCTTGCAAACAACAATGTGTGTAAATTTAAGCTCTTACCCTTCGTTTACGTACTATAATTCTAATAATATTAATGTACGTGTAGTTACGTAGTTTTGAGTTTCCTCACCTAAAACAAACAAAAAACAGCTAATAATCTTTACTAATATATGATCAACATTACAGTTAAAATGTCTCGTCTAGCTTCATATATTTACGCTAAATATTGCAACGCAACCACTAATAGCTGCTGCTTAAGTATGTGCTAAGAAACAAAGCCAGCAGGTGGAAACCTTTTAATGACACTTTCACATATGAGTTTTGGGGAAACTAAAAGTTTTTTTTATTAAGTTTTTTTTTTTGTTTTTTAGCAATAAAAACAAAGGAAAACTTTTTGTTGTTTGTTCTTAAAGATTGAGGAAAGGGATTGAGCGTATGTTAATTAGTATTATAGTTAATACGTTTCAGGTTTTACGTTTTTGGTTGTGTAGTGCAATGGGTGTTTGCTATTATTAAGCATGTATACATATATAATGTCGAGACCTAACCTAATATTGGCAACACTACTTTAACATGATGGACTTATTAAATCTACATCTGAAATTGGTTTTAACCCAAAAGCGATAGTGAATATTTTGACAAATTGTACTAACAAATAACAACAATAATCATACTTTAAAAAATGAACTGGCCTCGTGCTTAACAAAAGTTTATTAACCACAAAAGTATGTTAAGAATTTTTGAAATTTTTTTATATGAAATAAATAGCTTTAATACCTTAACTAAATACAAGTACATATTAAAACCATCTACTTGTGTTTAAGTTACATATTGTACATATTTATAGTGAGACACAGAAATTCCTACAAAGTTCAACAAACTTAGTGACATATGACTGTCACTAAATAAATGAGCACAAGAACTAAAAGTAAAATGACTTAAAACATTTATTTATACAATACATGCTCCTATATCTAAGATTTACATTAAACACAAGAAAATAGTAATATCAATTGGATATTCAAAATCGTTTATTAAGAAATCAAATAATATTTGTATACGATTTGTAAAGACATTTGATGAAAAAAGCAACCCAAGTACAAACAAAATAAATGACAACGTCTGGCAAATGTCCTTATTTTTTATTTTTTTAACAAAATATCATTATTTAAATCTAAACAAATTTGGTAGTTTGATAGAAAATGCATTAAAAATTTTTTATATTTCTTCTACATATTTAGTAAATACACAAATTGCTGCTTTGCCAGAAATATACATTTTACTAATGCTAAACTAAAATGGTTGATTTTTTTTAATGTTTTCAATATCATTTATTTATTTTTACTCCTAGTGGTCCTTAAAGCATTTGTTGACATGACCTTTTAAAAAGAAAAAAATCGTTGAAAATGAAATAAAAGAATGAAAAACAAAATAAAAACAGAAATAAGAAATATCTGTGATTTGAAGCATACTTTTAGGTTGTTAAAGTATAAAACAAAGCATATTTTGTAAATACGAAAAGTATTTTAAAATAAATATGATTTAGTTTGTAATATTAAAAAGTCATTATTTAGAAGAACAAAAAAGATAAAATTTTTGCGGTTATAAATCATAAGAATGAAGCACGATGAACCTTAAACTTGAAGATTTAAGAAAAAAGAAATTAAATTATATTTCATGGGGTTTTAAACAAAAAAAAAATTGCTAACGATAACGACTAGAATTATCAGGCATTTATTAATAAAATGATGCTCTTAAAAGTACTTTAGTGAAATAATTATTAAAAAAAAATGCGTTTTGATATAAATATTTGCTAATAAATATTTTTAATGTTTACTAGTAGCCATTTAAGTTTCAAATTAGCCTGCCTACTTTTAGGGTTAAATTTAGTAAACAAATTATTACCACTTTTAATTAATGTAAAGCTTATTTGATAAATTCATAAATAAATTGTATTTCATTCATTTTAAGTGCAGACAGACACAACAAAAAAAAAACAGCAACCAACTTAAAAAGCTATTTAGTACTGTTTCAGACACTCAGCCAACCAGCCATTATTTGTAAAAAACAAAACATAAAGAAAAACTGGAAATGGGAGAAAATCCTTTTCAAAATCTTAATGTTAATTAAACCACTTTAAATGTTGCTCACAAAATAACCAAACAAAATTTAGAAATGCCATAGAGTAACGAAATTAGTTTTTTACATAATGGCAATAAACTTAAAATGGCTGCTATTTTTAATTGCAAAAAAAGTGAACAAGATATAAAATTAAATTGAAAGAAGCTAGATAAACATTGAAGCTGTTTTAAAATTTCTATTGCAAAATTTAAACGAATATCTATAACTTTTAATGCTTCATAACTACAAATATTTAACATAAGAGAAGGTAGACAATAATTTCGAGAATATATTAAATTTTTTAGAATTTTCATATAAAGTTCTAAACAAAATATTTTATTTCAAAATAAGTTATTAAAATACTAAAATTTTATATAAATGTTACTAAAATAATTAGTTACATGTAAGGATTTACTGAAGTGGTATCCGTAAAGTGGAGTTAGTCGGGCTGAGATGATTTCTTATATTTCAAATTGATAAAATACTTTTGGGTAGTGACTCAACTTTGATTTTAAGTCGTATTTAGATTTTTCATTGTTTTTACTTTCCCTTAAAGTACGCTTTAAAGTAAAATGTATAATTTTATTTTTTATTAAATATTTTTATTTCATTTTGCAACAAAACATACAACAAATCCTTAAGTTAATAAAAGAAAAACTATAATACTTACTTATCAGAAATATTCTAACATAAAAATAAAATATACTTTTTTTGTCTTCAAATTGTTTGTTCAGTTTATCCATTTTGATTTGATTTTAATCCCCGAGACATTTCCAAACCAAAAAACAAAAATCTCAAATCATGTTGTGCACCAAACACATTTTTACAAATAGAATGAAATACTAAAAGTACTTGTAACCAAGTAATTGTAACTACTCCAAGGGTAATTTCTTCCACTTAAAATAATCCTCAAATGGTTTAGAGTTAATTTAGGAATAAAATTGTGCATAAAAAAATGTATCAAGCTTACGAGTATGTGTAAGTAAATAAAAGTTTATGTGTCATTTTGATGCAATTTCAAAATACATATGTATTGAATTATGTTTGATAAGTTTTGTTTTGTAAATACAGTCAATTATGGCAATTTAATTAAGCCTTTAATGAAATACTTAACCATAGTTATTTATAGCTTCGACCCAATTTATTGTGACAAGATTATTATCAATTATTGTTTAGGAATTAAAGCCTACAATTCGCAGGTAATAAACAAGACAAAAAATAAAAGAATTTTTTTGTTTTTGTAAAGTGATACATATATGATACATTTAAATACATATTTTTGCTATAAAGCTTATTTGTTTATATTTAGAATTTTATAAGCTCTTAAATTTAGTAAAATTTCGCAAAATTTCTGGTTAAAAGTATGCTATAATATCTAAATATGCATTGAATTCATGTTTATATTAAGTATTATTTAAACAATCTCTTCCAATTCCCTAAAACTGTGCTACATTTTTTAGTTATATTTTTAAGACCTTGTGGTATAATGTTAGGAAAATAATAGCTTTTTAATAAATTAAACAACAGCAATTGTTGCTTATTACATTATTTTTAAATAATTAAAAATCTAAGTTCGTTAACATTTATTTGTTTTATTTGCTTTAATGTTGCCGTACGTACATCCCCATTGTTGCTGCTGCTGCTTTGTCTCGCTATATAATGCAATCAAAACAATAACAATTTATGTATAAATAATTTATAGCGTTTTTGTGAGTCCATCAGTCTTTTGATTTTGGTTACAAACTCCCCAAAAAATTTAAATCAAATGAAATGGCAGAAAATTTTAATGGATTATTGCACATTAAAAATATATCAACAATAAATGAAAATAAGAACAAAACACTGTAAAAGCAGCAACAATACAATACCACAGTATTCTGCACTCAAATAAGAAAATTGTAATAAATTTCGATTTCGACACATAAACAATGTAAAAAGTGTTGGGTAGGAGCTGAGGCATTAGTAACAGAAAATTGAAAAAACAATTTAATTTAATGTGTTTATGACGATTGTCTTTTTGCCATAAATGGTAGCAGCAACAACAACAAATGAAATACCAAAAAAGAAATGTATTCATTTTCAATTTAAAGACTTACTTACAACAAAAGCTGAAAAAAGGGTGTGTTGTGTTGTAGCTTTTCCTTATTATTATTTTCCAAAGCCCCTTGATATGAGTAGTATATGGGTAGTGTATATAAGATAGATGGTTGGTTACATACATACATACCCTAACCATTTATTTAACCAGCCAAGATTCGTATTTAGTGGGTTGTAATGTAATTTCTGTTGTCTACAAAGTATTTGCCATGATTTTAACTCACATATTTCGTTGCCAGTCAGTCAGTTTTAAGTGTTTGTATTTTATTTATACATATGTATGTATGTATATTACTTATTCAAAGTAACTTATTTATGACTTAAGGAAATGACGATTTTGAGATTTATTTTCACTGCAACAGCTAAATAAGGTCAGACTGGAGGGGAAGAGGAGTTAGAGCAAGAGTAATGACAATCAGTTTAAGGAAAATTAAACATAAATTTAATTAAATGAAAAAAACAAAAACTCAAAAAAAAAGTTACAACGCAATATTACATTAGGATGGCCCCGCATGGATACATCTAAATAATATGAAAGTATAAATTGTTGCTGAAATGTTTGTTAGCCCTATGCCCTTATTCATAAAACTTACAACAGGTTTATAAAAAATATTGTATGGAAATTTTCTTTATAAACCTGTTATAAACCTTTTGTAAGTTTTTATGAATAAGGGTGTTATACTTTACTGACCAAAGCACAAAATGTTGTTATAATATCTAGTGTATAGTAGCTGTAAGAACTATAACAATTATTACAGTACAATTCGGGAAAAACAGAAACTTTCGGAAATTGAAGGAATACAATAATTTTTTCTTATTTTTTGAGGTCGTTCCACATTATAATCCACAATTTTGTTCTTCTTTAACCGATTTGATTTGTTTTCAATAACAAACTGTTTAAGACAATAATAATCATTCGGAATAAGTATTGTTTTTTTCGGTTTTGTATTTTAGCCATAATCATGATTTACACACACAGATGAATATACATATATAAATATCTTAACTTTCTTATACTATTATTTTAAAACTATTATTATTATAGTATTTATATAAGCACCAATAATATATATATAAAAGATAAATATGTTAGCGTATTTACCACCATAAATAATTTAAAATATTAAGCATCCATTCAAATGTTTACTTACTTACTTGCGAGTATGTAGCAGTTTTTAGTAAATCCAATTATGTATTTCCATTTTAATGCCGAACTTACTCACGTTACTCAATTTAAATTTTATGACAAAGAAAACTCATAAACTGTAGGCGTTTAGGCATTATAGAAAGCTAACAGTAACAACATTTTATAAGAAAATTATCACCAAACCACAAGAATGGAAAGAAACAAAATCTTTTTATAACAAATTTCATATATGGCTGTATTACCACATACAAGCCATTCCCAATTACTTTCACAGAAATACATAATATTTTTAAAGTTATATAAACTATTTGGGAACCACTGCTAACGCCTAATAATTTTAGTAGAAAAATTCAAAATGACTAAAATTTTCTTGTTTTTTTTATTCAAACGCAACAAAAATGTGGGTGTTTTTGCTCACAAAAAAGCTACACAAAATAAAGAAAATTTATAGAAAATGAAAGGAAAAAAATAACTATTAGAAAGGTGTGTATAAATAAGTTTAAGGTAAAAGAAAATTGCTGCCAACATATGCAAACTTTATGTAGAAATCCAAAGTATTGGTTTTATATAGGCAACAAACAGCTTTACTAATAAATGAAATTATAATATAAAAGGCGTTCGTTAAATAAAGAAATTGTTATAAATTGCAATATGCAAAACAAATTTTTCAGTTACTCTCAAATTTAATTCAATTTATATATACCTTAAATCATTTTGTCAGCAGCTCCAGGTAATTTCTACAACTTTGCTATGTATACATGGCGCAAATTTGTACATAATATCTTTTTATGGCTGTAAAATTTGAATTAAGTTAGGAGGATACCTTTAAAAGCAGCCAAATAACCAGAAACAGAATAGACGCAAAACAGACTAACACGCAGACAGAGACTTATTTACTTTGTTTTATCAAGATTTTCTCATTCTTTAGTTCTTTTTTTTAAACAATAAAAGTTGTCATTTATTCTCAAAAGTAAACTAAGTATGACAAACATCTACATCATACAAATGCCAACATGTATGTATGTATGTTTGTTTGTATTTAGATATCTGCTGCTTGGCTGTTGCTTTTTGTCTGCTTGTCAATGCCTTTACAAGCAAAATTCGATAGATGTTGCTGTTGGCATATTAGCAGCTTAGACGAAGGACCATCTCCTTTAGAGAGTAACAATAAAAAATGTTTGGTATTTTACAAAAGATTTTTGTTCTTTTTAAATAAGAACTGGCATTTTTTCTGCAGTATTAGTACCAAAGAAAACCTGCATCTAGTTTCCTTTGGCAGTTGTTTGACAATGACAATGAAATTCTAGTAAATGTTGGCAACATGATGTTGTGTCCTTAGTTGCTGCTGTTTATTGTTTTGGATTGTTATTGTTGTTGTCATGTTTTTTTTTATTATTGCAGTTATTGCTGTTCATACTAGTTGAGTATAATGAAATGAAATTGAAAAACATCATAAGCCAATGTTGTTGATGCAACAAATATTATAAAAAAATAATGTGTACAACCACTTAATATTAGCTATTCGGAGGTCCTTTGATTGACACTGTGTCTAGAATACCAGGAATGCATATTTAACCACGCTTTTGAAATACAGAAAGAGCAATAGGATATCAAATTTGCACCAATAATTTTGCACAATCTTAATTCGTTTGTGCAACTCATAAATCTACTTGAAATTCCCTTGTCTATTTCTTTATTTATTTTATAGGAGTTAAATGTCAAATAAATAAAATCTACACAGTCTAAACATGCAACAATGCAAAACAATAATACATGATCTTTAAAACATTTCTTTTTATCGAGTATTATATGATTAAAGATATTTCTTTATTTTTTTTTGGCCCCCGCTAGTACAACACAAATCTCTTGTCATTTGCACTTAATTTAAATGCATGTCACAATTGTGCAAAAGAATCGAGATTTGGTATTGTTTGTTGTTTTCTATGCTGTTGTATATTTCAGCAGTCCCCGTGCAGCTGCAGAATGTAGTTGTAAAAATACTCCCTCTCTCATTTTAAGAAAATAACTAGTAAGTTGGTATAGATATGGCAAGCTGTAGTAGTTAACGCAAAGTTTTAAGTGGCTTAGGGTTGTGTCGTGTGACTTAAGTGTGTTTTGCATTAATATAGTAACAAGTTTACATAGAATTGTTGAAAAACAAAAAAAGTAGGTGGGGAAAATAGGAAATCAAGTTATGCATCATACAAGAAAGGGGTTTTAGTTGAGTGTGTAGAGTGGCTAGACAGATTTGATAACAAACTAAAAAAACGTGCGACTATAATAGAGAAGTTGCTTTAATTTAAAATAAACATATTGGGCCATAATCATAGTTACAAAAAAGTGTACTTTTAAATAACATCACTTTAAAATCAACCAGCTGTTTATGCAAAGAACTAAAACTGGATGTGTACAATTTTAAGTAGATTGTTTTCCATGTGTTCTTTTTTTTAAGAATCATGGCAGTGTCGTTGCCTTTGTGTTCGACAATATCCAGGTGCAATCCGATACACTCCTGCAAATATTCTCTTTCTGCAGTAGCCCAATTCGTATCTCTTTATTATTTTTTTTTTGTTCCCGTAAAGAGTTATCAAAAAATCAACGCCAAAATAGCCTAATTATGATATTAATATTACCTTCATTTTTTCACCGCAAACACTTTTCTTAAATTTTCCCGCTTAATTTTATTATTTTGCCGATTTTTTTTTTCAATTTTCAATGACAGCTGTTTAAAGCTGCCACTTGCTTATTTTTTTCTTTACAATTTGTATGAAATAATTTTCTAGATATGAGGTGGCACCCAGTTAAAGTCGGTTTAACTTAAAACTTGACTATACATAGTTACAAAATAATTAAACGTAAGTTTTAAGTTTAAAGTTATTTTTAAAAAGAACCGACTTTAGTGTTTGTCTTAAACTAGGATTTGACTAATATGAATGCAGTAATAGTTTTATTATTAAATATTTTTTTTATAATAATTTTTTCCTGTCTGTTTATTTATTGCATATTTTGTGGCTTTTGTATAATATTAAAATTAAAACATACTCTTTAGAGTTTTCTTCTATTTATTACAGTTTTTATGTTTTTTCAAACATTTCTATTCTTTGCTAAACAATACGTATTGCATCTTGTTAAACAGGTAAATTTATATGATTTCATTAAACTGAAATTGTATTTTAGCTTTTCAAGTACGTGATGACATGTTAAATTGCAAAAAAAAAAAAAAAAATACTACATGAGCGTGCTAATAACGAGGGAGTGTTTCACAAAAGAAATATCTAATACAATATGCAACATTTGTTTTAAGAAATAAAAACCAATCTAGGTAATTTGAATTCTAAGGATTTGCTTTTAAATGTATGGAATTTATTACATTTAGATTTAAATGTTATTTGTCTGGACCTAAACCAAGTTTCAACTTTAAATTTAAATTTTTTCTAAATTTTTCTCATATAAATTCTGATAAAATTTTTAATAATCAAATAACTATCTACATAAATGTACATAATTTTCTTCTAAAAAATCATAAAAATTGTTGTATTTTTTTTTTTAAATTGTGTTAAAATTTGAAATTACTTTGTTATCCTTGATATTATCCTTTTCTTATGCCACATATGTACATATATGCATATGTAAATGGTGTTAATATTTATAATCGTCTCGTTATAAGAGTTGAAATTTCCATGAAATACTCATGTCTTCAGTGAAAAACCACAAATGTGCGCTTAAAAACACATTTTCATAAACACAAAACTCATATTATAAAAAACATTTGGGATTTTTGCATTTTTTTTCAACAAATTCTTGGTTTGTTTTTGTGTAAATAATGAAACTGAATTTTTTAGTGAACGAGTGCAAAGAACTTTTTAAGTGCCATAACTTTAACAATAAAACAAGAAGAAAAAGCAGAAACAATTTTAAAGCGTACAATCAGGAGTTGAAATAAATAAGTATGTACAACATCAAAAGCATATTTTATGAAAATTTGTAAGCGTTGAAATTTAAATAAAAAACTAATAGTTTAAGAAAATGAATAGAAAATATATTTTAATAAAATTAGAGTCCGACGGAAACCGATTCTTTCAGAAACAAGTACGAAATAATTTAGTTATGATAATTTCAGAACCTTTTCTCTAATATCGTAAAAATGTTAGTAAAGAAATACAAATATAAAAATTTGTGGCTGAACATTTTTATTTTAAATAAACAAATTTATAAAAAAATAAATTTCAGCTAAAAAGATTTATATAAATTTTTGTTTATATATGTATTTGTGTTCCTTAAACTCCAAAGTCTCTTTCTTTAATTTTCTAAAGACATTGCAAAAAATGTTTTAATTTAATTTCCAAAGAAAATAGGCGTTCTTGAAATATAACAAAAAAGTCTCCACCCCTTTGTAAGATTTCTATATAGAATCTCTTAGACAGCCTTAGATATCGTAACGCCTTAGTTTTTCCCAAATACAATCAATACATATAATAAATATCTACTAATGAATAAAAGTGCCAATATTTGTTTTCTGGATTTATTTTATTATATTCTTTATCTAACAAGTACTTGAAACACAATCTCTTTGAGATGTTTGTCATCCTTGTAACATTTTTTTTATTGTTTTCTAAAAGTCTCTATTGGCTATAGTTGAAGAAGGGTGAAATGAAAAGAATTAAATTACATTTACTTATTAACAACAATTGCTGCCAGTATTTAAACAAATGATAAAATTAATTTGTAAAGGAATATTTTTTCAGGTGCCCTACATCTAGCACAACGAATTTTTTAAATATTTGCGTATTTGCTTTTTTAATATTAATAAATTCCAAAAAACAACAACAAAATCTAAACAGTTTGTTTTTAAAAAAATTTCTTCAAAATTTCTTTTTAACGTGCATTTAAATTCGTGGACTTTGTTATGTTTCTCCCATATTTGCTGTTTATATTGTTGTTAATTGTTTTTTTATTGTTGTATTAACATTTTGGACAGTTATAATAACTAGAAAATTAAACAAACACTTCAAATTAACTAACTTACGAGACAACTCGTACTTAAGAGACAACAGCAACAGTCTCCCATTTGTTTGTTTGTTTTTGTATGTAACTAAAATAATTATGGCATACTTTTAGGCTTAGTCTTCTATTGTTTCGCAAATATTATCTTCAAAAACATTTCGCAATAAAATTAATTAAATATTTACTTAAAGTAACAAATCTTTTGTAAAGAATTCTTATTTCTGTTTAAGATTTAAGTACATTTTAGTTATTTAACTTTATGTGCAATTTTATTAAGTATTTTTTATAGTATTTCTTTTGTTTTGTGAACTTTTTTTTTTTTTCTGTACTTAGTCTATGTTTTTCTTTTTGTGTTATGCACAGGTATTACAATACTAAACAATTATTTAAGTATGTATTATTAAAAGTACATTAAACTTAGACGGTAGCAAACATGTGTACACGAATACGTTTGTCTGTCTATCTAGCTTGAGTTTGATTCTAAGGACTTTTGCTGGTATTATCTTTTTGTATAAGTGTGAAAATGTGTACGTATGTATGTATGTAACTGCTTATCTGTATGTATTATATTTAAGCATGTGTGTATAAAGTCAATTTGCCTGTTTTTGTTTGTCTTTATTTCATATTGTACGAGTATTGACGACATGTTTGGTCGCAATGGAGCAATTGACTACAATCCAAAATATTCTTATTTCATTTACTCCCTGACATTTACTATATGAATATTGATAAGGTCAGCTGAAATGTTAACAGCCAAAAATATAAACTTTTATCGAAGTTGCAGCGTTAGTTTTGCTCTTGCAGAAGATACACTTAATTTAAACTTTGTAAAGATAAATGGAATCACTTGCTGGTAATAGGTTTAGTAATTGAATATAGAAATAGTTCAAATTCCAGACATTTTGAGTTTTTTTTTTTTTTTTTAAATCTACACATTTTTCCGCACCAGTAAAATATTGAAAACTTCATTTTTCCTTTTAGCAAGTGATATACAGTTGTACAATTTTTTCTATTTTTTTTACATTTTTATTGTATATATTTTCGGTTTTCCTTGCATTTAAGAAATTTACTAAATAATTCAAGTATCATTTCGTCGGTATGTCTTTTTGTCTACTTTCACGTATGTATTTGTAGCTTAAAGTATTTTCTGTTTATTTGGCTGTAATAGAATTATTTCAATAAAGGTCAGGTTAACGATATTTATGGATTCAAATACTGTTTAGGAATGTAAGTTGTAATCAATGAGTGTATAATCAATTATTTTATAGTTGCGTTAAACCAAATATCGATCACTGTCAGACATATGTAAATATACCAAGAAAATTCATTTTTTATAATATTAGTTGCAATAGCTCAATTTGTAACTATGCTACCTTCTCTGTGCATTACCTAGTATCAGTGCTATAGTCACTTTCAAATAGCTCTGTTTCTAAACTTTCTTATTTTTCAACTATAACTTTATTTAAACTAAGTTACACAATTGTCCAATAAAATCCTCAAGAGGTGTTCATTCTCTCCAAAACAAAAACAAACATGGTTAAACTCATTTAACTTATTTTAGCTAGATTTTTCGTTTAGGAAAACCAAATCTTTAAAATAACTTTTTGCTTTTGTTTTGTCTAAACTAAAGTTATTGATTATCGATTTGGGACCAAACTAAATATTTTATGCCATTAATATTCAGCAACACTTACTAAAACAGCCAAACAAACAGAAATAAACACAAAACAAAGAACTGCAAGCAGTAATCCTTTCCCTGGTTAACTTTCTACAAGTAGCAAATATTTTGTTAAATTTATCGTACTCGTATAATAAATTCCCTTGTTACCTGCCTGGTGGGACTGGCGAAGGGTATTGAATGAAGGAATGAATGAATGTGTGTATGATTTCAATTTAACTTTAGCTTATAAGCTTGCTTCATTTGCTGTTTTAGTTTCATTCACATGATATTTACTTTAACGCCTTATATTCGTGTCTACTGTTGGCTGCATGTGAGTGAATTCTTCCTTGAACTTAATGGTTGCATGTGTGCTTTTCTTGGTGTAGAGCGCTGGGTGTATATTTCAGTTTATTAGCACGTTTTGGGTTTTATGCTTCATTTGTTAGTGCCGCACTTTTGGCTTTAGACGAAAATAATAATTTTGTTTTTAGTTTACTTATGTATATTCTTCTTAGTTTACGAATTAAAGCGTACGAAAATACAATGCAAATATATGTACATACAAACACCTTTCAAATCAATATTAATTTTTTTATTTATCATTGTTCTTTTTGTGTAATTTTACTAAACAAAATATTCTTTTTATTTATTTCATTACAGATCGAAGATGAGGGTAATCATGGCAATGATGAGACCAGACTTTTCATTTTATCTTCTTTGGCTCAGTCGCAGAAAAGTCGTGTCGCTTGTATTTTATGCGAGGAACCCATGCTGGTCTTTGATCGCTATCCCTTAGTAGATGGCTCATTCTTTTTGAGTCCCAAACAACATTCAACTGATTGTATTGAGGTAAGTGAAAAAATTAACAAACATATGAAATACTAAAAATAGTAGAAGAAGTTACTCGTAAATATTGAATGAAACATTTATGAATATAGGGTTGTTTCCATTATAATACTGATCCGTTAAAAAAAAAATTCTAGAAGAGGATGCCAGCGAACTTTTAATTTCAATACAAATTCAATACAAACCTTATATAAACCTGTTGTAAGTTTTATGAATAATGGCATTAAACTTTGGACCCATTCAACAAAAAGTTAGTACATTTGTATAGAAAAAATTGAATCGATTTGCTTCGTTTCGGTTTGCGTCGCATTTCCCCGGTCCTTATAAACGACGCAAATCGGGGCTCTAGTGTAATCATCTATAATTTATGGTGAATATTATTGTCCGTCTCTCTATCTCTCTGTGTCTCTCTACTTTAGTGGACGAGCACCTTGAAAATATGATTCTTGCTTAGTTTTTCCTCTGAGTGAGTAACTAAGATCAGGAAGAAAAGACGATACACCTTTTGGTATATGCAGTCGTAAATCTTGTTAAAACTTTAAATACTATACACTAAACTGTAGTTTCATTACCATGACAGCATTTGTGTGCATGTTGTAATTTATGCAACATTTAAAGTCAACATAATTATGCCAAAGCCAACGCTAATAAATGACTCTCTCTTTTTATTTTCATTTGGCTTAACTTCCAACGTCCTCCCCCATACGATTGGCTGATTGACTGACTTGTGTAAACAATGTAACAGTATGAATTGCTTGGTGGTTGTTTGGTATGGTAACTGTCATTGCCATAACAATTCATATTATTTACATCTTTCTTTTTTTAATTTTTCTTTGCTGTAATATTTGCTTAGTTGAACTTAAATGATTGTGTCTGCAATTTAGTGTGTCTGGATTTGTAATATTTAAAATGCATTTGCACAGAACTGCACTCGCACTGAAACCCTAAATTGCAGTTAAAAACAGAAATAAATACGTTTTCTAAATGTTTGATTGCTGGCAAAGAGTGCAACAGCATATTTAGACTGCAGCACTAAGAGCACTTTGACGTCTATGATGATGACGATGGCAATGTTTGCGTAGGCGGTTTGTAACATGTAACTAAAAATCCATACAAACTTTCCTTTCATATGTCATATCGAGTTGAAGTTATGTGTCAGTTCTTTTCTTTTTCTTTTCATATACTTACAAGAAACATACAATGTTTTGTATAAAATTATTAAGGCAGTTCAAGTCGTAGTGAAAAATTTTAATATTTCCAAAAATACATAAAAACAATTTGTTTATTTGTTTATTTCCTTTTCTGAATATCCCTGCTATGTTTTTTTTTCTTCTTTTTGATAACTTTAGTAATTTTTAAATCTTGTTTGTAAACTTTACATAAAAAAAAGTTATTTTTTTTTATTTTCAAATATGTATGTATATGTTGTATGTGGGCCGTCTTTCAGGAAATGTTTTTTATAAAAGAATGCCAGCACTGCAAAATACTTGTTACTATATGTTTACTTAACTATCATGTAGAAAGTTTTGTTTGTATACTAACACATTTTAAGCTCCCTTTAGACATAATTTTTCATTATTTGTCTCGTTGCTGTCATTTAGGCGTTTTTTTTTTCTTTGTTGGCAAATGTTCCATATTTTAACTGCATTTCTTGAAAACTACTTACTACATGATGCTTATGGTTTGCACTCGTATGTGCCACATGTGAATAAAATATGTTGCATGTCAGCTTGTTTCGCTTTTATTTACAGACTTTAAAAACGCATTATCTGTGTTTGTAGCATAAGTAAATTTTACATACATATTGTAGAATTATTAAGTTTCGTCCTGTTTTGAACACTTGCACTTGACTTTGAAAGTGGGGTTTTATTCAAGGTTTAAAGTGGAGTTGGTTTTTGTTTCTATATAAATTAAAGTCAATTTATGTTTCCTGTCTGAAATGTAGTTTTCTTCTTTCTTTTTTCTTTCAGGTTAAATACGAAGGACGTTCTTTATATTTGACTTCCGTTTGCATGCGCTGTTTAGATGGTACTTCTACAAATCGTAATATTTGCTGCAGGTACGTACGTTATTTATTGTATTAATTTGTATGTTTTTATAGAAATTTAATTTCTCTGGTTTATAATTAACAACTTATTTAAATTTTGTTAATGTAATTATATTTTTCAGATTCTGCACTGATAAATGGGATGGATCAAATCTAGTCTTAGGCACCATGTATGCATATGATATATTTGCCGCTATGCCTTGCTGTGCTGAACGTCTCAAGGTACGTGAAATCTAATTCTTCACAAAAGTCCTTTTATATTCATGAATTATATTTACATCATTATCCACTGTTTACCATTTGAGAAGTAGTTTGATCTGAATAATTCTCAATTTGCGTTCGAAAGTCAGAAATTTATAAAATTTAATATAAAAAAAAGTCCAGATCTTCAATTTCTTAAAATTTGTTTTGTATTTTTCTTCATTTCCAGTGCAATAATTGCTTCAAATTGTTGTTGCACCCACAACAACGTCTTAATTTCTATAGTGACTACTCGCACTGTGTCACTTGCCCCTACTGTGCAACTCAGGATACACACTTTGTCAAACCATTGACATACTGCTACACCAAAAGCTTCTCCGGCCCCCTGTCGGCGATCGCATAACATGAGGCCTCGTTGGAGTTGCCAACACAAGCAGCAGTTAGTACAAATCAACAACAAACTGCTGGGGTAACTTCAACGAGCCTCTCTGCGGGATCTAAATCCACTACAACTTCGTTGTCATCATTGTCGTCATCGAAGAAACTGATTTTGTACAATCCCAATGTGGACTATTCGGCACCATTGCAACAAGAAATCAATGCCGAATTAATTGGTTCACATCCCCAAGCACAACAATATCAAAAACAACAGCAGCCATCATCTGTAACATCATCAACTGCAACACAGGTAAGACAATCTGCGACAAGGTCTTCAGTTTCTTATAATAATTCTTCATCATCTGTAGCAGGAGTTGTGAACAATACAACAACAATAAATAATTTACAATTAAAATTAAGTGAACAATGTAACATAAGTAAATTAGGTAATATAATCACAACAACAACAAATAATAGTAATAATAATGGTAATACAAATACTAACAATAATAATAATTTTACTATGAATGAATTTAAGGCAATGAAAACAGCCCATAATAATAATATTGTAACAACACCACCAATTACACAACAACAACATTTAGGTTTATTACACAACAACAACAACAATGAAACAAACAATATTGTTAATAATACAATAATTAGCAATAATAATAATAACAACATCAGTATTAATAACTTATTATGTAGCAATAATTTAAATACTAAAGTCTGGTCCAACAATCAACTACCACCAGCAACATCTGTCGTTTTACAATCACAAAATATGGGAGTATTTCAACAAACAGCTGTTGCTTCCAGTGGTGGCTGTTTCCCAATGGAAAATTTGAATAACCACTGCACAGAGGCCATGATTTCCTCTCTCTGGGGTTCTGAATCCACCTCTAGTGGTTGTTCTTCCGGCTCGGGCTCTCAGCCCTCGTTGAGCCCCACCCTTATGTCAAATGTAGCCCATAATTGTCGCAGTAATAGCAAGGAATCATTGTGGTCACAACAAACTTCACCATCCACCAGCAGCTCAGGTTGTAGCAGCCAACTCAGGGATACTTATTACACTGGCTCAAAAATCACAACCCAATCACCCACTTCCTGGTCCTCTGCTAATACTAACAACAACAATGCCTCTTCCAGCAATGGCCACAACAATCTTATGTTTGATGCAAATGATTTGAACTTTGCAAAAATGAATAACATTTGGGAAATACCTCAAAATCATAACCAGTCCACTTTGTCTTCTTCGGGACAGGTACAAGATTTATTTCCAGAAATCTGGACCAACCTCAAAACAAACACAAATAATCTAACCGACAACATATCGGATATTAGCTCGAATACTTCTTCACAGCCAGACACCGATATCTGGCGCACGCCCCAACTTCCCCCAGCGGCCGGAGTAGTAGCTTCAAATAATATCCTCAATAAGGATATCAGACCAATGTTTGGCAACACTAACAACAATGCCAACCATATTGTAAATGAAAATAATCCAGGCGGTTTGGGAGCCGCTGCTTGCATGCAATTATTTTCAGATGAATTCCTATTTATGTAAATTTTTTTTAAAATTTTACTTTTTTTTTTTTAGAAAAATCTTTTTTTTTTAGTTTTTGTTTTTTTTTAAATACTTTTAAAAAAAGAAATGAAAACTAAACAATACATAATGAAAAGAATTTAAATTTATTTAAAACAATTTTGTTAAATTTTTTTCGTATTTTTTTTTCGGTAACATTTAATTATAAAACAAAATACATTATTTAGCTAAAGTATTCTTTTGCCTAAATAAGTTCTTAAATTTTTTAATAAAAACAATTTTATATATATAAAAAATCTATTATTTTTGTTGAATTTTGTTATATTTTTTCAGTTTATTATTATTTTTTAAACTTGAGTTTTTTAATGTTTTTTTTTTTTAATTTAATTTTTTTTTTTATTAATTTTAAACTACCAAAAAACTAAAACTTAAAACGTAACATCACATTTTCATAAAAAAGATAATTTAATTAAAAAAATGCAAAATATTTTTTATTAAAAAATGCTGTGTTTTTTCAATAAAAAATTGCAAAATTTTAAATAAAAATCCTTAATTAATATAATTTCTATTAAATAGTATAATACAAAAAGCAACTTCAAAAATGAAAATTTAATTAAAATAAGTTTTTTTTTTAATTTCATTATTTTTTTGCTTGCATCTTTAAATTGGTAATTGATTAAAAAATTTATAATTAAAAGCATATATGTATTTATGTTTAAATTAATGATATATTTTTAAATAATCAAGATTTTAAAACTTTTTTTGAAAATATTATATACTAAGAAAACCAAGAGTAATTTTGAAATTAATATTATTAAAAAATGAGCAACATGTTTGTTTATAGGTTAATTATACTTAACGCATTGGAAAACTAACTGGAGATCTTCAGGTCTTTTTTGATAAACTTGAATAAGTTTAAGAGATTTTTATTTTGAAAATTCCTGATTTAACATTTCAATAAATCCTTAACCACCCCTAAACCCTAAAACACTACTGTGACAGGAGTCCATTTCTCACATATTGTTGATGGAAAAGATTCCTTTAAAAATGTATTCTTAATTTTGGCGCAGCGTGATCAATCCTCCATAACAATCTCTTTAATATATTTCGTATTTAGCTTGTAGGTTATATATAGTTTGTAGTTTATTGTGTAGTTTAACTTTTAGGCTTAAATTAAGGAATTTCTTTCAAAATTCTAACAAAAATGAAATTTGTTTAAGTAATAAGTTTTAATCATAAACAACTCAAATATGTGATCTCTATTCTAAATTGAATGTAGTTTATAAGAATCCCCGGTTTTTTTTTTCTTTTTTTGTTTCTTAAAAATTAGTTTGCTTTTATTAATTTAGTTTTCTAAAAACCTAATATTCTAATACTATTAGGGATTTTATTCTGCATAGAATTTCTAGTTTGTAAAAAGAAAATGATTTTGCGACTAATATTTTCTATATTCAATTTGATTCAGTCTGTATTTCCGGCTCCTTAAATTTGAATGAAATTTGGCAACTTTAAGATTGACTATTGACTTCGATCTATTTTATTATATAGTTCATATGTATGAAGCACATATGATTAATTTTGAAGGTTTTTTAACTTGCATACTTCGTGTTCTGTAAAAAAAAAACATCTCCAGTAAAATTTATCTATATTTTGAATTATATTTTATTGCAACAGCGTTTGATAGAATTTATACGACAGTTAAGTTTAGATAAAATTCAGGCGCCACCTTCTTAAAGTTGTACCTTCAATATATTTCGTTTATTTCGAAAATGAACCTAGAGGTTAATCTCAAGTTTCATAAAATAAAAATCATAAGCTACAGACATATGTATGTAGATGCATGTCAATACGTCATAGCAAGTAAATCTTATGAAATTTTTTTGATGTTTTTTTTTCTAATTTATAACTACTAGAACTCGTTAATTTCAACGGTTTCTTGTGGAGTTAGATATTACATTTCCCATTGTTTCCAATCTTTACCATTTAGTTTTATTTTCTAACCAAAAAGAACAGCGTTCATGTGACCCTAATTATCTGTTTTTAATTAATTTTTCAAACTATTTCTGTTAGAATGTTCGAAAACGGAACAGCATTCTATGTGTTAAAATTCAAAAAGAACAGCAAACTTGTGACAAAATTATTAAAAAAGTAAATTGTGAAAGCCAGTTCGTACAACGAACATAATACCAGACTCTACACATATAAAATCTTTGCTGATTTCAGTAAATTCAGCAGTAGACGAGTTAACTCCTTCATGAACGAATACTAAAATCCAGTATAGAAATGTAATCAAAAGAGCTTTTGTAGGGAACAAAGTTACCTTTCTATCGGCTGGATAAATAATACATATATACATAGTAGTAAACGGTTTATGAATGTGTTAACAATTTCATCTGTACTTTAGCTAGAGATTTTGTAAAAGGGCCTGATATTAAAAATTTTTAATGTTTAGGGATTTATTGAAAATTTAGGTCAAATTATTACGATTACATATTATTCCGCAACTCGATTCGAAAATGACATTTTTCAAATCAATATTTTAAAATGACATTCAAAAATATTTGCTTTCAAATCGAATTATGGGATAATTATGTATGTATGTCTGTTCTAATTTTATTTAGAATTCCCATACTTTATCAGAAGTTTTAAGAATTTAGTACGTTACTCAAATTTCAATGTACCAAATTCAACTAGAGCAGGAACAAACAATTACTTTATTCTCTACTGTTTTCCTAAAAAAGATCTTGTTTTTTTCTTAAATAAATTTTGAAATATTCATGGTAAATAAAACTTGTTTTCAGATTTGAATTCTTGAAAAAAGTTAAAGCCATTTTAAATACCAAATAATTAAAAAAAAATAATAATAAAACTAAAATTTAGTAATTAAATATAAAAGTAAAACTAAGTATTTGTTTTTTTAATAATACCCACATTAAACTAATAATGAATATTTAAATAAGGAATAATATTAACAAAGGTAAATAAAAACAATATTGGTAGGGAAAACACTGCGTGATAATTACATATAAAATCGTAAAAAAAAATTAACAAAAAAGTTAAATAATCTTTTAACTTAATAAACGAGAACAAATAAACTACAAAATTTAAATAATGTTTTTTCACAGTTATTAAATCTGTAGTAAATAAAATTTTTTAATTTAGCACAGTAAAACTTTATTTGAAAATAAAGAATACTAAAACTTTGGCATTTATTAAAAAAAAAACATACAAATTATATATAAGTTAAAAACATTTTCTTTTGTACTTTTCAAACATTTTAAATAACACTACAAATTAATTTAATATAAGATAACATGACATCTTTTCTTAAAATACTTATTAACAACAAAAACAAATTCATAATATTAAATATAACAACATTTTTATGATTCTCTTTTCCCTTGAAATTAAGTTTAAAACTATAGGAACATTTTCACTTCAAATAGTAAGTTTGTTTCTGTAACCCAACCCCAAACAATTTTAGTACGGCAGTGATTATAAATGAATAGTTTTTGTTTTTATTTCTTCATTATTTTTATAAAATAAACATAATTTTAAAATACCCACCTTGATCATTGAATTACATAATTTTGTTTATTTTTTAATTAATAATCTAATACAAGCATTAAACTCCTTTATGAAAAAAAAACTACACACAAAAGCAATGCATTTTAATGAAAAAAAATAAAGAAAAATCATATAAATTCAATCACTATATTTTTATTTTATTAATATTAATTGAAATAAATATTAAAAGTAAAATAAATCGTGGTTGAGAAAAAAAATATTACCTCCTTAGCAAAAACAAAATAATAAAGAAAATATTAACAACATAAATTAATACATATAATAATAATTTTTAAATGTTACTATTATAAACAATAAATTATAATTTAAAATGTGTTTTTTTAGTTATTTGTTAGTTTATGTTTTAAATATAAAATCTTTTTTTTTTATAAAACAATTACTTATTCCTCACTTACTTATTTCGTTTTCTTTTTTTTAGTCTACTTAAAAAGATCATACCTATACATTAAATCCCCTATGACAGCAATGTATAAATTAAATTAATTAAATAACTCTTTTATTTTTTTTTAAATAAAAAGGAAACCAAGTTTTTTTCTTTTCATTTTAGAAAAATATTTGCTCTTAAAATTTAGTTTTTGCATTTTTTTTTTAAAGTCTATTTTAATTTTTCTTAACAAAATCAAAAGCTCTTTTGAATGTTAAATAATACAATTTCAGATCATCTGATGTTAAAAAAATGTACAAATTATTTCAAAAAGCTAAACAAAAAATCTTGTTTTATTTAATTTAATTATTTTTATTTCAATTTTGTTTTTTTCCAATCAGGTATTAACCAAAGTTTAATTTGTTTTGCTAATTAGACAATTTTCTTAAAAGAGCAATATATTTTTCCACAAAACAAAAATAAAATAAAAACAATTTATTTAACTAGTTAATTTTTTTTTAATAAACAACCTTAAATTAATGAAATCATTATTAAATATAGCAATATTTTGTTTTCTTTTTTTTTAATTTTTATCTATTTTTTTCTAACACAAAACATACTACATCCCCTTGGAAAATAAAACCCATTATTTTAATTAGTTTAAATATTACCTTATAATAAATATTTTTACTTTATATATATTTTTTTATAAATAATTCATTTCATTTCTTTACTCTCATTTTATGTGTAATATTCGCTATGTACCTTTTATTATTTTTTTTTTTTATACATAAAACACAAAAAGAATTTCTTTTATATTTGTACATCCTTCCTATTGCCAGAACCCTTTCCCCCAGTGTATTTTAATTTTTTTTTTTCATCTTTCAAAAAATATACACACACACATATTTTTTATTATAAATTAGTTAAATATTTTAGTTTGATTTTTTTATTATTCTTAATTATTCTTTAAACATACATACATGTAAAACAAATAAACAAATATGAAAAACAACATAAATAAGTTTTAATTAAATAATATTCATAAAACACAATTTTTTATAATATATATATTTTTTTTTAATTTAAAATAATGAAATTTTGTTGATTATTCAGAAAATAATATGAAAAAAATATTTAATAAAATATAATTTTTTATTTTAATTAAAATTTTTTGTTTTTATTTTTATTTTTTAATTCTAGTCGGTTGGTATTTTCTTTTAATTTTTTATATATTTTGCAACTTTTTATTTTCGTTGATATCATTGTTTTAATTCAATGGACTTTTTAAATAATAAACAACACCCAAACAAAATTATTCGCAGGTTCATATACAAAAAAAAAACAAGCCTAATCGGCGATAATGCATACTATTTATTTATTTGTACCAGGCAAACAGAATTTCCAGCAAGTCATTTTCATTATACATATACACATACATGCACAAAACACACTCATGGCGAGCTACAGAAATTAGAGCTGTGCCGTTCATGAACGAACGGGATTCATTGAACGGAATGAGCCGGTCATTTAACTGAACGATTTTCGTTCAATAGTGTACGGATCAATTTCGTTCAGCTGCTGTTTACAAAAAGACAAGAAGAGAAAAATCACATTCAATAAGGCTTGTATTCATTCGTTCAAAATGAGAACGAATTGAATGAACGAATAGTCAGTAAATGAACGAAAATGACCGGTCACTGAAATGAACGACCGGGCACAACTCTAACAGAAATGTGAAAATACACCAGGCCATCAGAATATTTAGACAGTAAAGTGATATGTTTGATCAAATCTTTAAACATATAACGAGCTTTTTTTTATTTTATCGTAACGATTTTTGAACAAAACCTTAAATACACCAGGCGAACATAATATTTTGGAAGCGAACTTAATAATAATAATTTAATAACTATGAATACAGACAAGTTTTTTATTCAATGTATTTTACCAGATAAACATAACTTGCAGGCAGTAAATATAACAATTAACATAAAAATAACAAACAACTGATGATCCTCAAATTTAAAAATCTACCAGGCAACCAGACATCATTTACAAAAAGTTACTTCGACCATTTAATTAGCACGGTCACACGCACAGTCAGTAAATTCTGAAATTATAACAAGAGAAAAAGACTTTAGAACATGTCATTTTTAAATATCAAATATTGTACTAATACATTCATATATGACGTCATAATTTAAAAATTATCATTGACAGGTCAACATAAATTTAATAAAGAAGCTACAAAAAGAAAACGAAATACACAAATAAAACAAAATTCAATTCAATCTACCAGGCTAGCAGAAATTTCTGCAGGCATTAAGCTCCATAATAAAAATTTGGAAAACATTACAAAATTATAATTAACTTTTTTATCAAGGCAGTTTTTCTTCAAAATTGTAAAATCTAACAGCCAGACAGCATTTTCAGAAAGTTACTTTTCTTCATTTAATATTTAGCACTCCCACGCTATTGCAAATCACAAAGCCGCCATTATCGTATAATTCTGGAAATATATTAATTAGGCAAACATAATTTTTAGAGCATGTAATTTTTCAGTATAAAGTAATTTAAATAATTTACATGGGAAATATAAACGTCATAGGGTTTAAAAAAAAATTAGTAAATTCTTTGAAATTTTATTAACGGAACAGGTCAACAAAAAAATTTCAAAAGTTTTTATTGTAATTTGTAATAAATATGTATAACAAAATTTAATATATATACATACATATCTAACAGGTTAGCATAAATTTTAGCAAATTACCGGCTGCAATTATTTTCTTAAATAAAATGAAAAAGAAGGAGGAGTTAAGTGTAGCAGTAAATTTCAAAGAAGCATCAGAAATTAAAAAAATCTTACCTTTCAAAAATAATTTGTTGCATTTTTCTTAAAAATTTTAAAATCTACTAGCCAGACAGCATTTTTAGAAAGCTACTTTTTCCATTTTATATTTAGCAATATACATATGTACATACATATGTACATAGCAAATTACATACATGTATATCAATAATTTTAGAGCATAAAATGTTTCTATGTGGGTATATAAAATATTTTGTAAAAGTGACGTCATCATAGATTTTTTAAAAAATGTAAACAACATAGGTATGTAGATAATTTAATAAAGAAGTGTATATGTATATTTGTTTTACAAACAATTTAATTTCTCTGGAAGATCAGTGTACAAAATAGTTTTTATTGTAAATTTATGGATAATAAAATAAAATTCACTAATCTACCAGATTAGCATAAATTTTAGCAAATTACCGGCTGCAATTATTTTCTTAAATAAAATGAAAAAGAAGGAGGAGTTAAGTGTAACAGTTAATTTCAAAGAAGCATCAGAAATTAAAAAAAATCACATAAAATAAAAATTTGTTGTATTTTTTCTTAAAAATTGTAAAATCTACTAGCCAGACAGCATTTTTAGAAAGTTACTTTTTCTATTTTATATTTAGCAATATGTACATATCGCACACATAGTACAAATGTGACTTAATGCAAAATTTTCCAAAATTGACTTTTTTCCATAAATTATTTCAGAGTACACATTTCTAACTAACTACTGCAAAAATTTCTTTCACATCACTATCTTCTTTAACTGGAAAAATACAAATGTGTCTATTTTTATGTTAAGTGTGTTGCTTGTGCACGATGAATTTTTTTTTCCTGAAAATTTCAGTATTTTGAGTTGTGACACCTTTGTAATTAGGGTGCGATATGTACATAGCAAATTAATTACACAGCTGCTATAATGCATATGTACATTCATATGTATGTATATCAATAATTTTAGAGCATAAAATGTTTTTATGTACGTACATACATATGTAAGTATGTATATAAAATATTATGTAAAAGTTATTAATGTATGACGTCATCATAGATTTAAAAAAAGGTAAACATAGATAATTTAATAAAGAAGTGTACATATATTTATTTGTTTTACAAACAATTTAATTTCTCTGGACGATCAGTGTATAAAATAGAGTTGTTATTGTAATTTATGGATAATAAAATAAAATTCACTACCAGGTTAGCAGAAATTTTAGCTAGTCGCTGACGGTAGCAATAATTTTCTTTTATCTCCCTTAATTGAACATGTTTCTCTGTTAATGATAATTTGAAGACCAATATATTGTGTTTTTTTTCATTGCATTCTTTTTAAGATCCTACAGTTGGTTTTTATCTTTATTAGTTTTTGTCCTGTTTTCGTTATTCCAAAAATACCAAATATCAGTTTGTGTTTTAAACTTAGATCCAAATTTAAATTTTATGATTAAGATAAATATGCACATAAGGAGTGTTTCCTTAAATCGTTACGATTGATCTTACTACGATTATACAAAAGTCTTTTTACATATGTACATACATACATATTTCTCTGTAATTTCCAATTCTGTAGTTATTCTGATCGATTTTATTAAATATGTATTCAGTTTTTCATTTAAAATGCAAATGTACTAAATATTTTAATACATAATAGTAATTCGATCCGATTCCATTCTATTTCGTTTTAACTAAATCTTATCAGGCAATTAAAACTTAAACTTTCACCTTAATAATTGTTTTAAAATGCATCAACAAAATTAAGGGCTGCGTCTATAGCTGCGAGATTTGACGATTTTTGTTAAAAAATAGCAAAGTGACGATTTGACGATTTTTTTTATTGAAAGTGACGATTTTCTGAATTATTAAAATTTTCTATCATTTGTTTGTTTTATTAATGTTTTTGTTACCAAATTCCCTCTTTTTTTTGAAGACAACAACTTTTTTTCTCAATTAATATGATAAATATTAAGAAGAACATGACATATGAGTATGTATTTCAAAAACAAAACTAAGTAATACATAGTGATATTTTCTTAATTATTGACAATTGTTAAATTAAGTATAATAATTCCAAATAATATTGAGTCAGGATAGTTGAAATTATTTATTTATCTGTAAACATAAAAAGCAATTTTAAAGCAATTCTGAATGTCAACAGGCAAATTCTACAAAAACTTCTTTTATTTTAACAAAACGTCAAAAGAATATACAGTCAAATAAATTTAAATGAAAAAAATACGGATTTCTTTGAAAATAAGTACCTGTATATGATGGATGAATTGGATTCTTAATTCAAAATGTTATTTAAAACTAAATAAACTAAATTATTTTGACATTGTAATTTACTCTGAATTAATAAAATATGCTAAATTCAGATATTTATTGTTTCACACTCTTCAGTTTTAGCTGACCAGTTTTTGTTCAATTCTCTTTTGAACTTGCTATTTAATTCACACGCGTCACTTCAATTTTCGTACTTTTTGATGCAAATCAACATTCATGAAAAAAACAAAAGAAAAAAGAAAATTGACTAGAACCGTCAAATTTGTACCCCTTTTGTTCTATTTTCACTTCTCATCCACAAATACTTGCTTTGACAAGTCAGAATTGAAGAGTGTGAAAGCGGACTAAGATAATATAAAAATATTACACAAATTGTGCTTAACATTATATTTTTTGAGATTTCTTACGACTATATAAACTTTAATTTTTATGTTTTCGTTTAAACAAAAATTTCAAAATACTATTAGAAATACATAGTGACTTTATTTTCCCGATTTTTTTTGACGATTTTTAAAATTCGAAATGACGATTTTTTTATTTTTTATCGGGATTTTGACAATTTTTTTCGAAATTCATCTGGCAGCCCTAGCTGCGTCACTGTTTGAAAAAAATTCTTATGTTGCTCAATGCTCTCTAAACTTGCATCTCTCAATAAAATCAATAACAAAAACAAAGCTTGTTTTTATTTGTTTTAGTTTTTTTTTGTTGTCAGTGAGCAGCGTTGCCATATATTTTTTTAAGAAAACTTTTTATTTCTAAAAAAAAACTTTTAGGTAAAAAAAAATTTTTTAAGTAGTAAAATTTCAAAACCCAATTTTATTGAAAACAAAACAACTTTTTTTTTACATATTTACTACTAACTGTCCAACTCCATGTACTCGTATGTACAAAATAAAGAGTTTATTTGTGTTGTAAACTGTTAACATTTTATAAATATTTATATGACATTTATTGTACTGAAGACGGAGTAATACTAAATTAAACATTGATTCAGTAAAAATGGATTAAAAAGGTATAATATCGTTAAATTACTAACGCAGTGCAGCATAGTAGAAAAACATTGTTTTGTTAATGGTGAAAATAATTTGTTTTATAAACTAAATTAAACTTCTAACTTAATAATTTATAAATTTTCAAAAAACTTTTTGTTTTAGAATAAAACTTGAAAACTTGTTTGCATCTTAAAAAACTTGCAAAAAAAGGGAAAACTTGACAAATGGCAACGCTGTCAGTGAGACTTATTTTTGGTAAACAAGAAACTGCAATAACTAAGTATGTATGTATGTATATATGAACATGTAAATCTCATTCCAGGCATAAGTAACAAGAATTATTTCATATTTATTTAGTCTTGTTTTCATCGCTTCTAATTTTGCTGGATTCCTTATACTTCAGAAATGTTTTTTAGTCTTTTTATATTAAATGAAAAACAACTATTTTGTTGCTCCCTAAATTATGCAATGTGAAATAAAATTTAAATTAAGAGGTGTTTTCATAAAGTCTTCGAATAATTAAAATTTGTTTTATTACTTCAAATTAATTTAATGATACTTTCAATTAATCTAATTCTTTTTATTATTAAAATTTCTTATTTGTATATGTATTTATATTTTTTTTTAGGTTTATATACATTATTACTTTTAAATAATTTTCTTATAAGGGGATTTTATTTTTTTATTTTTCAATCTTTAGTTTATGCATATAAAAAACTAACTAAAATAAAATCTTTACCAAACCACCCAATTTATAACAGAATTTATAACATACCAAAATATAAATTTTTCATAAAATGGGACGAATAAACTTCCGATTAATTTATAAAGTTAATAATATAAAACAAATATTGATGAGAAAAATTTTAATGATTTTTTGAACTCAATAAAATTTATAGATGTTTGTGTAGTTTTAACAAAAAGGAAATAGTTAAACACAGCAGCAGTTACATAAATTATAATTTAAGCACTTTTTACTTAAAATTACTTAATTAAAACTAAAAAATACCAATTAGCAATTAGAAATTAGTTGAATATTGTAAAATATTCGTTTGTAGAAAACAGAAATTTGTTTTTTATTTTCATTGCACTTAAATTAACGCATATAGAGGAACATATAAATCGCAGTAGTTTCAATAGCAGGAACAAATTTTCATTTGTGATTTGAAAGTAAAATAAATTGAAATAGTGAATTTGTGTTTAAAAAAGTTTTAGAAAATATTATTTTTAAATTGTCCCTTAAATTGAAGTTGTAATATAACAATTATTATTACATTAAGTGACTAATAATTTTATCTTGTATGTAACAATATCATTTAGTTACCCTACACTCATCACTGGCTTTCTAAGCAAAGCAAATGCATTGAAAATAGTTTTAATTTGTGTTTTTAATGTCTTTAAATGAATTTCGTTTTGTAAAATAATGTACAAATCTTTGTTTCACCTTGTTACAATTTATATTTTGTTTTGCTTGACCAAAGTTACCTGTGTAATCAAAAAAAAAAAACAACTTTATTAGTTTAAATTTTTTATGTTTTTTCATGTAGAGAATAATTTAATGTTCCTTTTAAGTTTCTTCAAGAAAGTGTTCTGTGTGCAGAAAGTAGAGCCACTAAAATATTGAATAAAAATATAGGTTTTAAAAGTTAAAAAGCTTCAAAAGTTGAATCTCAATTGTTTTAGATTTAAATGATTGAAAGGTTATTAAAACGTTACTACTTTAATAAAATTTATAAAAACTATTTATTTAAAATTTTATTTCAGGTTTTAAAATTAAATATTTTGATATGCATAATTGAAATTCTAACTATGAAAACTTTATTTTAGTTAAATTGTTTTAAGCTTAAAGTAAACGTCTTTAAGTCTTTAAAGTGTTAATTTATATTGTTATAAATTTCACACATCAAAACTCATACAATTTAATATACAATTTGAAATAGTAAATTTATAATTTTTAAAACAATTGAGAAACAATTGTAATCTAAGCTTTAAGACAGCGAGCGACAAAATTAAATAGCAAATTTTTATTAGAATATGATCAATCAAGGCAGTTTTATTGAAATGTTGTCATACAATAAATAGAAAGAACACTTCTCTTTATTGACTTTATGTTTTTATTTTTAGCCTTTTTAGCCATATTTTGTTTTAACAACAAGTACAAATATAAATCAATATAAAACAATTTTTGTTAAATTTTATGGTAAAACTTACACACCCTATGACCTGATTTGTTTTTTGTTTCAGTTTTTTTAAATTTACTTAATTTTTTCATTTAACTTAAAGCAAAATAAATATTAAAATTATTAAATTTAAAGAAAAGACAAGCTTCAACTAATATGGGCTGTTTTTAAAAATGAACCTATAAATTCTTTAAAGCTAAATTAAGAAATGTATGTTTTTATTAATAAATAAAAAAAACTTAATAAAATAAAACCAATAAATAATTTAATCACAAATTATTAATATATTGGTCTTCAGGTTTTAAAAGAAACGAATTTAATGTTAATACAAAATTAAAAAAAAAACACAAAATGTTTGTAATGAAACCGATAAAAATGGTCAAAAATGAAAGGAAGAAATACTGATAAAACCAAAATGCGAGAAATACTCTGTAAAGAAATTCAAATTCTTGATGAAATTCAACACTAAAAAACCACAATTATTGCTGGTAAAGAGGACCAAAGAAATCGGTTGAAATTAATTAAGGTGAAATAAATAAAATACTTAATAACATACATTTATAAATATCAAATAACAGCACATTTTTAAAAAAATAATAATAATCCTGTAAAATTAGTTTTAAGTTTAAAATTCTTTTAAGATATATTAAACATATTTTATATATAGAAAACCAAAAAAAAGTGTTAAGTAAGCAATAACAATTTTAAAATTTAAGACAAATTACAAATACCATACCACATTTTCTTTAACAAAAATTGCTAAAACATAAAACAAAAAAATAAGAAAAACGTATATTTTGAAAATTGAAAAAACTAAAATATTTTTGGCATTTATTTCAAAACTAAAGAATTGTCGAACAATCTTAAAAACTAATTTTTAAATTAATTATAATTTACCTAGCGTTAGTTAAGCTGCAAATAATTTAAACATTTTTACAGGAGGAGCCTATTCAGCTTTTCCAGTAAAATATTTGTTATGTTAATTATAACTTTAACGTTTCAGCCGACGCTATATTCTATAGATATATGTACTTGTATTTATTTCATTTACTTAGAAATTAAAAAAAAAACAAACAATATTTAAAGAAAAAAATCAGGTATTAAGCAAACAGTTATTGCAATAAGTATTGAATGCCCCTAATGGCTGGTTTTGAAAACCTTTTAATAAAGATAACGAAGCAACAATAATGTGATGAAAGTGATGTATAGAGTGATTTTAGGATCAAAAAAAGACTGGTTTTTATGTGTCTAGTAGTATATAAGCAGATAGATGATGGCTAAATCACAAAATAGACCCCTCAAAAAGAACTCAAAATCTATATACTTTATTTAATATGGATTATAAACTAAATTCAATAAATACCTCAAATGACATCAAATACACACAACAAATATGTGTATAAAAATGGCATGTGATGATTATAATTAGAAAACAAGAAAACATAAGTGTTAGACATGAGTAAAAATTAAAAAAATGGAAGTAAAGTAAAAAACTGCTTTAATTTAAAAGTAAAAAATTATAATAAATATTTATAAAAATATTGAAATATTACTACCTCATTTAGTAAATTGAAAAGATTGACAAACAAAAATTTAACAAAAAAAAACCTAAATACCTCAATTTAGCAAAATTTGTATTAGAAATTTATATTACTGCCGCCATTTAAATATCAGGCAAAATAAAAATATTTAAATATAAATTTTAGAAAATTTATAGAAAAATAAACAACTTAATAAAAAAAAAATAATTCAAAATATGGCCACTACTATCGGCTGTAATTAACTTTTTTAAAGCAGTTAATTAAATATAAAAAAATATTGAAATTAATGGAAATTACTTAACTTAAATCAAAAATCTATTAATGAAGATCATTTTCACATCATGCACTTACAAAACACTTTCAAACAATTATCACATTTTGAATATTTTCACTTCAATAAAACAATATCATCATTGTTAGAAAACAATATCATCATCCATCTAAATGTTATATATACATACATATATCAGTAAATTACATTTCATATATTTTGTTGTTGATTCAGTGAGGCTATTCACAGATGAGGAAAATATTAATTTAAAAAATTTTTCTTACGTGAACTGCCACAGAGTTAAAATACCCTGTTAATTTATGCTCTCAACGATATCGTGACAGGCTGCCTTTCATTTTAAGTGCTGAAAGTTGAACCGGTCCACCGAGAAATAAATTACGGAAGCAGAGGGTTATTTCTCTATTGTAAATTCACAGGAAACATTTATGATTTTAAATAACTTAGGGAAAATCAATCAGCCTAAGAAATTAACAAATGGTCTTAAGAAATCTAACAACAACATATTTCCCATTCATTATTTTAAGCAAACATTCAGCAACATCCTCATCATCAACCTCAATCACACATTTCGTTGCAAATCATTTAAATTATATTCATCACCAGTCAGTCATTCAAACGTCATAACTATCATTGTGTTTAATTTGTTTAATCAATCCAGCACAACTTTTATGTCTCTTAATTATATTATACATTATGATAAATAAGCATTTCTTGATTCTCAATTATTTAAGATTAAAACTATTACTAAATATGTGTAAATAAGCTCTCATCCTCTTCCTAATAAACACACACATACTCACTCTCTCTCTCTCTCTCTCTCTCTAACTGTCGCTTAAGCATTGTAAGAAAACAACACCAAATAAACATGAATAATATTTAGATATTTATGGTATTTAATAATAACTTTTCGTAAGCAATATTAACGAAAAAGAAAAGATGAAAATATTTAATTTATTTATGTTTTATTTAGCCAATAGGTTGTAGTTTAAACATACATAAAAGCATATTATATACATATGTATGTATATAATATATATTAGACATAAACATACATATTTAGAAGATTATATTAAATTTAAATTTGTTAAGTATTTAAGTTAATATTAATTAAAACTTTTTATCACAAATGAATGTTAAGTGTGTTTTGTTTTCTTTTTTAATATGTATATATGTATACTTAGTATTAGGATATTTTAAAATAAAATATTAAACCACAAAACAAACCATTTGTTTGTTATTACCGAATTCCGGTAATGTGTAACAAGATTTCTTTTGTTATTTGCTTTAACTGGACGTTTTATTAAATAAATTTGGTTTAAATCGACAAAAGACAAATTGAAAGTTATTTACAAACCACAATTTATTCAATGCAAATAATTTTAACGTTTGCTTTAACTGAAAACTAAAAAATTGCTATAATAAAAAAAAAAAAAAAAAAAACATACTGAAATTAATTTTGTATTTCAAATTCGATTAAACTAAACACTAATTTGTATATTTATTAGTTTATAAACTTATGTATGTGTGTTTTTCGTTTATTATTAAATAAACAACTGCATAATCCTTTTAAAATAATATTCCTGTAGTAAATTTATGTTGTGTTGTGTAGTAGTTGATAGTTTTACTTTACTAAGTGTGTGTATGTGTATTTTTAAGCAATCTAATTAAATTGGCATAATTATAAACATATTAAAATAGAAATACAAAAGTTAAAAGCAAAAAAATGGCCACAAAAGTTTTAATAAAATTACTAAAACTAATACTACATAATTGGCAAATATCGAACAGCGTTTTAACAAGCAAAAATAAATTGACACAACAGTAAGCAATTAGTTGTCAATGTTTTGCGCAATTTTTTATAACCTTTATAATTATAATTATAATTTCTACTTTAATTTAAAACATTTAATAAATAATTATTGAAAATGAAACAAGCTCCTAATATGTGATACTAAAACAAAACTAAAATTTAAATAATATAAAATGAAATCAAAACAGTATCTCTGTTTTTGTTTTTTTTAAAGAATTTTTGGAAAATAATATTAAAATTTCAAAACTGTGTTTTCAAAAAATGTTTAAATAGAATCAACCCCCCCTTTGAAAACTGTGAAAATTTCGAATAGCAAGTAGATATTAAGAGAAAACTTCACCAAATTGGCATTAACTGTGTACTTTTTTATAAAAAAAAAATATAACGTAAAGTAAATAAACTGTGAGCAAATTCAAATGTGGTATTTTTTGAAAAAATTAATAAAACTTTTTCCAAAATTGAAAATATTTTTGTAATATTTTATTAACATATAATTGGCTAAGATTTTTCTAAATTTAACAATAAAATATAACTATAGTAGTACGTAATAGGTACATATGTATGTATTAAGAACTCAATTAGGTTTTCTATAATCATTTTCAAAATCCAAAGTCTGCGAAATTTCAATATTTGTTTTTTTTTTTGAAATAATAATAACAGAATGCTTTTGGTTTTAATTAAAAAAATAAATAAAACCAAGGAAAAGAACACTCTAAAACTGTGAAGTAAATTTAAGCTTGATTCATATTTAAAAATAAAAGACAAAAACCAAAAAAATAAAAAAAGTTAAAAAAAGGTAAAAAACGTATGTAGTTTATAAGTTGGTGTTTATTTATTTATTATTGCAAAGTATCTATAATTAAATTCAAATTTAAAATATGTTTAAGAACAGTGCTGTTAAAAACGCAACAAAATTCACAAACAAATTAATAAAACATACTCGTATACAAATTATAATAAAATTTTTGTGGCTGCATTTTTAAAAATAAGTTTATTAATAAATAAAATAAGACTCGTTTCCTAAATAACCATTCATACATAACACACTCACCCCCTAACTACATTCATTCATTAATTCATTCATACATTCATTCATTGCATTTTAAATTTCAAACAAAAATATATTACTATTATCTATTATTTAAAGCATTTTCCACAAACTAGCTGTAACATTTTAACCGCTTTTGATGTTTAACTTAAAGAAAATGAAAGTACTTTTTATTTCAACAAAAAAAAAAAAAAAAAAAAAAACAACAAAAAATAAAATACAATTTATCTAAATACCTCAAAGTAAAAAAAATTTAAATTTTATAATAAATACTTAGCCAGAGAACAATTAACATGAAATAAAGCTTAATACCTAATTATCAATCAATGCCCCTACGAATAAATCTAAATAAAAACAATTTAATAGTAAAATTTCAAAAACAAAAAGAAACTCAGAGAATTATAACAAAAAATTACAATATAAACAGAAAACTTGTTAATTAAACAAATTCTAGTAATAGTTTAACACATTTATCACAAACGAAACATAACTATTTATTCTTATTAAGTATATTTGCATGTACATATGTACGTTTTAATAAAATAGCATTAATGACAACAAAACTTCACTTTCTTTCATTACTCGTAATAATTATTATAAAAATACAATTTAATTCATATATACATGCATACATACATACATATGTATAAAATACACATAATAATAAAACATCAAAATCATTCATTAATCATTTTAATTTATTTGACAACATTAAAATACAAAATTTTATACCATAAACTTATTAGAAGCGCGCAAAGCAAACAGAAACAGATTCAAATGACATTCTGAACACGGAATTATAAACACCTTGATAAATATTAATCAATTTGCTTGAAAAATTTAATCATTTACATATGTATATGTATTAATGTCCTGACCTTTATGTTCTATTAGCAGATCAACAAATACAAACAAATTAAAAACAAAAAATTTTTTATTATTTCAAATAAATAAATGTGAAAAATTTGTGTTCATTTTGAAAGATAAGTTCACAAATTAATTTTAACTTAAGCTATGCCAGATCACACAATGTTGTATGATATAATTGCAAAATTGTTAGCGAAAAAGGTAAATTGTCAGTTCAGAGGACTGTAAGAAAACCTTACAATTTCAAATTGTCACACAATGAATTTATCTGTCAACCGAAATTGTCAGTTCACACGGTTGTCAGATTATTGTATGGCAAAGATTGTCAAATTCGTTGTGAGCCATTGTGTGTGTGCTTAAAAATGGGTGCTTCAGCGACAGCTTGAATAAGATGTGCAGATTTGCCCAATTGCCTTTGCATTCATTTATATTTAACTGTATGGAATCAGCGAATTCGTGTAATAAAATATCTTCAGGAAGTTTACATATGTACATACATATATTCAACGCAACCAGCATCCCATAAACTTCGCAGTGCCGATAAGTTTGATAATATTTTCATGTGACCACATGGATTCTACCTTTTTGCGGTAGAATTTTTCTTTCAGCCTTGTGTTTTTGTTGCCTTCAGACCCTGTAGGCGACTGTATAGGACAATTCAATTCAATTGGCTCATAGCTGCACTACATATATGAAACAGGATTCATCAATAGATATGTCGCTATCCATTTATTATTTTCTTTAATTTAACTCTTTAATTTTCTTTCACTTTTTTTCCTAAATGCTATTAAAGGCCACTACTGACTATTCTATTTAGTCGTTCGGTATGTTAAAAAAAAATCGTGTGTGTTCATAAAGTATGATAGTGTGGCCTAAAAATTTAACTAAATGACAGATTTTTTTGACAAGTCTGACCGACTTGCAAAAGTTTTTAAAAATTTTCATAAAATGATAGTTTCTATGCGATCAGAGTTGTATTTTCTAATACAGCTGACAAGAAAACAACAATGTCGGCTTCATTGATTTAAAACATATGTTTTTGCATCTTGTTTGTGTAATAGTGTGGCACCTATGACAGATTTTGTTGCGATTTTTTTTTTGAGTGTGATAGAAATCGGTCAGATTTTCCAGTGAATGAATCGTACGATTGTGTAGGATAGTGTATCACGACCTTAATGTACACTTTTGTTTGTTTATTTATGCATTTACAGAGTTACATTTAAAAATAATTTCTCTGACAATGCTGCCATTGACAGATGCATAAACTGTGCACATATGACAATTAAAAGCGTTTGCTAATTGTTTTAAAACAATCTTACAATGAGAACAAAATGTGGTGTTAGATGTCTGGCAATATTTTTGTCTTACAATGTATTGAAAATGCTTTTTCTTACAACATTGGAAGACAAACATTTAAAATTCTCACGATGGTTAGACATTTCCTGAACATTTTTCGGACAACGTTGTAAGATCTAACAACCGTCTATACAAAGCTTTATGCATAAAAGCGATAATGGAAAGGAAATACATGGAAATAACTTTTTCAGATTGCGAAACCGCTTTGAAATGGTTAAAAATTAATAGTAACGATAATTTGGATAATTTCAATATAATAAAGATAATGGTAATTTTGCGGTAGCGTTATTACCTGTTATTTGGTTAACAGTATTTAAATGGTAAGAGTAACCTTGATTTGACTTGAATTGTTAATAAATTGTACAAAAATTTCAAATAAGTTGACAAAGCGTTATAAATAAATCTTTGCGTTTTAGTTAATTTTGCATTTTTGAAATGAAAGTAATGGTCGATGATTATTTTAAATTTATATTTATTTCGGTAATGCTAGTTTATCAGACCAATCATTTTTTCCCTTTTTATTTTTTTAACATTGAATTTGAATAGGAAAAAATGAGAAAAGGGAAAAAACTCCCACGGAATTTTTATTCATGATTAGGCTGTATATATATTCAAATATTATTTTAAAGTGAAGTGCAAGTTATAAAATAAAAAATAAATTATGAAGAACAACATATGTATTTAGAAACGCTTCATCTGTTTCATTCAATAAATAAGTTTTATAATTTATTATATTCATATTAATTTATACATTCGGCAACATCATATTATTCTTATATTACTTATACATGTATAATTAAATCGTTTCTCATTGGTTGTTATTGATACATCAGTTATTTATTGCAACATCATTTTATTGGTTTAATTTTCCATAATTAATCAATACATTTTTGATTCATTCGTTCATCAGTCAGTCGTTGTTCTTATTTTTTATTTATTATAAATAATTATAATTTTTATTTATTTATATCGGTATTTATATCATTTGCCATCCATTTGTTAATTTTAAACTATTTGCCAATTCTATAGTGTGTTAGCACAAGTATGAATTATATTTTCAAGTTAAACTCCTCCATAAAAAAATATTTTTCATAAATACATTTTCATAATGATCTACTCATTTTATCATTTTTTATTTTAATCATTAATTCATCAGTTAAGTTTTTTTGAAGTCATTTTACAAATCATCCTACCAATTGCCAATTGGTCATTAAATTAATAAATACATTCATGCTTTTTTCTTTTTAATTATTGTGGTCGACATTTTAAGTCGTCTGGCTGGCTGGTTGTCCATGTAAACCTTGTGCGCAAATTACAGGTCGCAATTTTAAAGATATTTCGTTAAAATTTGGTATGTATTTTTTGGAATTGGCCTTTTTTTCAATTGAGATTGATTCAAATCCTTCAATTATTGTACCCAGCCCACAAACAAATGTCTTCCTTGAAATAGGACTTTATCATAAATGTTTGATTGCTAGATAATTTCGCCATAAATAATTTGTATATAAAACCAAATCACACCCACAAATGTTGTACAGATAGGTCAATAATTAACTATAGTTCACTTCCGAAAATCACTTTAAAGGGCAAACAAATTTTGATATCCAATAAAAAATTAAATATTGTTTTTTCTAATAATAATCATTAAACATTACTTCAACTGTTTAGTTAATTATTTTTATTCATGATAACTAATTCATTTTATACATCGTCCAATGATTCGTTTCTCACTTGTTTTTTTTTCATAAAGTTTATTTATTTATTTGCCATAATATTAATATTAAACCAAGTAAATCTGTTTTTCATTTAATCATAAATGTTTATTTTCAATCATCCATCATTATTTATCGTTAATTTAATAATTGTAATATACATAAGTATAATATGTATGTATATTATTTATTTATTCATACCATCATTGTTAAGTTATCCATTCAGTTTTCATTTTTTCATTCGTACCAATTTACACGAAGCAATTCTTTAAGCTAAACTGATTGATTACCTTTTAGACGTCGGCGTGAGAGAAAAATAAAACGAGTAAAAATTTTATTGTACTAGCAATTCGTTTCACTCTGTTATTCATATTATACATATGTGTATAAAAATGTGTGTATACTCTCAAATAAAAATACGAACGATTTAAGCAATAAGAATCGTGCTGTGTGAACACCGAGGAAATTTCAAGGAAAAAATTGTATCAATCTTTTCAATAAGAATTGTTTCCTGTTAATTTGGACTTAATTTGTTAAACTGTTTACAACAGTTACTTTTTTATGTGACATGTGCGCTCATTCGGGTTTTAAGTAAAATGTGACAAACACGACACCTTAGATATTTAATAAATAAATTTAAATTTTTTTTTTACTTTACTTATTTAGTTTAGTTGAAAAAATATCGAGTTGCACACGTATTCCACTATATAGAGAGGTTATTTATTCATCATACCAATCGTTCATTAATTCACAAAATCATTCATTTATGTTTTTTCTGTATTGAATATGCAGTAGTTATTTGTTTATTTAATTAGTTTTTTAAATAAAAAAATTTTTAAAACTTAATTTGTAATTTAATACAAGTACGAGTATGTCAATATTAAATTAAAATGAATTATTTATTTTTTTGATTATCATTCATTGTCATCCTACCGTTATATGCTTTCATACATCTATTCATTAGTTTGTAAAATTTAATAATTTGTATCTTAGTTTTCTTTTTTATCATCTCATCATCATTATTGCATTTGTCCATCAGTTCATTTATTATTTTGCCAATACATTATTATTAGACTAAAGGTAAGCTCGCACATGGCAAATAATTTATCCTACATTATAGCAGGCTTTTTTGACTGATTTTAGTAATATATTGTTTTTCTAAGATCTATAAAGAATAGACACACATATTGGTTTTAATATATTTGTATCTTCTCATGTACCGATTTAAATCTTTTCGTTATATGAATATCATAAATTTATTCATCTTGGATTTAATGGCAATTTTATTTGTCGTTTGTAATAATTAATTAATAGATTCTTGATTCATTCATTGGTTTTGTCCAATATTTTTTATTTACTTTTTTGTTCATCTACTATTTATTAATTACCTAATTTAATTTTATTAAAATGTTGACCATTTTATTATAGTTTCTTACCCTTTAGAGTCTTCTGAACATTTCTATTTATATTCATTTAAATTGCAAAAAACTTTTTTATTCCCGATTTACAAAATTTTTTTAAATCCAGAAAATTTACATAATTTGAAACTTTAAATATTTGTATTTCAAATGAAGTTTGGGATTTAAAACTCATTAGATATGTCCTCTTAAAAAAAGGTTAGTTTTTCCCAGCGGGAAAAATTGCTAGGGTTTTTATTTGTAGAAAACCTGTTTACACATTCTAAAAGATTCGATATTCCTTCACTCAGAAGGTTTCTAGAAGAAGTTTCATATGCATTCAATATTGCATTTTAAAAGAAATTTCCAAAGAAATGGAAAATTATAAATTTCATAAGTTTTTATAAAAGACTACATTTATAGATGTTTCCCTAATTCATTTTTACTACTCGTATAAGTCTCAATTTACACGAAGCAATTTTTATTGAAAATATTGATATAATTTTTTCCATGAACTTTCTTCGTTATTCACGTATTTTAATACACATATGTAATATGAATAAGAGATTAACAAGAATTGCTAGTACAATCAAGTGTGCACTCGTCTTATCTTCCCCCCCCCCCACCATGGTGTCGAAAATGTAATCAACATACTTTAAAGAATTGCTTAGTGTAAATTGGGACAGTGTAAGTGAATTTTTTGCTGGGCTTATTTATTCACTCAATTTTAATTTTCATACATTTATTATTTATTTCAATCATCAATTATTATATGATTATTTTATTCATCCTCTTTACATTTCATGCATTTATTTGTACATCAGTGCATTCACTCAATTGCCAATATATTTGTATCCAATACATTTATTGATATTTCATTTATTAATTTAACTTTTATTTAACTATTTTAATTAACTTACTTTCATAACAAATTATACAAATTTAAAATAAAACCATCATTATAACCATTTTCATTCTTTATTCCTGCCTTCATCATTAATTTATTAATTTTTATATACATATGTACCTTTATATTATTTATAAATTCTTTTATTCATATATTTCATTGTTCAAACATGTTTTAATTTGTATATGTATGTATGTATGTATGTATGTATGTGCAGGCTACTATTACCGAAATAATTTATTCTATTAATAATTTTATTTCATGAAAATAGAAGCTTTTGTTTTTCATAACTGAGTGTATTGAAAACTAAAGAATTTAAATTTGGTTAATAATTTAAGTCAGATCGAAATTATTTTTTAAACGTTAAGAATCAGTTATTTATCCCTTGATTTGTAAACATTTTTCCCTTTAAATTAAATTTTGATTAAATTAAATTTCGATTTCTTCGACCTTTTTTTTTTTGATAAAATAAAAAGGTTTTTTTTGAGATCGAGGCCTTTTTTATTTTAGTTTTTCCTTTTATTTATACGTTTGTTTTGATAGTTTAATGAAAGAATGACTTCTACAAAGTTTGTTTTTAATAAGTGGAAAAAATAGATATCGTTGATGCGCCAATAACAATTTTTTGGAACAAATGGATATATTAAATAATAGTTTGGCCGCTAAATAGGCAACTAATAAGGCAATAGACTTGTATTGATAGTTTGCAATTTGTTGGCAAAGGAATTTTTAAACCTAAACAAAAGACCCGATTATATGTGACGCGGCCTATGAAAAGGTGACTCAAAAAAAATTTTCAACTTTTTTTTTTGGTTTCGATAGTTTTTGAGACGCTCTTTCAAGTGGTGAAAACTAGAAAGTCTTAACTTGCTTAGAAGTGTACTAAAAATGTAGAGAAAGAAGATCACAAATGAAAGAAAAACAGAATTTTATTGAAAATCCAGAATCAAGATAATAAATGGAATTGAAAGTTTTAAAACAGGATTGAATGCTGCAAAATCTTTTTATATACACACACGAACTTATCTCATTTGTGCTCTTTTTTAGCCATGACTGTTCATAATGCAAAAGAAAAACTACTTTAGTTAGCTAATAAAAAAGGCTTAACTAATGATTCTTTATTCGCAATGCTTAGTTTGCCATAAGAATAACAAGTAATAGTTAAAGAATAGTTAGTATTTTAGTTTACCAATGGTTAACTAATGACTGAGAATTCGGCCATAAGAAACTGACGAAATGCATTGTTTATCTTTAACAGCTGTGTCTCGCAATTTCTTTTTCGAGTCATAAGCTACCTTTTCATAGGCCGGGTCACATATATAGTATAATTGTTCCTAATAATTCATGAGAATTCTTCTAAATTTTTTAACATACATATATTTTTTTTTAAATACATACATATGTATTATGAAAGTTTAATAGTTATTAGTGAATACATACCTTTAAAACACTGTAATTTTAACGACAAACAGGCCACCTTTCTTCATACACATTGCATGCAAAACCTAATTTGCACTCATAGAAATTCACCATTGAAATCTTAATCGATACTGCAAATAAATAATAAGAACAAATAAACAAATATTAAATGATTGTGTTAAATTCATTACATTTTTAAACCAAACACACAGACATAATTTGCAAGATAATATACATAAATAATATGTATGTATTATACTATTTAAATAATATAATTAAATACGAGTATATATTACATTTATTCAATATTGATGTCATACTTACAATACTTATTAATTCCAATAATAATAACTACAAAATATAACATTTTCATTTTATAATTATGTATGTATTTTGTATATTTCATAGACAAACAGAAACAGAAACAGAAAGAGAAATAAAAATAAAAATAAAAATAATTAACAAATAAAACCTCTATGTATGTTATGTTTATAATTATATTACACCAAATCATAATAATAACAATAATAAATAAATTTTTTTTAACAATTTATAAACAAAATATATATTAGACAAATCTTATAAAAAAAAAAATCCAAAACAAAATTAATGAAACAACAACATCTAAATACCCTCAGCCAAGAGCAAAAATGTAATAACAAATACTGCAAAAACAAAACTAAAACTATAATTAACAAAAATAAAACTTTAATATTGTAATGTGTTTTTTATTACAAAAATACAATACAATAGAAAGAAAAATATGTTTAAAAGAAAACGTATTGGAGAAATGGAGCTTGATTTATTTAAATAAATTCATTACAACTCAGGTAAGAGCTCCAATTTTTCACAAATAATTATATAGAAATCCAAATAATAATAAATAAATACTTAACAAAATTAAACATACAGTATGTATGTATAAAGTACGATATTTTTAAGAGTTTGTCAATATTATTTGCGCTTACTTTAGAAAGTAGAGTAGTCAGTTGACAACCAAGCGAGCATTTTTATACAAATTAACAATTTTTAAATTTTGAAGTTTGTATGTAGTATATTTTGTTTTTTATTTTTGGTTCGACACAATAGTTGAATTTTGTTTGACTTGACTTTTTATTTTAAATAAACATATATATTCATTTTTCTCTTAAAAGGAAAAGAAAATTTGTTTTTGTTTTACATTTAATTTAGACTCATTATTAATACTCATTATTATATCAATAATATAACAACAATTATTAATTATTCAATTAAAAAAATATATATAAAGCAACTTTGTATTCCTCATGTTAGTAAAATTTCATTTTTGGACCTGAAACTCTTTAATGTTTTTTCTCAGTTTTGTTTTTACAATGTTTAAAAACATTTTATTAAAATAATAAATTGTTGATTGACATGTTTTTTTTTCGTTTTATTAAATACATAATTTATTTCCTCAACTCCCAAAGGCGATTATAACATTTTAAAATATTAATAAAGTGTTAATTTAAATGAAATATAAATTTAACTTTAATATAAAAAAAATGAAATAGAATTTTAAAGGCTTATTTTTTAAGACCCTGTCAATCAGAATGAAATCGTATAGCAGAATTCAATGATTATCTGCTCCAGTTACTATATAAAATATATGTAGTTTTTTAATTAGCAAATATTTGCGAAATATTTCACATGCTTACGATATTATTTTTTAAACAATTTGTTAAATATATGTACTATATTTTCAAATTATCCAACTGATATATTTGAAGACATTGTAGAGTACTTTTCTAGAAACTATTTTTTAGTTTTTTATGTGAAATAATTTATATGTAATTGTTACAACGTATCAATTATTGCAAATCGTATCTACTAACATATATTATACAATTAATTATGTTTGCTGGCTTGCTAAAAAAAAGCTGTCTTAACTCAAGCTCAACTTTGTACCATTTTAAAAGCTTCACAGAAAAAATTATGTTATACACATAAAAGGGTTGGTACTTATAGCCACCAAGGCTAACAAGTAAATCATTACCAACTAATGAGTTTAAATGCTAAATTCTAACTCACTATTTTATTATTATGATGTCATTAGTGCTTACACACGATCGCTTACAAATATGTCAAACTAAAACTAGTTACAAATAGTGACTTAAATAACGCATTAATAAATGCCGTTATTAGATAAAAACTTAATGTGCTCATGCAAATCAGCAAATACGCAGTTACATATATAACAGCAAATAAATAAGTCATTAAAGTATAAGTTCTTAGTAATGCAGACAGTATATAGACGTCATTGAAAAGTATGCTATTTAGTAATTGAAGGTAATTACCAAGTTTTTGCAGCAATGTGCAAGAAGAGAATATTTTAGAGTCTGGCATACCAGCTGGTATTTTTAATATGAGCAGTTGACATTTTATTGTATAAATTTGTAAATGAACTGCGGAATTTTACACTGCGGCAAATTTGTGTAAAATGTTAAAAGTAACTAATTGAAAGATCACTTTGAATGTGCTAGAAAGTTGAGAATTTTGAAAGTACTTGATTCGTTATTGGTTCTCTAAAGTATCAAATAGTTTGCAATGCAACACTGCAATGCGTATTTTTTCAGAATTTTGAAAGTACTTGATTCGTTATTGGTTCTCTAAAGTATCAAATAGTTTGCAATTTGGCGATGCTGCAAGTTCATTATTGCGTGACAACGTTTTGTGTTTAATAAAGTTTATTTTAATATTTATCTTAACGGCAAAACTAAAACTACATAAAAACAAGTTGATTTGGTAGTGGTAGAAATTGTGGATTTAATTAAATTTTGCAAAAAATTGCATTTAATCACAGAAGGAAAAAATGCTAAGATTGTACGTTCATAAATGCACTGAAATGGCATTTCATTATTTTACAGAGAAGTGTTGCCACAAAGTGCTGCTTTGTCTTGAAAATAAATTTCTTCGCAGTGTTGCATTGCAAACTGCATTTATAAAGTCAGCCATAATTATAGTACATAATTCATATTAAGAAAAATATTGTTACCAGTATTATAATAACGGAATAATATAGTCCAGTAATATCACATCTTCTACAACGCGATGTTAGATCCTTTATATAAAATGTTCTTAACCCGTCCCGTCCCTGTGACCACTAATATCCCCGCTCTCTGTAGAGTTTTAATTTTTTTAAAATTAGAAATTCCATAAGACGTAAAAAGCGAAGATAATATACAAAATTTAATCAATGGATTTGTATCTTGTTTTGACAACTCTGTTAACTATCTTAAAGTTACTAGAATAAGATCTGGAAACCAACTCCAAAGAACCATTTACTCGAACAATACAGAGTCAAGCTTTAAAATTCTATTTGATTTTAATCTAATCTAAACATTATAAAAAAAAACAAACAATATACATAATTTTTTTTTCTTTCTAAAGAAAACTTTGGCAACGACCAATTTGTTTAACACCATTAAAAACCAATTTAAAAAAAAAGAACATTCACAAGGAAAATGTTTTTACTTTTAACAAAATTTTTTACAAAATAATTAAAAACTAGATACAAAAAATATGAACCTCAGCACCCTTAAATCCCTCACAAATAATAATAATAAAAAAGGAAAACCAAAATACAAAATAAAAAATTATTAAACTAAACTCTCCTCCCCCCTTTCGAAAGTACAAATTGTTTTTTTTTTTATTAAAAAAAAGGATGTTTTGAAAAAAGTCTTTGAAAGCAGACTCTCAAGGGTCTGGCAGACGGAGACTTTTAAGGTAAGCGAATTGATCGTTAAATAAACAAGAAAAAAAAAATAATAACAACCTCAAAATATAAGAAAAGCAAAAGCCGTAATCAGGAACAGAAAATAAAAAAATAAATGATTTAATTTTAAAGTTTTTAACAAAGAAAATGTGAAGAAATGTGGAAAATTAATTCAAAACAAAACATAAATCCCCCAAAAGAAACCCGTAAAATACAAAATAAATGATTAAATAAATAAAACAAAAGTTTACCTTAAATAAAAGCAAACAAAAATTCAAAGTTATTATCGTCATTAAATTATTTATTAACATATTCTATTGATTTATAACAACAAAAAGCATTTAATTATAAACTAAATATATTTATATGTATTTGCAACAAATAATTTATAAAAAAAAAGAAAAAAAGAGTTAATAAATTAATTATTAAACTCTATTTAAAACACAAAAACTTTAAACAAACAATTGAATGTTTCTTTTTCTTTCTTTTTAACCAAATGATACAAAAATCATACAAATGTACAAAAAAAAAATGCTAAAAAGAAACAACAAATGCAAGGCAACAGAACAGATCTTTAAACAACAGATCCTTTAGAGCATTTTTGATGCAATTTTGTACTGCAATTTGTCATAAACAAACAAACAAATAAACAAACAAACAACAAATAGATTTGTTTTATTAATTCTGTTTATTAAACTATTACGTACTTATTATTATGATTATTAATATAATTAAATTCTTATTATCGTATTACAACTATTATTAAATGTTTTTAAAAAGAATTCTATTAATATTTTAGTTAATTTTAGTAACCATACACTGTACACCTCATAATTTATTTTAAACAAAAATTTTTATTAAAACAAAACGAAACAAAACAAAAAACTAAATATAATTTTTAATCTAAAAAAAATAACAAAAACATACCAAATGAAAAATGCTTTTTTGTAGGTGCAGCCAAATAAAAAAAACATAAATAAATAAATTTCTTTTTAAATTAAATTATATAAAAAAAAACTGTAGTTTTCCAGCAATAACAAATAAAATATTACTTTGTTGCTTTTTCTTATAAACTACAGCAAAATTATTAAAACAATATATTAACTTCATTAAACACTACAATAATTAAAAGATTAACTAAATATTAAACATGCAAAATAACTTGAAGAAAATTTAAAAAAAAAAAATTGTATAACAAAAAACTTTCTATAAAAAACAAAAAAAAAAAATAATAATAATAATAATAATAAATGTAGCATTTTTTAGTATACCATTTAATCATATTTGTCATTTTTTATAACTTATGTATATCATTAAAACATAAATTAACAAAATATTTCACACCTCATACACACGAAATATTTATAATATGTATTTTATTAAATTAAATATTAATAAAAAGAAAGACAAAAACAAAAACAAAAACAGAATCGCAGACTTTACATTATTACACAAAATAATAAAATAAAAAAGAATACAAAACAAAACAAATATTGAATATTGTAAGTTATGTCATCTGAAATTTTATAAAACATATTATATTATTATATAACCTATTATACATATATTAAAAATTAATACGAAAACAAAAAATAATTAATAAAAATATAAACATTTTGATTTAAAAAAAGAAATTGTTTGTTTTTACTTGCAATGAAATGAGAGGTAAGAATAATTTGTCCCATGGTGTAACTATACAAGGTGAGTGCAGTAGCACAGCTGACTGACTTTGTTTATAATTTACTTATGTCAAATGTAATACTTTCTCAAGTGTTTTTGACAGTAGTACATTATTTTATGCAAACAAAATTGTTTCTGTTTTGTGTTGTATTTGTTGTCAATTTGCACTCACCTTGTATAATTACACCATGACTTAAATTTGTACAGAAATGAAATTTTAAAATTATTTTCAATTCAAATTATTAAAGGCAAGCAAATGTCAGTTAATATACATATGTATGTATGTATTTTCATTGAGTGCTTACAAATACGAGTATGTATGTATAAATGTAACTAGAACATAATTGATTGTACAAATAAATCTTTTAACTGATTTGCTCCTTTACTTTTTCCTTTAACTCTTTCACATACATATGTATACGAGGTCTGATCAAAAAATAACCATTATTTTAAATTTTTTCAAAAAGTATTTACTATCTTGTCCCCTTCAAAGTAATCGCCCTCAGATTTAATACACTTATGCCAGCGTCTTTTCACATCCTCGAAACACTTCTGACACGCGCTTTTTGGTATCGCCAACAACTCCTGTTTTGATTTTTCTTTTAACTCTTCAATCGTAGCAAAACGATTTCCTTTCATCGATGTCTTCAGTTTTGAGAAGACGAAAAGGTCAGCGGGGGCCAAGTCCGGTGAATACGGTGGTTGAGACGGTTTTATTTTTGGCCAAAAACTCACTCACAAGCATTGATGTGTGAGCTGGTGCGTTATCATGGTGCAAAATCCATGATTGGTTTTTCCACAATTCTGTGCGATTCTTCGCGCAAACGGCGCATAACTTCAAGGTAGTATTCTTTATTAATCGTACGACCTTGGGGCAAGAATTCGTGCATCATGAATGCCATTGCAGTCGCAGAAAACAATGAGAAAAACCTTCACATTTGACAGACCTTGACGGGCTTTTTTCGGTCGTAGCTCTTCTGGACGTTTCCATTGGGATGATTGAGCTTTGGTTTTAATGTAATAGCCATACACCCAATTATGACCTTTTTGAGGAAATCTGGATCGTCGATGACGATGTTCAACAGCTCCTGAGCGATGTCCATGCGATGTTGTTTTTGCTCAAAATTTAGCAATTTTGGAACAACCTTCGCTGCTGCACGTTTCATGGCTAAAACATCCGTAAAAATTGCTTGACATGAGCCGAACGATATGCCAACATCATCAGCAACCTCTCTGATAGTGATTCAACGATTATCCAAAATCATTTTCTTCACTGCTTCAATGTTTTCATCGGTTGTTGACGTGCTCGGGCGACCAGTAACATACATTACTCACGAAATTTGAAAATAACGGTTATTTTTTGATCAGAACTCGTATATTTGAAGCTTTTAACAATTGGCAATATCAAGTTACAATTGATAGATTTCAGCTTCTTCAGTTGCTCTATTTATTTTTAGTTCCTTAAGGATATTTTGCTGTTATTTTTTTTTTAGTAAATCAAACAAATTGGTCAGTTCAGCTAACGACAATTTAGTAAGAGCATCAAAGTATTGTATTGTTGAAAATGATAAGAAGGACTTAAGAGTCCAACAATTCCCAAAGCGAATAAAACCTGGTAATTTTCAAGTACCATTTTGCTGTTAAATTTATTGGACTTTATAACCATGCCATTGCAAATCATAGACGAAAGGGTTAATGGGGTAAACAAGAAACTACAATGTACATATTCTATTTTTTTTTTGTAGATACAAGCGAATGATTTGAACTAACAATGAATTGAAATGTCCTAAATAGTGGATGAGCGAGCAACAGAAAAACATCATCGGAAATTTTAATGTTGTGGTTGTACTCGCTCTTGGTGTTTGGTATTTTAGGGATTGCGGTATAAATCAATTGAAGTACAAATAAACACTTGCACAAACATTAAGTGTCGCTCTTATTATTTGTATTCACGGGTATTATCGTTTTAAATATCATCAATATTTCAAAAACGTATTTTTGTTTTGCTGGCTGTCCCTGTCTCAGGCAAACTGTCTTGTCTGAATGTTTTCCACACTGACTTTTTTGATGGTAACAATGCCAATGAAAATACTGTATATCCTGTGTAGAAATAATACTCTCAATACACTAATCCTGTTGTCATATTAATTTGCAACAAATGGTCACTTTATGTGGAAAAAGCAAAAAATAAAATGAAAGATGAAAGTGTTTATTTTGTTTTTGGGAAAAGGGAAACTAAAATATAAATAAGACAAGGGTTAAGGCAGCTGCTTGTTTTTCATTGTTTCTTTATTTTAGGCCGATAAAAATAAAAGCAGTTGCCAAATTGTTTTAGATAGAAAAGCTAGATAAACTTGACAAGTGGTTTTCTGAAGTCAATGGCCAGTAGAATAGAAGTTTCTTTTGAAGACACGGCTGTATATTGTTTGAACTTAATGATAAGAATTTTTTTGATTGGGATGACTGCATAAGTATTAAAACATGGTGCAGATATTTACATTCTTATGAATGTCTACAGAAAAAAACTACAATATTTTAAGAATTATTCAATGAGTTTTAAGTATTATTCAATGAGTATTGTATTAGGCGTCCTAATTGTCCAAATACAAGATTAGTTTCAGAAACTTAAATTTAAAATTGTAGTAATTAAGAAATCAAAATGTTTCAGCTTTTGTGCAAATAAAAATGCGATAAAATATTTCTTTTTTAATGCGTTTTTAATGTTATTAAACATCTAACAATTCGCTTTGCAAACTAATTTAGATCATATTGGGGCATACAGACAGACTAGTTTTTAATTTTTGGATTCCAGTTATAAGATTATAGAAAATTTGACTAGAATTTGAAATTTACATCAAAAATATATCTAATTTTAAGGAGTATCGCATTTTAAAAATGTACACTTTTAATTTGCTAGGTGGAACTGTAATTTTAAGAATTTCTAGGTTTCATTCCGAAAAAATAGTTTTGTTTTACTTTTTCTATAGAAGCAAAATACGGAATTAATTCCACTTCCGAACGGAATTAAATTCTGTGACATGGCTGATACATACATAAGTATCTTTTCGTAATAGAGCTTTAACTATTCATAATTCATTTATCTACATTATAAAAGAATTACTCTTACTATGTATTCATTCGATGTAGGGTATTAGCGACCTAGCCAGTTTAGGCAAAATGTGGCTGTTGAGTGAAACACCATTTAAACGAATTATCGCTAATTCATTTCAATAATGCTGACCACGTTTACTTGTTTTGGTGATACGTTTTTTTTTTTTTTTTGTAATATATTTTGTATTTATTTAGTTGTGGCCCATCTATGGCATCTTTTCAGCTGCGCTATTTACGTCAATTCTAAATTAAACAAGCAAAAACTGTCAGATTCATGTTTGCGGTGCGCGTTTTTCTTTTTATACGTCCGTCCGTCCATTCGTCTGTCTCTCGGTAGCCATGTAATCTTGTAAAGTGTTTGGATTTCTTTATTCCGGTGAACTTCGCACTTTTATGCACATAACCTCAGGCCACATTATCTTTACGTGAGCTGTGGTTCTTTTATTTTCTATTTTCATCGTCTGTTCCTATACTATCTACTTTTCTTTGATTTCTTTGAACCTAATTCCCAAAACATTCTAAAAACATCCTATTTTGGTTTGTGTGTACTCGTGTATATGTATGTATGTATATGTTTATTCTCTTAAATATTTACAAACATTCTTCAACTTAAATTTATTTTCTAAGGATATTATTATCTAAAAAAGCAACTGCAACAAATTTAACAAAAGTTCATGATGATGAAGTTGTTGATTCTTTTTGTTGCTGTTGCTGGTGCGTTTGTTTGCCTTTTATAGCGCGAGTTAAGTTTGTTTTAAAGCAGACATGTCTGTGTTATTTTTATTATGATCCCCTACATTTTGTTCAGGTTATTTATTATTCAATGATTGATTTGCAAAATATAAAGAAATATAGAGAGTAGTTTGAAGTAATGTTCACTGAAATTATAAAGTAATATACCCAACGATTACAATAAAATCCCACAACACTTTCGTTTTTTTTTTCAGTATTTTGCCAAAGAAAAAGATAAATCTTACAAAAAGTGCTGCAAATAAAGTTATAAAACGATGCAAGCAAACTTTAAAAAGAGATCGGTTGCAAAAGGAAAGCAAAAATTATATTAACAGAAACCGGGAACTTACAAAGAAAATATTGAAAAATAAAACACCAGTGTAAGTTATACAAGAAGAACACCCTTGGATAATATTTTTCAAACCTATAGTTTAGTATGCGCGTGAAGATAAAATTGAAATTTAACTGCCTAGACACAAACCATTTATGTTAACGGAGTCATGTTAACTATTTAACAGAGACAATGTTAAAATTTAAAAAAAAAAAACAAAAACAGTCCGAAAAAAATTTAAAAAAATCCGAATATATAACAAAATGTCTCAGAAAACTTGAATAAGTAAAAATATTACAATGCAAAAAATTGAAAAAGGACTTTGGTCCTTTTCTCACAATTCTTTGAGAGTGGGCGGAAAAAAGTACAAGTAAATGCCTTATATATTATATTATCTCAAATAATTGTGAGAAAAGGACCAAAGACCTTTTTCAAATTTCAAATGTTATTTTTTCTAAAAAATCGTTATAATTTCCAAAAAAAACAAGCCGTTAAAACGCCTGAGTACAAGGCATTTATCTAGACCATAGCAGGAATCGCTCCCAATACTTTTTTCCGACCACTCTAAAAGAATTGTGAGAAAAGAACCAAAGTCCATTTTCAAATTTTAAAAGTTATTTTTTCGAAAATTTTTTTACTTATTTAAATTTTCTGATTCTTTTTTTTTAATTTTTTTGGACCGTTTTTGTGTTAAAATATCATTAATAAGGTTATATGTATATCGAATTTTGAATGTTTAACATTGTCTCTGTTAACATAAATGGTTTGTGTCTAGGGAGTAGAATTTAAAATTTACCTTAACGCACATTAGTTCAGTTTACAATCCGAATATTTATTTAAAAGAAAATCTGCTAAACGTTTGCAGCTATTTATTATATGTACATCACCACTTATTTTTATTAAATTTTGGCTTCATTTTGCTTGACGTTGTTAATCAAAAGGCCTAATAGAAATCAGGTTTGGGGGAAATCAGAAATCACTTGATTTAAAAATATATAAACATCCCAATTTAACAGTATTTGGTTATTGTCAAAGGAAGGTTTAAACGAATTGGTATCCGATTTTGCTCTCTGTCATTACTTAAAAGATGCAATGGCATCAAAGTAATCAGAAATATGTATGAACATCCCAATTAAACAATATTGGGTTATTGTCAAGGTAAAACTAAATCAGAGTGGTATATACATATGTAGTTCTTCTTATAGTTCTTGACTATAATGGAATGTTAGCGATTTGTAATAAGTATGCAGGAAAATCATTTTAAATCCTTCAATAGTATTAGGTATAAAATTGTGGCTCAAAAGTAATCAATCGTTTTTTGTTACATAAATATAACAAAGTGTAGGCAACAAACAGAGAAATATTAAAACCACTTACATATAAATATATGAGTGTTAGAAAACTATAAAAGATTTGGGCTATTTTTATAACCTTCACCGCGAGTGCTAAGGGTATTTACATGAGTAATTTCACTTTATATTTACAAGTATTTAATGTAAATATAAATAACGATCGAAACATCATTATAAACAGCAGTTCCAAAGAGTCTATTAATCAAGTAAGTTCCAAAAAATATATAAAACTTAATAACAAAAACAGAAATAATATTCATAAAAATATGTGAATTAAGCAATCAGGTGGTGAGCAAATAAATTCATGAAATTTTAATACAATTTCCAATAAACACAAGAAATGAAAATCGATCTTGAAAATTAAATAATTTCTCATTTTTAAATCACTCTGATTTAGTTTTTTTTTTTTTAATAACCTGCTTGTTTGTGAATGATAGAAATAATTTTAACAAATTTCTAATCGTCTGCCTAAGCAATTTGTTAGGTTAATGTCTGATATCACCCGAATTTGACGTTTCTAAGCTAGATTCGAACAATTTTCTGGGTTAAAAGTTTTGAATAATTTAATTTTAAGTTTGTGAGGCAAATTTTCATAATTTGTTCAATTCTTTAGGAACAAGACATCGACAAACAAAATATGAAATCTGTTGTTATAATATTGTGGGCTGTTATTTGTGGCGTAGTATACTCCGAAGATGTATGCTATCAAAACTTAGAGATAGCTTGTGCAGGAATAGGACATCCTAGTGAGTATTCCAAGTTTTTACTAAACAACAGCATATTTTCTGCTGGAAAACATTTTAATAACGAAATCAATTCAATTTTCCAATTCATTGTTGTCAATGTATACCACAGATTTTTATTTTTGATAATTTTTTTATTTGAAATAGATAGCTTCGTGTGTGACTCCCGTTTTGGTGGCATTCGGCACATCGAACCCGAAGTCCAAGCTTACATCAATTCTATTTTGCATAAATCCTACGAATACCTGTTGTTGGCTACCAATTTCAACTCCTACCATAAACATCGTCTCGGCTTTCAAAAACTCTTTCAAGACCTCTCCGACAGTTCTTTTGATGACACTGTTGAGCTGATCAGAGAAATATCACGTCGTGGTGGGAAAGCCAACTTCAATGTTGTCCATGAAAGTCCAGCCAATGTCACAGGTCGTGTAATGCAGTTGGATGTTGACGAATTACACTCTTTGGCCATGGCTTTGGATAATGAGAAACAATTATCCAACGCTGTTATCCATGTTCACACTCGTGCTCTCCATTCCACTGAACGTGACCCTGAAATGGCCCATTATCTTGCAGAGCATTTTTTGCGCAAACACTCTGAAAACGTACGAAATTTGAATAGTTATGTTAACAATTTGGTAAATTTAATGAAAACAAATGATCCCTCTTTTGCCGTCTACTCTTTCGATCATTTTTTGGAAAGTCAATAAATTTATTTTAAAAACTAGTTATGAAACAATAACAAATACATTTAACAAGAACAAAGAATAAAATTAATTAACTTGAAATCTTAATAAAATTTTCTATACGGAAAAAATCACTTATTATTTATTCCATTAAAATTTTTGTTAAAATTAAGTTTACCTACATATAAAATTAATGAAATAAAGTGAATTTCAGAGAATATCAAAGCATATGGTGATAAATGCGGTGGCCAGAATGGTTAAATTTTTGGAGCAAATTATCCGAAATACTAACAGCCTATAAGTACACGCAGAGAAAAAACAATCATGTAAACATAATCTAAGTGTAGTGTCGTAGAACATCTACGTCCTCTGAATTCAAAATAGTTGTACAAATGTTGTTTGTAATTTCTATATAAATATTTTAAATGTTGTATGAAATTTTAAGTGTTCCCAAAAAATAAAAATTACTCATTTTAGTTTAAAAAAAATAACCAAAAGGTAACACTCAAATCATAAACAGAAAATATAAGAAAATAAAATTAACAAACAAACAATTTTAATAATGGATATTGCTAAATAAATACTGCGGTATGTTTTAATTTTGGAAAATATTCATATATGCATTATGTTTTGTATACAGTGCAATCTCCCTTAACGGACACTTCCCCTAAGCGGACACCCCCATTAGACGGACATTGTTGACAGGTCCCGGCAGCGCTCCATAAGAAAAGCATTGCAGTGGCTTTCCGTTGAACGGACGCTTCTCATGAGCGCACGCGGACATCCGCTAGATAAAAAAAAATATCTTGGACGGACATTTAGCTTATTTTTTCCGAATTTTTCATGTTATAAAATACTCTTTTAATTTGTTCGCTTTATAAACAGGGCACGGTTTAGTTAAATGTGGGTTACATAATGTTTTCAATCTAACGCTTTTTCTACAATTTACGCTTCTGCTTCGGAGAGTTGACAATACGAATTCTTGCAATGTTTGTGGTGCGTACGTATGGTATTTGACCAACAGCTTGTAATCTATGCCATTACTTACGCGATTTAGGGGATTCCCCAAATAATAATCGATGTGCGTGTGCTTATAGTACTTTGGAAAGCATTGTTGATTCGTTTGTATACATTAGTGCGGGCGTGACTTTTTAAAATGGATAAAAAGGGGTCTGTATTAACTATTAAGCAAAAAATAGAAGTGATTGAAGCTTACAACAGAGAAAAATTAAACATGAGAAATTTATAAATTTAGTTTTATGATTTAGTTTAACGTATAAATGTATTGGAGGCAGTTTATTTTGCTAAAAGTGCATGGGACCAAGTTACTTTTGAAATAGTTCAGAACTGCTTTGGTAAGGCAAGGTTTACATTTGACAGCCATGAATTTCCGACAGCATTTGATGTTGGTTTTGAGCCTGAGGATGATTTGACATTAAACCTAATAGCCGAAATGAAGAAAAGATGTATGTATTGCAGGGGTCAGTAAGCAAAGCTTAAAAGATTTTTATCAGATCGAAAATGATTTACCAATTGAGAGATCACCTTTGGATTTACGCGTACCATTGCAAGAACAAATTTCTGAAGTTCAAGAAATTTCTGATGACTCAATAGAGGAAATTGAACCTTCAGATCATCAAGATGTGAGAAACAACATCCTTACATATAAAGACGCTTTTGCGAAAGCGCAGGATCTTATAGCATTTGTGCAATGCCAAGGTGATACAGAAGTTATGAATATACTTTCATCGTTGGACTTACATTTTCAAGATGTCAAACCAGGATGGAGTAATAGTTATTAAAATAATATAGTACTCATAAAACATTTTAAATTTTTATTACATATAGAGATACATTTAAGGATTTTTTGTTATTAAAGCTAATTGAATAGTTTATTTTTTATGTTTTTTTTTAATAAAAGTATCTTCAAATAAAAACAAACAATATTAGTTTTGTTGATTATAATTTGTAGTTTTCTCTTGGCCGGACATCCCCCTTTTACGGACAGATTTCAATGGTTCCTCCGGTGTCCGTACATGGGAGATTCCACTGTATTTGTTTTCAAAATATTAAAATATTTTGAAGGCTTGACAACATAAACATACGATTTTGCTCAAAATTATGCTCACAATCAGACAGTTGTATCATACAATGTATAAAATACAGCACCACTTCTGAATTGCACAAGTATGATGAAAATTAGTATCATGAAATATCATATTATGATCGATTTTTATCGTAATACTTCATCATAGTATTTTCTAATTAATCATAATTTGATATTGTAACATCATATTAAAACCCAATATGTCGCAATATTGTTATTGAACATTTATTGTCATGATCGTCTTATTACAAACTAATAATAATATGACCCAAAGTAACCACATTATAGTTGAAAGTAATCATATAATAATATCTATAGATAAAAAATTTTTACTCCCTGGATATTATATAAAATACAAAAAATATATTACGCACTCCTAAACTGTGAAAAGATTATACGCACTGGCATTTTCGTCGACAGCCAGGTGGCAATTAATTAACTTAAGACTTATGATACATATTCTGAAACATTAAAAGAGGTTACTTTTCCAGTCAGCTAGCTAGATGCAGAAAGTAGTATACAACTGACAACTTGAATAGGAACCGGAAGCACAGTTACATTCTAATAGCAGTCTGAACGAGTTACTAGGCGAAAAAAAACTCGGACCTTCGACTGTTACCGCAGCTGCTGTGATATCGGAAATGAAGAAACCATTTTTCACCTTCTCTGTGACATCTTCACCATCATCGTCCTACTACTATTACAGCACCTTAACATTCTTCATTGCAGAACAAAAACACTCTGACGATTTTTTATTTGTGGAAAGTACAATAAGAAGATTAAAATGAAAGCAAACCGAAGGGGAGCTGCAACCATAACATCCTTTTAAAGAAAAATCTTGTTAACCAGCTGTCAGTTGATGTCTTGTATGTGGTATTGTTCAAGTACTCGTACATTGTCTTCGCCGAAGTGCATTATTTGCAATTGAATTTTTACCACTTCTACTCCTTTCGGTCTTAACATTTGTATGGCATCGTTTTGTGCTCCTTCATCATGTTCACATTTATTTCTTTTTAAAATCCTTTCAACTGCAATTTTGTTATTTTTAAACAATATTAGATTTTCATTGTTCAATCCAATATGTATGTATGTATGTATGTACTACAAGATGGGAATGTAGTAACGTTTTGTTTGTGTTAACAGTCGTGTATTTGTTTTTCATTTTTCAGCGGATAGCGTAAAAGTTCACTTAACACTTTTTCACATGTGCTACATTATAATCATGCTCACAATTTGCAACTCCTTTAAGTCTAGCAGTTCTTAATGTATCTATCTTTCACTAGTTTTGCAGATAGTGGAAGCATTTTGTTGCAACCTAAGACTTGTGGTAGATTTTTATACGCGCGCAGTTAGCAGATGTTTCAAAGGATTTATCCCTGTAAATTGTATTTAAGTTTGTTGGATTTATATTTGTAGTTTTTATAGTTGGCTTTCAAATTAATTGCAAATAAATACCCGTGGAAAGCTTTATTTATTTGTATCTTAGATGTGCTCAAGTTTATATGTATTTACTATAACTAGCTTTGTTTCCTAGTGCAGCGAAAATGTATAAAACAATTTGTTCGTTAATTAATTTTATACTAGAATTCTTCAAGAAATTCATTATAGGACTAATTATGTTTATTGTTGGTTCAGAAGTAGAAGTAAAATGTATATATTTTACATACATAGATTTATTTAATTATTTTCACTTCAATCCATTCATTTTATATGTTGAACAGATAAGGCAGACAAATTGCATAATATTGCGGAAAAATTGCATTAAATTTGTATTGTATGTATATCGAGAAGAGTGTTTATAATATTTGCGACCACGATTAACCAACGTCACAATATTGAATATTTTAAAATATACCTAAATCAAACAAATGACTCCCAGTGTTATCCTAACGTCATTAATGGGCTATAATAAAGAGTTCGAATAGGTTATTGATAATAATGTTATAATTATAATTATATATAACAAGTAAAAAAGTATAGTCGGCCAAGCCCGACCATATAATACCCTACATCCAGTAATGTATAAAACAGTTTTTTTTAGAAATGGGTGCTAGATGGGAGATATAACCATTATGGACAGAACATCCAAAAATTTAGTGTCATGATTGCTGTGAATATAAATATGTATCCAGAAATCGATATAAATACTTTTAAAAGATTTATTGAGGTTAAAGTGAATTACGGAAAGGGTCTTATATGGGAGTTTCGACTAATTATGGCCCGACTATTGCAAAATTAGGCGTCATAATTTCTGTATATATTAAACTTATTTGTGTAGAATTTTGTGTTGAATATTATTAGGATAGCAACATTTTTGAGGGAGTTATGCTCTTTAAAGTGATTATCGGGAGTGGGCCTTATATGGGAGCTACGAGTAATTATTTACCGATCTGCACAAAATTTGTAGATCTGATTTGAAATTTGTTTGCATAATTCAAACATTTATGATCGATAAACCCAAATTTCGGGAGGACATTTGTATGGGGGCCAGGTGAAATAATAGACCGATTTCCACCACTTCAATCCCATCCGTCCTTGTGCCGAAAAAATATCACGTACCAAATTTTATTAGCATATCTTGAAAATTGCGACCTGTACTCTGCGCACAAGCTTTACATTGACAGCCAGCCAGCCAGCCAGACGGACGGACGGACGGACGGACATCGTTAAATCGACTCAGAAAGTGATTCTAAGTCGATCGGTATAGTTTAAGGTGAGTGTTGGGCCAATATTTCTGGGCGTTACAAACATCAGCACAAATCCAATATACCCTCCCCACTAGGGTATATAAAATGTTGCTACTAGTAGTTCTTTGAGTTTTATATTAAATTGTACGAAAGTTAGAAAACGTTTTTAGGCCAAAACCGTCCTAATCTAAAATAAAGCGAGACTTTTCAACTGCACTATTAGTTGAAACACTATAAATATATAGTAACTGCTTTAGAATCCAATGATATAATTGTCAAATTTCAGATTGGTTGCAGGTTAAAATTGTTGTAAATTTACTATTAAAATCTGCTTTAAAGGATCACAAAGTAATTTTAATTACATTGACAAGAATCTTGATTAAAATTGTTATCATACAAAACAACAGCACGTACACATAAGACATACAGCAAATGTCCTTTAACAAAAAACATGTGATATTTCTTTTTAAAGAAATAGTTAAATAGTTTTATTTGTTTTGTCAACAAAAGCAAAAAAGGACACAACATGCCCAAGAAAAAATTGTTATTGACTCATGGCCAAATTGTAAAAGATTTACGATGTTGTAAGACAAGTCTTACACGTGACCAAAGATAAAAGGGTTTAAAGTGATGATAAAGTTGAAGGAGTTAAAACCCTTAACGAGCTAAAAAAAAATTAAAGATTTGCATATTGTCACTAAATATTGTCCACATACAGGACATTAAAGAAGGGAGTAGAAGCTACACGTCATCGTTTTTTACTACTCCAATACAAAAAATGTATGTATTATTATTGTGTTAGCAGGCTAAAACCATTTGGGAATAAAAATTATACATACATACATACATACATACATACGTACTTATTTATTTACTAAAGATTAAAAACATTACCAGTGACATTTAAAATACTCTAGTAATAAACAATTCAAAAACTAACATTTGGCTGGTTTTCTTCAACATCCAATGACAATGTTGAGTTTATGAATGTGTTGGGACTAAAGAAGATATTATAAGTAAAAATTGGAAATAAATCATTAAAGATTTTCTCACAAGCTAAGAGGAAGGTGTGGCAATAAACAAAATAAAATCCTTTCCAAATTGAATATCTGGCAACAAAGAAAAAGAGGTTATTTTACATATTGAGACATAAACAACAAGTAAGAATTTCAACTATTTATGAGATACATACATGCGGTATTTGCTATTCAAACAGCTTTAGCAAAGTTTTAGAACTTAAAATATAATGCTCTTTGATTTATTTGCATTTAAATAAACATATTACCACTTTGTTCTATTATACACATAACGGGTGTTCCAAAAACAGCTACATATGTATATTAATTATTATGTTGTTGAATTGAAATAATATTAACAAAACTATATTTTAGAAAAAATTAATATTTCTGTTATAGATGAATACTATTTATACCCTGTATGCAGCACCATCGTGTACAGGGTTTATTGGATTTCTGTTAATGTTTGTCAAGCCCAAAAATATTAGTCTAACACCTATTTTAAAGTATACCGATCGACTTTCCATCCGTTCGTCTGGCCGGCTGGCTGGCTGTCCATGTAAACCTTGTGCGCAGAGTACATGTCACAATTTTGAAGATATTTCGATAAAATTTTAAACTGCTTTAAATCGGTCCATTATTTTACCTAACCCCCATACAAATCAAAATGTTTGATTTATGCATGAATACCAACAAATTTCTCCAGAAATAAGTTGTACATGAAGCCTAATCTCATCAACAACTTTTGTACAGATCGGTCCTAATTCACCATAGTTAGCGTATAAGGCCCATTGCCGAAAAACATAAAACTGAACAGAAATAAGTTTAATACATACAGAAATTATGACACTTAATTTTATAACGGTCGGTCCATAATAAGTCATAGCTCCCATATAAGATCCCCTTTAAAAATTACTTTAACATCTTTTTTTTATTTATTTAACCCGGCATTTAGACATGCAAGTGCAAGTTCGAAAAACTCAATACACTCACATTTTTTTACTAATACACTCACATGCAAGTACATGCATACAAGCTCTATGTACGTATTATCATCGAAAATTTTGAGAAAACGCTAACTGTCTTGCAAGTTACATGAGTGTTTATACGGTCAGGTAAAAGTTCATTCTAAACATGTCGGCGACAGCAGAACAATTGAAAAAAATTGCTCTTTTACGGAGACTAAAAAAAGTAATAGTAATAGGTAAGAATATCTACATTTTTGGATGATCGGTCCATAATAGTTCATAGCTCCTATATAAATCCCATTTCTGAATATCTGTTTTACACATATACTGGGTGTAGGTTATTATATGGTCGGTCTTGACCCACTATACTTTCTTCTTAACATTTGTAGATCGATTTGAAGAATGACTTTAGTTATATTTGCTGAAAGGACCTGGAAAAATGTTGAGATAAAGGCTGTATATAATTATTTAAATAAACAAGAGTAGTCAATATATCCTTTCCGTATTGCTTTATTCCGCCCAGTTCTGTGTATCGAATCCGAGTAATATTTTCAATATTTAAAATTACTGTAATCGTTTTTCTAAAAGAATTTTAAAGTCTAAGATTTTAATTTTCTTTTTATAATTAAGTTTATTGAAATCGACAGAAGAAAGATAGATATGTTAAAAAAGGAAGTGTTGCCACCAAGTTAGTGGACGGATTTTTTGTGAACAATGTTTATTAATTTCATTAACAAAAACTTATTTCTGTTTGAACATTTTGTTAATGAAGAATACATAAGAAACCTGAAACAGTTAATAGAAAACTGAAAGGGAATTGAAATTATTAGAAACAAAATGTGTGATCATGAATATGTCTTATGAATTTAAATTGTAATAAAATTAAGTTCTTTTTCGGGAGAGTAGGGAAAATATCGGCCAATTTTGAACAGTTTCTTTAGTATTTAGATAATTATAAACTTTTGTTTTGGACGTCTAATGTTAGAAACATCAGCAAAACCACATTATTTTTTAATTAATTGTAGGTATTAGTAATATGCCAGTAGTAAATATAGAAGAACTTTTTGCCTTTGATGATGCTTTTCTTGATTCATAATTTTCTACGTATTTTGTAGTTAATCGAAACTATTTACTTAGCTATCATAAAAACTTTATTGATAATAATTTTATTGCGAACACTTTTCTAAGCGAATACAATTTTAAAATCAACAATTTTAAATATTTCGATATATTTGCAGTTTTTAGCACCGATATTTGTTATCTAATTCAAATAGCGCATTCCAGGGTTAAAGAAAAAATTTCAAATTTCCTTTTGGTCCACTCTGTATTGATATGAGAATTTATTTAAATATCTTATGTATTTGTATACGTTTATATGTATGTATGTATGTATGTGAATGTATGTACATATAAGACATATTTATCTACCACCAAAATTTCTTAAATTTGTTCCTTAAAGAAATTTTATTTTTAGTTATGGTCATTTTGGGAATATCTATTGTATGTTTTTTTTTAGCTCGCGGCTAATTTATGATAAAATTTTGTGTTGATAAAAACAAAAGAAACTTTCTTAATTATGAAATATTTGTGTGGAAAACAAGTATGGGAGTCATATGTATATTTAGCATTGTTTCATTGACCATTGTCCAAAATTGTAAAGTTTAAAATTTATCTATTTTTATCTTAATGTTTGCTGGAAAATACATAAAATAACTTTTTAATAAACAAATTGCTTTTATATATATGTATGCATGACATTACTTATGACTTTTACTTTATACACAGAAAAAAAAATCATGTTTTTTTTTCAATTAAACCTTTAATTGATTTTAAAATAATTTTCAATTAAAATTTTAATTGATTCAATTACTTTTTTTGATTTTTCTGATATTTTCAATTAAATCTCAATTTTTTTTTAATTGATACTATCATTTTGTTTACAGGTCCGATTTCAATTAAATTTTTAATTGATACCACAAATATTTTAATTGAAACTCATTTTTATTTTTTTCTGTGTAGCATAGAATTCAACTTTTGTCATTAGTTTTTACAAGCAATGCACTGTGGGCAAATTGCACAATAATAAATGCTGATAAATAAATATGAAATTTTCAAGCTACTTGTTTACTTTAAAGAAAAAGCTTGGATAGAATTGGAGTTAATATTTCGAATATGAAAATTATTAGGCATGTTCTGAAAATTACTTTTTCGTAAAGTGATTTGAAATCACTGAAAAGGTGTTCTGTGCACAAAAATTATTGAAATCTCGTGATTTCAAACCGGTCATCTAACAGCCTAATAATTTTAAATCACTTAGAGTTTTGTAATCATTTTTCATTGAACTCTTGTAATAAAATTATCACATGCACCTAAAATCATTTGTTATTTATTTGTTTTAGAAATAAAACTAACTATTTTACACAGAAAAAATTTAAAATTTACAAATTTAGTAAGACGTTGTATTTTTTGCGGACCATTTTTTTAGATTTGTTTACATTTTTCGTGATTTACTTTTACTTTCTAGTAGTCAACACAAAGAAAATCAGCTGTTAGCTCGTGATATAGAACAATCAAAATCACTACTAAAAAATAAAAATCTCGTGATTTTCAGAACACCAAAATATTCCTACCATGATTTCAAAATCGTTAATGATTTAAAATCTTCATAACATAATCTTCAAAAAATAAATGCCAAAGAATGTTCTTTCAAATGATAATAAACATTCCCCATTAAATTTGAATCTTCTGTTTTTTTTTAAATAGGGAACCTCGAAATGGATTACGCTTTAAAATAATAAAATTTCCTTGTGAGCTATAGTGTGCTGTAAAATTCGTTTGATGCCATATGGTTTGTAGCAAAATTCGTTTGTTTCGAAAATTAGTTGCAAAACTCGCTCTTTCCGAACTTTTATCTATTATTTTTGTATGCTGCAGTATGTGTCAATTTTTCAACTGTTGAGTTTTAACATCTAAGAATTAAAAGCATTCAACTAATTTTGTCCATTTAATCAGCGTTATATGTCTTTCGCTTTTTCTTAAAATTCGGTTTACGTGTAACGACCGAGTTTCCACTTCCACTTACTTATAAATTGTGATTATGTTTGATTTTAATTCAGTTTGCAGGTACTTTCAAGTTCGTTATAACCATGTTCGAATGTACATATATTATAATATTTAAGCAAGAGTAAATATGAGCTATTTCATTATTTGTATTTGGGGATTTCAATCTCGGAAATACTAGAAATTTTCGGGATTAGGATTATTTGAATTTTATTGTTCGCTATGTAATCCCGATTGACGGAATTCTGAATACAGGAAGAAAAATTATATTTAGTAAATAAAATATAATTAATTAGTAAATAAATATAATAAATATAATATAAAGGGTTAAAATCACCAATCTCCACCAAAGAATGTTTAAAATAACTAGTGACATACTATACACATGAATCCATAAAATCCGTCAAATATGTACGACTATAAATGTAAATCATCAAAGCAAAATAAACAAAGCATTGTTGAGGTGAAACATGAAATATAATTTAAGGCAATAGAAACACAGCCGTTTAAATTAAACGGCAATAAAAATAAATTTATATGAAAATCATTAGTAAAAACAAGGAAAGCAAATATACGATTATTAACATAAGATGAAAATATAATGACAAGTACAAACAAATAAAACAAGAAATCCGCTTTAAAAACGACATCAAGATTGCTGCATGAAAAAAAACGCGTAAAACAAATGAGACTAACAGACATATGTTGTTGAAAAAGTTAAAAATTGGAAATAGTTGTATAAAATTCACATAAAAATATTCCTACATACTCGTATCTGATGTGTTTCATAAAACAAGGATTTATTAGTTTGCTAATATATTAAGGCTTGAAATTGTATAATTATCATTAGCATACAAGCATTGTATACACAACCAGCACCTGCTAGTAATAACCAGCCGCCAACCCCACTCTGGATGTATTGCTCGGAAATATTGTAATTGCTATACATATGTAATTTTACACGTCTATCTGTGCTACTCTTTAATAAGGGGTTGACGTGTTAGAGAAACAAAATGAGGAGTGAAATTTTATATTTTTTGAAACATATAATTGTACAAAACTGTATTTGGTTATGGAAAAATCATATTCGCAGCAATTGTAGGAAAATAATTAAAATATAATAAATATTTATTTATTTCAAAAATATGCCGCAAGCACCTGCACTATGGTTTTTTCCATTTATTTTGGCATAAATTCTAATTTTAAAGCTATTGAATTGAAATTTGGTTTGTGTACATTTTTTATGCTCCCAAGATGATCTACCAAGTTTCATATGATTTGGTGCACAATTTCATATATGTAGCCGCTATATAGCCGATCTGGCCGATTTGCCTGCATGAGCAAAGGAATATTTACATTAAAAAAGCGATTATTTTTAAATGCAGCAAATTGGAGCAATAATGGTTAGCTATTTATTAATCTACACAATTTAATTAATAAGTTGCCATTTGCAAGTTTTTGCACTGGTTTGCTCTTCAAAAATTATAATCCACGAAACACAAATATAAATGTTATGTTCAATCTAATATTAACATAAATAAAACATTGCGCAATTGGACAACAACACATAATAATGACCAAATTGGTAGCAGGTAATAATTTTACATACCTCCACTAATATTTTCCATAACAACACTTTTTAATTTTTTTCAACTTCAACTTTCACAAACACTCGAACTCAGCTGATGTTTACCGCCAGTTGTATCAAAACAAAGTGATATTTAATCAGCTGACTTTTAAAGCATGCCAGCAAGAAAGGGTTGCCACCCAAATTTATATTTAATAATTTGTTTTCTAAGATGGGTATCTAGATTAAGGAAATCAGTTAAATTTCAAAATATGAATCGAAAAAAAATTGATTTTATGCCAAAAAATCCTACTTTTTACTCACAGTGCCCTGGGGCCAAAATTAGCAGTACTACTAATAATTCAATAACATTAAGTTAGAAGAAAATAAAAATGATTAAGATTCAAATAAAAATAATGAAGAGAGTTCCTAATATTTGCACAAAACTCCTCATAATTTTGCCTGTTTGAATGTACCATGGTCAGCTCGAAATAAAGAAAAATATATCTATTCAATATTCATTTATAAATTTGACAAGAATATGAGTTTGAAACTTGACAAACTGTGTGAAAATCTGCGATCCTCATACGGAATCATTGAATTCCATTATCTAGATATAGTCACGCAATACGATAGACTCATAACAATTGAGAAGTGTTTTGTAACAGATATGATGGATTTCCATATTTAACTGTTTTATAAAAAATAAGATTTTCCTCATATTTATATGTTGGTCAAATTTACAACCTAAAATAAGTTTCTGGTATTCGGAAACATGTTCCCGAACGCTTATGGTCAGTTTTTAACTTAAAAATCAACGGGCTTTTAAACCTAAGTTCTGTTTAAATACCAAATTCGTTTTTATAGATCATATTTAAATGTAACTTAAATCACTGACTACGTCTATTTAAATACAAATTAAGTTGTTCAGATTACCATATGATTTTGACAGTTCTGCAAATTATAAAAATTGCGCATTGAAGTTTTTTTTACTATTTGATAAAAAAAAAATTCCATAAATAAACTTTCCGCGAATAAAAACATTGTGCTATTGTGTCATTGATATCAACTAAAACAATGAATTCAGATGAAGAGGATATGAATGATGCAGTTTTTGTCCATTTATACTATGGCGGTTTTCATAAACGCATTATGCAATGCAACACTGCAAACATATGCGTTTGCAATGCAATGCAATACTTTATGTCAATACTGCGTTGTCAAATAATACAATTACATTTTAAAACATTTATGAATGCTAATACTGCTTTTCGTAGATATGTTTTTTTCGGGGATTATATAAAAATAATTGTTATATGAATTTCTTAAATTAATATGTGTATATTTATTGAAAAAAAAACTTAAATGAATTATATTTGTATAAAAATTATGTTAAATTTTAACTTACGTTAATATGTCCGTCATTTGAATTGTTAAAAAAATCATAAAGCATCACAAATGAAAACACTGCACAAATTGCATACTGCGTTTATGAAAACAGCCTATGTTTCCACGACGATTTAAATCATCTGCTTCGATTTCTGAATCCTGTTTATGAATCATGCTGTTTACATGACTAATAAACTTGATTCGTTTGACAGCTGTTTTTAATAAACAAACAGAATAAAAAAAAACAAAATTTACAATTTGTGAAAAATATTTTTTTTTTTAATGGACACTTTTTTTGTGTGGAAATTAGTTAGCTTATTTGAAAAAAAATATACATTCGTACGAATTTACTTTCTTTACTTCCAAGAAAATAATTTGCTTTGTTTACAATAATATTAAATTATGACAGCTAGAGTGCAGATAAACTTGTGATAAAAATTAGGAAAGAGTGGAATTTTTCGTGCTTCAATATGAATCTACTTGATTCGCTCTTAAAATATGGTGAAGCAAATTGTTTCGCTCATGATTGGGGTGTGAAGCATGAATACGAATCATGTGCCGTGGAAACATAGTATTAGTTTACAACAATTTGTAAAATAAATAGTAAATCAGCTGTTAAATGAAGAAGCTGTTTATATTTTTTTGACATTTAATAGTGCTACCATACTTTTATAATAAGTAAATACCAAACGCAATTTGAGACTGAAAAAATGAAACCACATTTAAATAAAACTTAAATTTAAGGAAAAATTGACTAATTTCGTATTTAAATATCAAGTTAAAAACTGGCCATCGTCGTAACTTCAAAATATTTATAGCAGATGTGCCCGAGTAAATCTCCCAACAATACAGGAAAAGTGGAAGGAAGACAAGTCGAAACAGCAACACGATATCTTACAGCCAATGGCAAGTAACAAGCCACATTATAAAGGTCGCGTAATGTCAAACAAACTCTTGTAATAATATAATTTACATGTTTATTAAATGAGAGATCATTTTCCAAAATAACACCCAATGTTTTATATTGTGACACAATTTCCAAAGGAACATTATCGATTAAAATTCTCAACTATTAAGTCTGTTATTCATTGTACTCAATCTGTCGTTAAGGTACGGCTGTATTTTTAAAGTGTGAATAGTACTGAAAATTCTGAATTTATCATCTCTAATATCAGCTTATCGGTTAACTTGCTCATATTTTATAATCTAAATTTTTTTCAAGAACACTCTAGGTTTCTAATTTGTGTCCTAAACGGATGTGAGCAGTTAAAATATGTTTAAAAATTGTTTGTAATCCGCACTAGGGGAAATAACTAAAATGTATATTGTTTGTTATTATGCTATGATGATCTTTAAATTATTAATTTAAACTATTAATTTGCTAATTGTAGATTTTGAGCGTAAGGTACTAAACTACACTGGCTTACTGTATTAGAAAAAGTCTTTTCTATTTGTGTATATTTTTCTTTAGGTTCTCTTGGTTTGACTTGCACAAAATCCCTGGAACTGAATACACTTAACCAAATTTTGCAAAAAGAGAAAATGTCAAAAGAGACTTTCTGTGCAATCTGTAACGATTCCCCTATAAAAGGTGATTACAACAATTTGAGCAGCGAAAATTACAAGTGTAAAAAGAAATAGAGGATTATTTAACAAAGAATGCTTAGAAACTCAAAAAAAGTTTAAAGAAAATATGCAAACGGAAGTCAAAAATAATGGGGCTTTGAACAAGGAACTACTACAAAAGCAAAAACAATTTTAGCATCAAGTGCAAGAAAAGTTGGCTTTAAGAAAAGAAGAATTAAAAAATCAACAGACGTTGCAATAAAAACTTCAGCCGAAGTTGCACGAATTCCTACAGCTTTGAGGGCTTAATGAGGCGTTGATCAAGGAACTACAAAAGAAAAAACATTTGCAGCATCAAGTGAAAATAAATTTGGCTTTAAGAAAAGAAGAATTAAAACATCAACAGACACTGCAAGAATTCCTACAATAGAAGAATTTAAATCCAGAAATGCAGGATATTTTTATTTTATTCATAAGATGTTTAAAAAATAAAAGGACAAATATTTTTTTCAGAATTATTTATAACTTCGTACTAATCTGCTTTTATGCCCCACATAATATTAATAGTTAGTTGAGCATATCGTTTGGTTTTAGGTTAATTTATCTTGATATTTTAGTTTTTTATGTTCAATTGAGCTTAACTCCGACCACTCCATAAAATGCATTTTCTTTTCCTTAAATCAAAAATACCTGGCGTCAAATTCATTATTCTATAGTTTTGCCATCTGAACGAAACAAGTGTATCTTTGACATATTTAACAAAAGCATATTGCCATAATTGAAATTAAATTCAATGATGTCTTAAATACAATATGTATTGAAAATATCGTTCTTATTATTTTATTGCGACTGAATTATAAATGTAAATAATTCTTTAAAAGTTGTCAAAATAATGGACGGTTTAAAACTGTGACATGCTATAAACTTTTATATAAAAAATATAATCCTACTGCATACAGAAGAAAATATGTTTTTATCTAAAACATAAGTAAACATTTAATACTCGTATAAATTATAATACCATATATATTACTCCTGATGATTTTATCAATATGCATACATACACCTAATTCTGTTTTTACACGGAAATTGGTTCCGGAAAACCTCGTGTAAAAAAACCGTATAAAAAAAGAAATTGATCGTATGCAAAATTTGTGATTAGTTCCTTATCTCTAAAACCTATTGGAATTAGTGAAAAAAAGGATTTTTTTAAGATAATATTTAATCACATATACAATGTGTTTTTACACAAGCATGGTTGTTGAAAAAAAAATTGCACTCTAACCTTAAAAGTAATGTAAAAAAAATATGACAAGTTAATTTGATTGTATGCACTGAAAGGAAAATTCTCTACATTTGCTATGACCAGTAAATATGCTTGTATCCACAAAAAGGGAGTTCCCCTAAATTTGTGATATGAACATATTTCGCAAAAATTAAATTTAACCAAAAAAAAAAAAAGTTAGCCCAATAGATTTGAAATCGTGCTAAATGGAATAAAATCGTGTAAATTTTAAATTTTCTTTATTTTAAAACCGTGTAAAAAAAGACCGTGTAAAAACTGAATTAGGTGTATAGAAATTTGAAAAGGAATAATACAAGGATGATTTTTTCGAAATTGAAATGAAATGAAATTTACTTTATTCGAAAGATAATTTTCCTGCATTATAATTTAAATTACCCCTATCGTAAATAAAAATTCCACATTAAATTTGTTCCCTTTTATTTTTTTAACATTGAATTTTAATAGGAAAAATGTGAAAAGGGAACAAATTTCATGTGGAATTTTAATTACGATAGGGGTGAATATGACTTCAGGCATATAACCGCCATGGCGGAGATTATTAGCTTATGTAAGAGATAGTTTTTCCACAGCCAACATTTATGAGAAAAAAACTTCTTATCACAAAAAACTCATAAAAGTTTGGCAAATAAAAAAAAAAACAGTTTATCATGTATTTGATGGCATATTAAATTAAACATAAATATAATTTTTTAGCAACGTTTTTGCATAATTTTTTTTTATTTTTTACACCAAAACACATTTATAAGGGGAGTACTGTAACGAATTTTTTGTATGACCATAAAACATTTTATCTGTGACAAGTTACGACGACCGAACGGCCATTTCATGTAACGAATGTTGGAAAACGAACATTCATGTCATTCTGATGACAACAATGACAATGTTGTTGCTGTTATTAATACATGTAAATGTGTTGTTGTAAAATAGTGAAATTTGTAGTATGTTCAACAAAACAGCACATATATGGATGTAATGCTTTTATGAGTGCCACACATCGCCTGGTCCGTGTCTGCGTGACACTAATATTTATGTTTATACTTTTTTAAAGATTAATGATGCAACATGTCAACTGTCAAATGGGACAATAAAAACCCCCATATAAAACCAAAACACTACATGCAACACCAGCTAGAATTTCTGAAATGAAAACCAAAATCACAAAAGACAAGTGGTCACAGTTAAGTTTATTTTGTAAACTATGTAAATAAATTGCTGATTTTAGTTTGATTTTATTCAAACAAATGTTTAAATAATCTTCTATTTCAAAATAATCAAAATTACAAAATTATAAGCATAAACATTTTTTTTGACCACAATATGTGTAAATTGTCAATCATAATTTATGAAATGTTTTTTGTTGTTGTACTCGTATTGTGTTGTATTATACCCCTTTTTGAAATTGTTGCATTTGTTTGTTTAACTTATTTATTTTCAACATGTTTTTCTTTTATATCTTAAGGTTACATTTGTGTCATTTTTTTATTTTTAAAAGAGGTTGAACTAATCTTATTTGTTCCCTTTTTATTGGCATACAATAACAAAGAGAATTTATAATAAATACACTTTGTTTTTTTTTTTGTTTCTTTTTAGTTTAAATTTGCTTCTCTTCAAAATTGAACCCATTTTAAAATTTTTTTAAGAGTAAACTCACGTATTCTTTAAATATTTCGTTTCTTTTATTTAAAGAATACAAAACATGCATTGAATTATGATAAATTATGTCAAACTGTCAATCCGTTGACTTTTATAATGTTGCCCACATTTAAGTAAATATTTAGGAAAGAGGTCGAAATATTTATGACGTCAGTTGCTTTTTGAAATAATAAATATTCAATGTGTATGTAAGTAATTTGTAAAAAAAACCATGCAAAATTAACTCCAACTTATATACATATGTATGCATATAAGGTCATATAAGGTAGGTATAAGGTAAATAATTCATTAAGAAAATGCTCCGTGTAAAAATACAAGCTTGCGGCATTTATTGACGATTAAGCTTCTCATATTGTTCATATTATTTATAAAAAAAAAACACATTTGCATACATTCACAAACAGAATTATCGGAATTTTTGATTTAATGTACATGTACAAAAAGATTTTAAAACTACGGTGTTTGGTATAATATAGGAAAAGTGTGGCCACTCTAAGTGAGAGAGACCATGATAAGATAAGAGTTTAAAAGAAATCGAAAAGAAAATAAAATATATTTTAATTTGCTGCGGCTTTCTTGTGCGACTTAAGTTGACAAAAATTCATATAACAAAATTAACGAAAAGCATTTGTTTCTACACTCATGCCCACTAAATAGTGTGATATCACACCTGCGGATCAAAAGTCGCAAAGCCCGAGATACCATTGGCACTGCTGGAAAGAACGATGGAAAATTCTTTCTTTCCAACAGCGTATGTGCGGTCAACATATAAATGAAATTATCTTGAAAAGTAAGTGTCAGAGATTGTTCTTTCTCTCTTTCACATTCCTACATAAAGAAAAAACTAACAGGAACTTAAAGGATAAATTGGTGTCATTTTAAAGAAAAAAATGTTAAAGTCTAACAAACAAAAATAATTTATTGCAAAAATATAGATACATTTTATATGCAGCCACGTATGGGTTTCGAAAATTTGAAATTAAAATTGGCAATTACATGATTTAATATTTGGTGTGTTAGCTCCTTTTATCTGCAACAGATTTGGCATAGATGCGACCAGATTTTGGGTAATTCTCGTATGTGTTTCATTTTGGTGATTTCTAAAATTGATCATACATTTTCTCTAACATTATAGTCTGGCCACTGTGGTGGCGACTGATGTCATCAAATGTGGGCAGTTATATATTAGCCACGTTTGCACAATACCCGATTTGCGGTTTGGATTTCAGTTCTGATAAAATCAAAACTCTGATTTAATGCCAGTCATGGGCAAAATTGTAATTTTCCAGCACATGTGCTTGACCACAATATTTAGCTAACGCTACGTTGACACACGTACACTATAAGTTTAATTGTGTGTTTTACTAAAATGAGCATTTCTCTTCCTTTGTTCTGATCTCAGAGCTCAAACTTAAATCAGTTGCTGGTTAGAACTTGTCTGTGTTGCCATTTTAGCACTTTCAGTGCTAGATTTAGCAATTTGTTTCTCGAAAATGTATTGAAATTTAAAAATTATGCTAAATGCTTTTTAGCATAATTTGCTGGATAAAAAACAATTTTTTTCTCGAAAAAATTTTTACTATATTACTCCAAAAAATACTTTTGGAGAAATAAAAAATAACCTTTATTAATAAATGAACACGGAAATTTTTGAATTAATATATGAAATGTAATCTATTAAAACAAGTCAACAATTGTTATGAACAAAATTAGAAAAAACTATAATTTATATTTGTAACATTTGAAATAAAAGTTGTATTTTTACATTGAAAAAATTTAGCACTTTTTTTTTCTTCTGTAGAACATTTTAGCACTTAGTTTTCTGGCAACACTGGAACTTGTGTAAGCAAGGTTTAGCTAAGTAATTTTTTTAATGTTTATTATTTTCTCTCTTAATACTCAAAGCTTAACCAGCGCAAATATAAAACTCTGTATTATACCCAAGTTGTATGCGCTTTCTAACAAGTTGTCCTTTAAAATCTATAGGTACTTTAACTTGTTAATGGTTGTTTTAACAAACGTTAAGTTCCTAGTACCAGCAGCTGATATACAGGCCCAAAACCATGACACTGCCACCATAATGCTACACTGTTGCCTTTAGGTTTTCTATGTAAAGTTCTGTATTTGGTTTCGCTAAACATGCGACATGCCATCTGAAGCGAATATGTATGTTAAACTTAAATTCATCGGCGAAAATGACCGAATTCCAAAATGCAGATTCCTTGCAAACATGTTCTTTGGCGAAATTTAGCCTGCACTGTCTGTTTTTCAGGTTTATATATGGTATCTTGCGTGCAACTTGGCCATTATAATCAAATTGTAGCACAACATGACGAACAGTTTCAACATTATTTGCCCAGGTCAGCTTCAACTTCGGAGGCCAATTGTGAAGCTGACAACCTTATGTTTCTCAAAATGTGTCATTGAAAATTTTGTTTGGTGTATTTCTGCCTTTCGTATGGACTTCATTTTCATGGATGAAGCGCTTAATGATTTTTTGAACTGTGAAAGCTTTAAGTTAATCATTTCTGTTATTTTTCGCTGTGAGTGGCCATTTTGGAAAGGGAAGTGTTAAAAACCAATTCTCGTTGTTCTATTGTTGTACGCGGACTCATTTGAACTATTTTTAATTGACACTTTACGTTACGAAACCGGGCTCACAATCAAACAAAAATATTGATAGAAGTAGAAAAAAAAGAAATTAAATGCAGCTGTGACGTGAAAAACGTAAATTTTTTGTTCTTTCGTTTTAATATATTAAAATGTAAATTTTTGCAATAAATGTTTTTTGTTTGTTAGACTATAGAATTTTCTCTTTTAAATGGCAGCGATTTCTTTTTGGAATTCCTGATAGTTTTCTTTTTATGGTGCTTTGAAAACAAAAACTAAACTGCATAAAAAAAGCTGTGAGCCGCTGTAGTGACTTCGAAAAGATAAACAATTTTTTTTGAGCTTTCATACGTCAACATTTATAAGAGATTAATTAATGCCTGTTTAAGTGCTAGCAGGTTTTACTTGGGAACTTTGACCAATTTCTATTTATATAAAACCATGAACTTATTACACCGCGTTACAAAACCGAGCTTTTGTTCTGTCCTATGAACCAAATATACTTTTTCGGAAAGGGAAGAAAAAATAAAAATACACGTGTGTCGGCGATTTTCATGTACACGTCAGAATTTTTTTTTATATATAAAGTATAAAGCTCGTAGTGTCCGTCTGTCCGCCTGTGTGAAAGACTTTGGATCGATTTTTAATCCTTTTTCCGTGATCCAATCGAGCTGAATTTTTTTAGGCAGACTCGTGGAAAGGTCTGTATCACGTCAAATTTTTTAAAAAATAGATTTTTATCAATTCTCAGATTTTCCTGAATTTTTTTAAATGGTTATCGGTTTTTTGTAACAGGTTCAGTTCGTTAAAAACCCGAAGTTTTTATTAATTTTGTTATATTAAAATTAAAAATTGTTACATTAAAAATTGCAATGCTTTTAAAGAAACTTAGGCCTTTTATTTTTGTGTTTGTAAGCATTTGTGTCAGTATCGCGACAAATAGACCGTATTCGCCAAGCATATGCATAATGTCTGATGTACAAAACTACAAATATATGGAGTAGGATGGGTCGAAAAACAATGTTTTTTTCGGAACGCTTTAGTAATTTAAAAATTTATATTGTTTCTCTTATCGGAAAAAGAGTTTTTATGGAAGCCAGATTTTTAAAAAATTTTGTGAAGTTGTATTCAATTTTATTTTGATACTAACCCCTAAAAAACACTTATTAACGTGGAAGTTTTAATCGGGAGTAGTAAATTGAAATATTGTAGAATTGTTTTTTTTTATATGAAAATAAATTATGTACCTGTACTAAATTTTAAAATTCCTTTATCAATGTTTAACTGATTATCAAGTTATAGTCAATTATAAAACGTATCAAATACGAATCAAAAAATAAATGGCTCAAATTAAACAAAGTTTTGATATCGATGGTATGTTCACCATGAAAATGTCTATATATTTTATCAAAAAAGCTTAACCACTTATTTTAGCACAAATTTGTTTGACGTTGTTTACTCTTGCAAGAGTTTTGCACCATCAAACAGCATCAAAAAATTAAAATTAAATATTTTTTGTGATGTGGCCTAAATAAAAAAAGTTTTTTTTTAAATAAATAAACAAGTTCAAATATATTTTAGTTAGTGGTTATATCTTTTTTGGCCAACATTTGCCAAGTGCAACCGTACCTTAAGATGTCATTGATATGTGTTGACATACACTGCTACGTATAAGGAAATTAAAATTGTGGAAAAACCAAACGGAAGTACCAATTTATTTCAAGGGTAAATATGGTGAAAAAATAAATATTTTGATGAATATTAATAATCAACCAAGGTCAAATAAAATGTTTTAAGCTAAATACATACATACATATATTATCGTTCCTATTATAAAATCCATAGCCTAATTATACATAAAATTATTAAATAGTTTTTGCAATGTTTGAATGTACAATGACTTCCAATTTTTTTACGTAAACAGTCCAACACATGTAGATAAAACGAAAGTTTGAAGTCAGTAAATACTCAAACCACAAATATAGCACTCAAACTTTGAAAAATAAATTTAAAGTATAGTCGGTCAAGCCCGACTATATACCCTACACCTAGTATATGTATAAAACAGTTTTTCAGAAATGGCCGCTATATGAGAGATATAACCTATTATGAACCGATCATACAAAAGTTTAGTGTTATAACTTCCGTGAATATAAATATTATGTATATACTTTATCTCGATATACGATTAAATACTCTTAAAAAATTTATGGAAGTAAAAGTGAAATACGGAGGAGGTCTTATATTGGAGTTTGAACCATTCTGGTTGAATATTATTTGGATACCAACATTTTTAAAAGAGTTATGCTCTTTAAAGTGATTTTCGAAAGAGGGCCTTATATGAGAGCTACGACTAATTATGAACCGATCTGCACAAAATTTGTAGATGTTATTTCATTTACTACTCATTTGTGGTGAAATTTGTTTGGATACTTGCATAATTCAAACATTTATGATCGGTAAAACTCAATTTCGGGAGGATATTTGTCTGGGGGCCAGGTGAAATAATGGACCGATTTCCACCACTTTCAATCCCATCCATCCTTGGGCCAAACAAATATCACGTACCAAATTTTGTTGAAATATCTTCAAAATTGCGACCTGCACTCTGCGCACAAGCTTTACATGGACAGCCAGCCAGCCAGACAGATTGAGTCTGAGTCAATCGGTATACTTTAAGGTGGGTGTTGGACCAATATTTCTGGGCGTTACAAACATCAGCACAAATCCAATATACCCTCCCCACTATTGTTGTGTAGGATATAATGAGAAAATTACTCTATTATTTTATCTTACAATATAACCATATACTCGTAATATAACCACACAAAATATTAAATTTTACTTAGAATTCACAAATAAAAATCCAGAACATTAAATAAAAATAATTAATTTAAAATCAAGTGCTAAAGAAGCAACAACTACAATGTGTTCTGCAATCTGTTACGCAACAATTTTAAGTTTATTGATGCTCCAAATAAATCAAATTCAAGCATATGGGCAAAAATTGACAACCAATCAAAATAATGTCTATTACATTGATAAGGAGCAAAAGGTAAGAACTAGAAAATAGTTTCATTGGAATTTAATAAAAAAAACCATTCAAAATTATTACCATTTTTAGTTCTCTTGGTTCGAGGCCTTAATTGCATGCATAGAAATGGACATGACATTGGTAACAATTGACACGAGTACGAAATCCCAGGAAATCAGTAATCTCGTAAGAAATAACTTTGGAAATGTTAAACTTTGGATTGGTGGCATTATGAGCCAATATCCGAATCGACACTTTATTTGGCTTGATACCGGAAAACCATTCTCCTTTACCAATTGGCAGGGCAATAATCCAGACTTTTATGGCAACAATGAGTATTGCGCTCACATTAGTTGGGGCAACAGTTTGGAATGGAATGATATTCACTGCATCGATCACCAAGGCTTTATATGTGAGTACAGTAAAAATCGCCAGCTAAATAAACAAATGCAACAGGATTTAGAAAAGGAAAAAATAAAACAACATGAACTAAAACAGCAACTACTGCAGAAAGACCAAAAACAACAAGAGTTGCAGGAGCAATTGCAAGAGCAGCAAAAACTCCAAGATAAATTGCAACAAAAATTGGAAGTTGTCAACGCAACAGCTGAAAACGAAAATCAACAATATCAGCAATTACAGCGCAACACAAAACAAAAAATTGAAGAACAACAGGATAAATTAAAACAAAGCGTAAGAAAATTCGAAAAACTGGAGGAAGATTTTAAAGTGGCCACTGAGAAACTGCAACAATTACAGGAAGAATTACAAATGCAACAAAACTTAAAACACCTACTTCAGGAGGAGTGGCAAAGTCTCAAAAATAAAGAACAAATGCCATCAAATGATATGCAAAGGAAATATCGCGATATTATATTACATTTTCATCAAAATAAATGAATTTTAAATTTAAAAAAAAAACTTTAATAGTTCTTTTTTAAAATATTGTTAAAATAATATTCAACATATATCGCATCCTATGTACAAAAGGGTCACAACTCAAAATACTAAAATTTTCAGGAGAGGCAAAAAAAGTTCATCGCGCACAAGCAACCCACTTAATATAAAAATACACATAATTGTACTTTTCCAGTAAAAGAAAATAGTGATGTGAAAGAAATTTTTGCAGTAGTTAGTTAGAAATGTGTACTCTGAATTAATTTATGGAAAAAAGTCAGTTTTGGAAAATTTTGAGTTGTGACCCTTTTGTATTTAGGGTGCGATATGTGTATTATATTCAAACATATTTTGCATATATTTTATTTATTTGGAGCAAAATTTCAATAAATATATCAATAGAGATCAAGAGATTAAAAGCGATTCAGATGTTTTATTTAAAAAAATAACAAATAATATAATATAATATAACATGTGAGCAGTTGATAACCATCTCTAAACTTTACGAGAAATTAAATTTTTTCCATTCCTGCAAAACAAATACGAATTAACTTTGGTTTTAACGGAATGCGTACTTTCTTTATATTATCTTTCAGCTCACTCCAGACTTTTTCGATTTAGTTAATGTAGGTTAAGATACATTTTGTACAAAGATTTATGTACATACATATATTTTCATCAAAATGTGTTTAATAATTGTGCCTATTTGTTCATTTGTTTGTTTTTAGACATTGATATTAGCAATAACTATTGTAGCAAATTCTTTCAAGGCATCCTCGTTTAGGCCCTATCGTGTTTTAGTTGTTTTTAAATGATAAACAGTTTGTTAATTTTTTTTTTTTTTTTGTTTTGTAAAGTGTAAAATTTTATTTTGATATTGATAATTATAAGATAGAAATGTAGGTTAATGTGTTTTTCGGAACTTATCCTAACAATGGGTATTAAAATGCACGGGACAACACAAAAAAAATTACGGGGTTCCGACGATTGATTGTTGTTAAGAAGACCAACAAAAAATATACGTGTGTCGGCGTTTTGATAGATCACATCAGAATTTCATTTAAGAAGCGGTTAAAAATTCCCAGCTCTGGCCTGTTCTTGCAGCATATCGGTATATAAAACTATGTTTTCTTAACGTCTGAGGTGTAGGGTATGTTCAGTATTTTTGTAGATAATGGTATGGCAAATATTATTTTAGAACATATTAACCCTCTAACAACCCTCTAACTCCCCTCGGCATTTTTGGCTTTATTCTAAGAAATTGTAAAAAACACCCCGAAAAGCAGGAAGGGCGGGGATGAAATGTTCTACAAAAATGTTGGCCATAAAATTTTACTATAAATGTCAGAACACATTAAAACCCAAAACTTAACACAAACACTAAAAACCAATCAAATTCAAGATTGTCCATTAAAGGTTAATTTAGTTATTGTTCACATATGTGGGTCATCCCATCTCTGCTTTCGATCCACCTAGAATGCATACTGATTTCAAATTGCTAAAATATTTTATGGGCAAGAACTACAGTTCCACTACGCTTTAGCTTTCATTTGTCAGTTATCTTAAATTGTTCAATTGGCCGAAGCTGGGGACAATATATCCTTAATATCCTTAACTAACTTTACTGAAGTGAAGTGGTGACATCTAATATAAGGCAGCAAACGATACTATAGGCATTAATTTATATATAAATATCCGAAGTCATTGCAGAAATGTTGCAATGGCGGTCTGACAACAACAGCAAATTGCTTGCCAAAGATTAAAAAAAAATTATCACAGAAGGCCGGATTTTATGTGAACAATAGCTCATTATGAGAATTAAATCGTTTACCCTATAATCATATGTTAATGAATTGTACATTTGTATAAGAGAAAACTAATATTTTGTATTTAAAAATTAAATCTAAAGCGGTAGAGTTATTTAAAGGAAACCGCAAATATTTTGAATGTTTGCACTACTTTAATATTAATGGCATATTTAATTCAACATGGTATTTTGCAACGCCATATTAGGAAATTGTAAAAATATTAAATTATATTTATGTTATTTTTAATTTAGTTGATTGTACCACACTTTTGTAACAGCCAAAAATTACACTTATTTTTGAAAATACTTTTTTCAACATACTCTCGTATATGCACATAAACATTAGCAGGAAAGAAATATAATTTTTTGAGAATTTCTTAAATAATTTGATGTTTTAAAAAGTGTTACAAACCAAGTAAAATGTTTAGTAAACTGTTCAATAAGGTACTTTTATGCTTTTTTTATGTATACATATTTTATCATACAATTTTATTTATAGTTTAAACTAATAATTTTGCATAGATATGCTAAAGAATTTGTACCATGCTACAAGAAGTAAAATATAAATTAGCAAGATTAATTGTTTATAATTAGCAGAAGTGAAAACAACTAATTGAAATGCGTTCCAACTCCGTTTACATGCTGATCTTAGTTTTATTAATTTCAAAAATAAGTCGCGTTCGTGCCAAGGGAGAATTCTATTCATCAGATATAAAAACTAAATATTATATAGACTTTGATGAAAAGGTATGTACTAAGAGTCCCGGCAGTATAACCAAGCAATATAATTTTGTACTAAGTTCTGTTTTATTTTAGTTCAATTGGTTTGAAAGTCAAATTGCGTGTTTTAAAATGAACATGACACTGGTGGATGTAGAAACGAGTTCAAAATCTCAGGAGCTTAATACGCTAATAAATAAAATTCGTATGGAAAATAATGTGAAAAACGTTACTCTTTGGATTGGTGGTTTCATGACCCAATATCCAACTGATCAATTCGTATGGATTGCAACGGGTAAACAATTTACTTACACCAACTGGTACGGCAAAAATCCAAACTTTCTCAACCAAGAAGAATTTTGCGTTGAAATGTTAATGGCCCATGATTTTAAGTGGAATGATATTTCCTGCTTGCATAGTGCCGGATATGTGTGTGAACACAGTAAACAACAAGAGGTACAAGCACAACTGCAGGACAAACTGAAGCAAAGTGAAAAATTGCAGCAGGAACTGAATATTTTCAAGAAGAGCTTAGAGCAGGAAACCCAAAATTATTTCCAAGTACAACAAAATCTACAACTAGAAGTGGACAAGAAAAAGGCCCAAATCGAGCAGGAATTCATGAAAAACCTTAACATTGAAAAAAATTTAAAACTGGAATTGAAAAAACAAAATCATTTAAAGCAAGAATTGCAAAAGCACGAAGACAACCAACACGAACTTCAAGAGCAGTTACAACAGTTTGAAGAACAGGAACTGAAAGAACAGGAGGCAGTGGAAGAAAATTTCCAAACGGAATTTAAAAAGAAACAACATTTTCTACTAGAACTGCAAAAGCAACAAGAGTTGCAACAGCAGCTTCAAAATCAATTGGAAAAACTTCAAGAAGAAAAATTACAAACACAAGATAAATTTAAAGATAATTTAGACACGGAAGTAAAAAAGAAAGAAGATTTACATCAGACATTGCAACAGCAACAACAATTCCAACACCAAATACAAGAACAGTTGCAACAAGTTGAAGAACAGCAACTGAAAAATGAGCAGAAATTACAAAAGGAAATTGAAAAGACACAGCATTTAGAGAAGCAACAAATGCAAATACTTAATTACGAAGACGATTTACAAACATACTCAAAAGCAAAACTTAAATTAGAAAAAGAATTGAACAAACAACAAGAACAGCAACATCAACTTCAACTACAATTACAAAATCTCAAGGAAGAAAAATCCAAACTGCAACAGGATTTGGAAATGGATACAAAGAAGCAAGAAGCGCTAAAACAAGAATTAAAAACGCAACTAAACTTGGTAAAACAATTACAAGAGCAAATAAAACAACTCAAAGAACAAGAAATAGAAGCTAAACAACGTCTTGAAGAGCAGTTGCAAGTGGAAATTACAAAGCAACAGAATGTGAAGCAGGAACTACAGAAGCAACAAAAACTGCAAGATCAACTGCAGCGGCAATTACAGCAAACCAAAGAAAGTGAAGCGACTAAACATGAAAATCTTTTTGAAAATTTACAATTGCAAAACCAAATTAAGGACAAGTTGCTAGCACCTAAGGAAAACAAGATGAACAAATACACCAAACTGGAAAAGACTTCAAAGCATCCGCTGTTTAAAGGTAGACTGCAATATATGTTGCAAGGCTTTAAGGAGACCACAGACTTGCAAGAAGATGAAATTCCAAATAATGCACATTATAATATTATATTAAATCATCCCTACATTAAGTATTGGAATAACTTTTAAAGCTTAATACCTTGGCAGGTGACAGGAGTTCATTTTAAATAAAATAAAATACTTTTGTCATTATTTTCGCTTATTATTTTATATATTCATTTTATGTATGTATATGTAAGTTATGTTTTAAAAAGTTTTATACGTTTTTGATAAATTTCCATTAAGTGTCATTTAAATGATTTTAATTAAAATGAAATGTATATTCCTAAGTGCTTGCGCATATATTCTCCTACATCTTTGTACGAGGGCGGTTCGGAAACTTCTTGGCCTAGAACAGAATGCGCGGTATAAACAGAAAAAGTTAAGTGTTTTGGAAACTTCCAACTGTGCTATGAATACATGTTAAATTTCTTTTTTCATTTGGCAACTCCTTCATAGAGAAACAGCTGTTCAAAAAAGAAGCATCCGCGATTTTTTTACAATGGAAAAATTAGAAATTCGTGGTGTCATTAAATATTAAATTTTTTTTTATCGGGTCAAGAAATTCATAATGATATGGTGAATGTGTTAGGTGAAAATTGCGTTGCTGAATTTAAACGTGGTCGTATAAGCATTGAGGATGAACCACGTAGTGAACAACAGAAATTGTAGCCAAAGTGCATGATAAATACAAAATATGATCGAAAAAATAGCCATGGGCTTCTCAAATCATCGAGTCCATTTAATTTTGCATGAAGAACTACAGATGAAAAAGCTTTCTGCAAGATGGGTGCCGCATTTGTTAACAGTCGACCAAAAACGCATAAGAATGAAAATTTCTCAAGCTTATTTGGATCGTTTAAAAAAAATAAAATGGATTTTAAGCGTCGTTTTATAACTGTTGATGAGACAAGGGTCCACCCACCACTTTACTACAGAGACAAAAGATAAATCCAAGCAATGGACTGAAGCTGGAGGAAGTGTCCCAAAGAAGGCAAAAACAATTCGATCGTCTGGTAAGGTTATGGCAACGGGTTTTTAGGAGTTCCAAATTAATAAAACAATAAATTTAGAGTACTATTGCAACATTTTGGATCAATTAAATGTAAAAATTCAAGAAAACGACCTGGCTTACAACATAAAAAAATAATGTTTCATCAAGACAACGCACCAGCGCACAAGAGTGTTTTAACAATGGCTAAAATCAACGACTTTAAGTACGAGTTGCTTTACTTTACTTTATTCTCCTGATTTAGCTCCCAGTGACTTTTATCTGTTCCCAAATCTAAAAAAAATCCTAGCTCGCAAGCGTGTTACTTAAATTTGTAAACCACTATTTTGAAGGCCTTGTGGAAAACTATTTTAATCAAGTTAAAGAAGTTTCAGAAGATTATATTGAAAAATAAAAATGTTTTTGAAAAACTAACTATTCTCTTCTGTGCTTGGCTAGGAAGTTTCCGAACCGCCCTCGTAGAGCTCTTTAAAGCTCTTCGAAAAGATTTGGAAATTTGAAATTATTTTGTTTATAAGACATAACCGCATAATTGAAAATGGGCCTAATCACTAAAGATGATTATGTTGTATGATGTGTAGCTTTCGTTCAGTTTGTGGAACTTCTTAAAGATTGCAGCTAAATTGGAATTATATACAAACATATTAATGAAATCTTTCTAGGGCTACAAGGCTTTCAAGTTTGTATTAAAAAAATGTTAAAGGATGACATAGAAAGTGTTAACATTTCATCATTTGAGAGCCAATTATTGAGTTGGCAAACTTGTAACAAAAGCTGCACTTGGGATTTCATAAAGACCAACGATTAAAGCTTAAATGCGACCACATAATGATAATCTATAGAAAGACATGGAAGCTAAATTAGGAATACATAAAAACATATAATTGAAGCTTAATTAGTAGTTCCAATTATACTTGCTTTGTATTTATATTGAAGGAACTTTAAGACTTTAGAACGACTAGATAAAAACCAAGGATTGAAGCTAAATATCTAAATAAAAAATCAGATTGAAGGAAAATTCTGACTATATGACGTCAACATAGATTCAAGCTAAGCTGGGATTGGAGGTCTGAATTCAAGTAATTGCGAGAATATATTGTAAAAAGTAAACTAAATAATTGAAATCATCCTATAGCCCTGATAAAATTAAAAAAAAAAGTTAGAGTGCGATATTCGACTGTACCGAATCTTAAATTCCTTCCACCTAAATATAATGAGAAATACAAAAACAACACTGGTTATAGGACTAGAATATCCTTATTCCTGGTTTTTTATTTTTTTATTGCTGCCGAATTTTAACCAGGCAACAATATTTATACCAGATGTATGTATAACTAATTAAGTGAATTTTGAAAGTAGACTTTATATGGACCGAACTGAGCAAAATTTCGTTTTGCGATTTCTTTCCACATGAAACGTATTTTTGCTGTATTTTGTTTTAATATTCCAATTTTACAGGAATTTATTTATCATTAAGCCTTATTTCGGAAAGATATTTGTATGGGAGCTATGAGAAATCATGGACCGATTTGTACTATTTTCCTCACACATATTGCCAATATCTGCAATATATTTTAAAAAAATTGGAAGAAAAGTTTTTAAAAATATGAAATTTTTATGGAGGTTGTCTCACATTTTGGTCCATAACTCTGGTTCTACTGTACCGATTTTGCTAATTTTCACTACCAAACTGCTTAGGAGAATCTAAAACGTAAATTTGTAAACTATGTTGATTTTGGTTGTGTCTTTTGGACGTGAGAGTGTTTTACACAAACAAACAGACGGACATAGCTCAAACGACTTAGAATTATATAAGGATTAAAAATATATATACTTTGTTGGGTCTCAGATGAATATTTCTCAGTGTTGCACACGGAATGACAAACTTACATATATATACCCTCATTCACCACTTATAGTGGTGTAGGGTATAATAAACATAGGGAGTTATTTTGCAAAGGACTTCACTATATTAAAAAAATTATTTAAAACTAAAAATAATGAGGTAAACTGAATTAAATAATCGTTGTTCTCTTTAGAGTTTAATAAATTTAAAAAAAATATATACGGATAAACCACAATTCCAAGCAATTGCAGATAAGGCAACATTTGTATCTGCTCAAGCTGATTTTTAAGAATGAAAGCAAAAAGTTGTGAATGAACTCATAAAGAAATGTATGAATGTAATAACATTGTATAAATTGTATGTTTTTTTAAATTCCAATTGTTAATGTTTATATCATATTAATTAATACGTTTTATATAGAGAAGTAACATTTTTGACTAATAAAAAAAAATGAAAACAAATTTGGTTGCTCTTTTGTTCATACCTGAAGTGTTTTTAGATTTAAGGGCATTTAGTTAAATATATTTTGTTACAAAATCTGTAAATAAAAACGTTCTTATTGCGTTCGTACCAAACCATTTCAATAATCAGACAAATCCATGATTTTAGCATTTCTCTCTTACTCCGAGAATAAAACCTTATCTTTCGCACACGTATAACCCGTGTCAATTTTAATGTTTAATATATTTATAGTTTCGAAAACATTTGTGTTTATGTTTGCAAAAATATAATTAGAAAAATTATTTGTTAATATAGAGTTTAAGCAGCAACATCAAAAATGCCTTCAACATATATTTTTAAAGTGCTGGTAGTTTTATTTATTTTAACAATAAATAGCGTTTATTCCATGGCGCAAATGTACACATCAGATGCAAATAATCAGTATTATATAAATTTCGAAGAGAAGGTAATTAAATAAAATCATATATATACAGGTGTCCCTCGTATAACGCGGTGGTTACGTTCCAGGAAATTTCCGCGTTATGTAATTCGCGTTATAGAAGACTTAGCTTTCATATAAATTTGAGGGTTATGTTCCAATAAGCTTTTTCCAAAATAAAATAGGTACTAAACTAAAGATGTATGTACCTTTACAACTTAAAATTCATACTTTATTTAAAAAAATTAAAAAAACGTAATGCAAAAAAAAACAATAATTATTATTCATTAACTAATTTTATTTTTGTGATTTCACTAGTCTGTGTCAGTGTCTTTGAACATCATATTACGTCGAAATAATGAGCGCTTTGTGTGTATAACTTCATCAGAAGAAATTTTCTCGGCAAAGTTTTCGTCATTTGATAAAAAAAACATTTTGTTGGACGTTCTTCCAGGGATTGTGCGATTTTTAAATCAGTTATCAGCCTTTGTTTGCTCTTTTTCTAACTGTTTTTCGATTTTGTAATAAGGCGCTAGACTCATCTCTATTTGCCTCTTAAATTTGCTTGATCTCTCCATTGATGGATCATTATCTGAAAAAAAAAGATTTCAATCTCTCAGCCAAATTTAAGCCCTCTCGTATGCGCTTTAGAGTGAAATCTAGAATTGGTTCACAGATATCTTCCTCAGGATCAATGTCTTCATTTTAATGTACGATATTTGAAGTAGTTTGAAATCTTCAGTTTCATATATTATTTCATTAATATCATGTTCGGCCATATCATCAAAACCTTCCCCACTAGAACGTTGGCCCACATTTAATATCCGGCTAATTTCAAAATTCAATGGTGGTACCACACTATCTTTTGGAACACACTACGGCCACAGCTTTTTCCAAGATCCGTTTGAAGTGGACTGTTTCAATTAGTGTTGCTAATACATATTTTAAATTTCGCGTTATACAAGTCGACATTTTGCGTTGTAATGAAACTGTTTTTTTTTAATCGCGTTATATCGAAAACACGTTGTAGAAGTTCCGCGTTATACGAGGGACACCTGTGCTAAATGTCTAAATACTCGTACAGAATGTTAAATATTTCCTATTGATTTTTAGTTCAATTGGATGGAAAGCCAGGCTGAGTGTTTGAAAATGAACATGACTTTGGTAGAGCTTGAAACAAGTACAAAATCTCTGGAAGTAAGTACGCTGATCCAGAAAGTACGCCAGGAAAACCATTTAAAGAATGTCACTCTTTGGATTGGTGGCATTATGAGCCGATTTCCGGAAAAACATTTTGTTTGGCTTTCATCGGGCAACAAATTTACTTATTTCAACTGGTTCGGCGGCAATCCGAACTTCTTTGGCAAAAATGAATTTTGCGTTCAAATCATAATGGAAGAGAATATGAGATGGAACGATAATAGATGTTTAAATAAATTTGGTTTTGTGTGTGAACTCAATAAGATCCAACAACTTGTGGAGGAACATAAGCAATGGCAGCAAGAAATACTGCGAGTTAAAGAAACATTGCAACAAGAAACTCAAACTCATGACCAAATGCAACAACATCTAGAGCACGAAGTTGAACAAAAAGCGCTACAACTACAGCATGAAATGGATAAACGTGAAGAGCTTGAAGAAAAATTGCAAGCAGAAATTGTTAAGAGTTTGAAGTTGCAACAAACCCTACAAAAGAAACTAGATTTGCAGCAACAACTGCAGGATAAGTTGCAACAGCTTAGAGCAAACAAGCTTAAAAAGCAGGATAAATATGAACAAAATATACAAAAAGAATTACAAGAACAAGAAAATCTTCAGCAAGAACTACAAATACAAGGAGAACTAAATGAACAGCTAAAAGAGCAGCTGCAAGAACTGACCGACAGCCTTTCAAAAATGCCCGCAACTTATGCAAAGAATATTTCGAAAGAGATAGAAGCTCAAAAACGTTTAAGGAAAGAACTAAAAACTCCATTACAGTTGCAGCAGCAATTTCAGGAACAGTTAAAACAAATATCTTTAAGGAATTAGAAAAATGTTGACTTGCACTAAAAGTTTGGTAAAAATATTCAACGAAGATCCTAATGATTGAAATTACATTACTAGCTAATTACTTTATAATAGAGACCAAAAATAACTCTTCCATATAAATAGTGATTTATATTTTGTTTTTAAAAATAAATCACTCAAAATAAATGTTATGAAATGATTGTTGTTTACATGGTTTGGTAGGATCTTTATTAGTTAAACTTAATAACAATTAACATTGTTTCTGTTTGATTCACATTCTATAACCTATTTTTAGTGAATTTTTAACAAATTGTAAAATAAATATGAATTAAAACACTACCGATATTAGTCAAAGCGTAACAAAACATCTCACAAAAACTGTAAGAGTCAAATTGAGAGCAAAATTTCTTCTTGTGACGTCACAAGCCAAATTTACTTTTACATTTGCTTAAATTTCATATAAATTTTAATGCAAATAAAAGTTTTAAAATGAAGTGTGCCGTTTTTAATTGTGGGAATATTAAAAAAAATAACATAGGTAAATTTAAAATTTTCGCGATTTCCAAAAGAAAATAAATTAAAAAAAAAAACAATGGGCAAATTGTGCTGCCTGGATGAAAAAATAAATCAAATTAAATCATAGAGTTTGTATTGAACACTTTAAAGCAGATGATATAAAAGGAGATATGAAATTAAAAATTTTTAGGTCTGGAATCTGGAAGCTGTATTCAAATCTTTGAATGGTGAAAATCTCTTGATTTGCAACGAGTATTTAAAAAAGCTTATAAATGAATCAAGTACTATTAATGCGGATATTAAAGCTAAAACACTTTTTGTTTGATCGAGAATGAGACGAAAAAACACAAACGGAAACAAACAAAAATAAAAAATTGATAATACAAAATGTAATATATAAAATATTAAAGGAGGTCCACAACTAGCGTTTTAGCGTCAACGCGTTTATAGCTTTCTAAACTTTTTAAGCGTCAAGTATTTCAAGTTTCATGTAAAGATTTTTCGCGTCAATTATTTGTGTTTCATATATACATATGTATGTACTTTCGGAGGTGATGCCGTAAGCCCAGCTAATTTTGTTTTAATATGAAGTTTTTTATCGTTTTGTTTGTCAATTTCACATAAAAAGTGTTTTTTCAGCTGTCATTTTTTTTAGTGACCCTACCTTTAAAATAAATTTGCTTTGCATTTGTCAATGTCAGCTGTTCGACGCTTGCAAAGCTTTCAAAAGTAGAAAGCGAGAAACGCGTAAACGCTTTTTATAGACTCTCAACTTAAAATATAGTTAATTTTTTGATACATTTTAATATGTATAAAATAATAAATAATTAAATGTTTTATTTTGAATCAAAAAAAGTTGAGAAAAATTATTTTCTTTTAAAATATTATATAAATATAAAAGTTATTTTTTACATGTTGATTATACGAAAAAAAATAACCTGTGACGTCATGCGCAGAGAGAGGAAATTTTGTTTACATTCTTTGCGCAATCTTTATTATTTGATTCATGACGTCAACATACGCCTTTACTCTCTTTTCCCTTCTCACCTAAAATACTTGCCTTGAAGAGTCAGAATCGAAGAGTGTGAAAGCGGACTGGTAATTGATGACTATTCATTATTAAAATTAAAGTGGACTTGTTATTTTAGGTATCTGCTTTATATATTTACTATATATACTGCCTCTATATGTTAACTTTAATATATAGCCTTTTACTTATATACGTCCACATTGTTGTAGATTGTAGTAAAGTTTAATTGAATCTCTGAAACTTTTGTTTTGAAATTCGAATGACATTTTGAAGCGCATGTAATGATTTATGAAGCCACTTCTTGGAAATATTTTATTGAAAGGAATATAAATTGTACATTTTCGTTCTATAAGTATGAATATTGCAGAATCTTAATCACGAATTCCAAAAATATGAATATGAAAGTCGTTAGGTGATTAATTTTCTATAATTTATATTTATTTTCTTATTCAGTGCAAAATTTTTTTTTAGTTTTAATTAGCTGTTTAAAATATATTGAAATGTTATACGAGTATATATATATGTATGTATAGAAAATTCTTATAATCTAACTATTTATCATAATACAACTACAATAAAATCTATTTTCTAGCTGCTTAGAAATCGTATTGATCGATTATAGCTAATAGTTTCATGAAAAAAACCACTGAATAATTGTTTATATGATGTATGAACAACGATATCGATCATATAAATGTTGAAGAAACTTAATATAGCACCACTGAAATACTTCATACATTTGCTGGAACTTTTGATGCTCCAATTAGTGATCTCAGATATGCGAAAGGCCGATTGGTTCTACTTTTTGCTTTTTCAATTGTAGCAAAGGTTTTAGAATCACAACTGTTGCCATCCCTTAAATGGTGTTTCTTGTCTCACACCAGGCAAATACTTAGCATCACAACAGTAGTATTGGATAATTTCCCAGATAGCTTAAGGCCTCAATCAGCACCAACTATATTAAAACTCTGTTGCTGCAGCTTCGCGTTTATCCAAGCCATTTGTTACACATACTTCACTCTGGCTCACGAAGACAAACGTTGCATTGTCGCAGACAAACTTTTTATGAGCCAGAAATAAAACTAACACAATATAAAAAGTGTGGTACAAGAAGGTTAATCCTACCTATACTCTTTAACATATACATATCTGGCGAATTCTCAAAAACAGTGCTTTAATTGGCGCTCACGGAAGCCAATAATAGCTATAGAATAACTTTGGCGAATATGCCCAATGATTTTGTATATTTGGTAGCATTTGCCCATGTTAATCTGGCACAATTATATAGTAGTTCAGATAATCTGAACGATACCCAGTACATCGCTGTATAAGTAATTTCCATGGCACTTTACACACGACATTTGTTTTAATGCCAAATGGGTCCACTAATTTAAGCCTTAGAGTACATTTGTTCCAGCTTAGAATCGGGACGTTGTACGCACTAATTTCAAAACATTTGCAATAGCGAAAGTCCTTGACAAACAGGCGTGGAAGGTGATTATGTTTTAGAAACTATCAACAATGCTGCCTGACCAATAGCATCTTGTTTTACTCATGTACTCGTATATGACCAGCAGTCTTCATATTGAAACAACTAGCCGCTATGGTGTTTTTGGTCCATTTGGAGACCACGCCATTGGGTGTAACTGATTAATGAATTCCTGTTGAGAAGCAAATGCTTTGGTAAGGTATAATTGAGGTACATGTTCACCGTCTGATTGATGTAGGGCAGTGTGTAAGAGCTCGCCAAAGATTACATTTAAGAATTTGGTATTCTAACTCTATTCTCTTTAAACCAAGAGGTGAAGGGGGACACCGTTAATTTGGAAGTTATTAACCAAAGTTTGTATTCCAACAGTATGTCTTTAATGGTTACTTTGGAGAGGAAAATATAACAGTGCGGTAGCAGCTTGTCATGTTAGTGTAATAAAAAGAATTGGCTTAAATCAAGATCGTAGATTATTAATTTCTATACTTAAAAATGCAAAATTTTTGCCCGCTCTCTTATGGGTTTAAAGTTTTGATATATAACTGTAAATATCAACTATACCAGGTAATAATCTGGTCAATATAGATACCGTTTGAAAGTGCTCGAAAATGATATATAATATGGCGTAATCTATTAACCCATTGTGAGCCTACAACTGAATTTATATTTGTTTATATTGAGTGTTTTTACAAAAGTGATGATATCTCGAAAATGAACTCATTTCATAATAATTTATGTTATATAGGCTGTTTTCATAAACGCAGTATGCAATTCAACATTTCATTGCATAGAGTTCATAATAGCATTTAGAATATAATTTAAAAACTTTTATCACATAAAATATAAAGATATTGGACTATTAAAGAGAATCTTAAACCAAAAATTTTTAAATTATATTTCTAAATGCTATTATGAACTCTATGCAATGAAATGTTGCATTGCATACTGCGTTTATGAAAACAGCCATAGTTTTATAGAGAACTTTTCAAGCTTTCATTTGACATAGACCATTTAGTCCTAGGTCTTAAAATGTTACATTTATGTGAGGTTAAAAATGATTAATTTAAAAAATACGTACTTTTTTAAACAATTTACTATAAATCTTAGTGCAGATGTTTTGCATAACCGGTCTACGGCCGTGCGGAAGTATTTTCTTCTTTATGGTATACAGAATACCGACTTCGCATTTTAAAAATTGTTTGTATTGCGGAAGGATTTTCTTCGCATAATAAAGATGTTCTGCATTACCGGCCTATGGCCGGGCGGATGGATTTTTTCCTCTATGGTATGCACAATACCGGCTTCGCATAGTAGAGTTTTGGTATTGCCGGCCTATGACCGGGCGGAAGACCTTTTTCCTCTCGAAATATTCTGGGGTCTTATACAATTCTAAGACGAGGAGGGGCGCTTAGAAGAATTAACAGGCATGTGATCAGCGCTGCCAGAAGTAAGATTTTACCTTATTTTTTAAGATTTTTTAACCGAAAATAGATTTTAAGATTTTTCCCAAAAAAAAAGATTTTTGGTTTTGTCTACACGAAGGTTAGGTTCAATTAAAAACAACCTGTTTTGTACTACTTATTTCCAAAAATAATCACCCCTATCGTGAATAAAAATTCCACATGAAATTTGTTCTCTTTTATTTTTTTAACATTGAATTTAAATAGGAAAAAAGTGAAAAGAGAACAAATTTCATGTGGAATTTTTATTCACGATAGGGGTGAATATTTTTTCTTCAAAAATAAGACTTTTTTTTGGTGAAATTAAGATTTTTTGCTGAAAATTTATGGCAGCCCTGCATGTGATGAAAATCTAAAACAAAAACGATAAGTTTTCGAAGTACATTTTAATATACATTTAGTTCAAAAAATTGTATCAGGTATGTATAAATCACAGTACTGGAGTATTACACAATTATAAATAGCAAAAATCGGTGACCGTAATATATTGGTGGTGGGTAGGTATATAAGATTCGGCACAGCTGTTAAAATTGTTTGTTAAAATTATTTAAGATGTGGCCAAAAATTGGAATATTTTACTCTCTAAACATCCAGAATTTCTCTCTTTTTGTGTGATATTCTGAGAAATTCTAAAGCAAAATAAATAAAATGATTCCAACACAAATCACCCATTTGACTCATAACAATTAAACTCGCTTTTATTCATTTAATTTACTTTATATATTTGCATAATTGACAAAAATAATAAGATAACTAGTCTTTATTTCTATGGGTACTATTAGTTCATAATTTCGCTACTAATAACTTATTTGTTCAAACATGAGATAAAAAGAAGCGAAATTAATGTTTCCTTTATACTTAAGTTAAATAAATCACATGAAAAGAAGACTTACTTTTTATGTAATTCAATGAGGATTATAGTGATAATGAAAAACGTGAGCGTAAATTATAAAGAGACCGGTATATGAAAATTATAACAGAAACAAACATATTGTAAATTGCTTAAAAATTTATTAAAAAAATAAAGTAAAAAACAGAAAAATTCACTGTGCTCTTTATGACGTTGACAAGGACATGTGCGCGTGAAACGAAAAGAGCCGAATAAGAAATTTATTGAATTCAAAGTAATTAAAACAGAGTAGGGTTATTTTTACTGATAAATTAGAATTAATTTTTAATGAAAACTAAAAGAATACTTGGTATATTTAACAATGTTGAGTTTTTCTAAGTAATAAAATAAAAAGCACAGCTAAAGAATGTTCTATTTATTACAGAAATAAATTATGAGTTTTTGTTAAAAATCTCATGTTGTAGTGAAATTTGTTGACAGAGTCTTTACAAATCTTTGTCGAACAAGAATTCACCCAAAGCACCGTGGTTGGTGGTCATCAACTTCTTGAGAGTGCTCAATTTACCAGCCAATTCGCGTTGACCGTGCAATTGTTCTTCCAAATAGACTCCAGTCAAGTAGTCGACCAAGTGATAGAAGTTGGGTTTCTTTTCACAGGTTTGGATGAGTTTACGGATCGACTTGGTGACTTGAGTTTCCAATTTCAAAGCATCTTCCAAAGCATCTGCGCCACTATCCCATTCTTCTTTTTGGACAACCTAAAGAAAAATTAAATGAATCAAGAAACAATAAGAGTTAAAAAGAGCAAATAATTTAAACAATTTCATAGGTATATTAAAACAAACTTTTTAAAATGTATACTTACGGGAGTTTTGATCAAATCGGTAACATCCTGAGTCAAATGACCACGCATGGACAAGTATTCAATCAATTTGGAGCCATGTTCACGTTCCTCCTTGGCAGCCTTGAAGAACATATCTGCAAAACCTGGACGATTGACAGTGTCGCGGGAGAAGTAAGCACCCATGGCCAAATATTGATAAGAAGCATCGATTTCTTTTTGAATTTGATTGCGCATGGCAATCACACACTCACCCCGTAAATCAATCCATTCAGTGGGCAACTCGGGAGCACCCACCGAACCTGTAAAGTGTCAGTAGAAAATTACAATTTGACATTTCAACAAAAAACTAATTTTAAATTTTATTATTGGATTTTGTTGTTGTTTCATCGAAGAGTTTATTGGTCATTATTGAACAAAGAAAAAACGCTATTTCTAGGTAAAATTTCATCATTATAAAAATTATGATCACTTCCGCAACTCTCGTATAATAATTTTTATTTCCCTAAATACGAGTAAGTATAAGTTATATTATTCTATTTTATTTTGTGTGAAAAATACTCAAGGTACGTTTTTGTTGTTATTGTTATAAACAATAAAAATAATCTCTTGGTTATTTTTATGGGTAACGTGTGCAAAAGTAATTGCAGAGTTATTCTCCGTTAGCTCTCTTTACTCTGAGAATAATTATCAAGTCCGGGACAGTGTTGCCATTTTAGCACTTTCAGTGCTAGATTTAGCATTTTATTTCTCGAAAATGCATTGAAATTTTTAAAAATAAACTATTTTTTTCTCGAAAATTTTTTTACTATTTTACTCCAAAAAATACTTTTTTTTTGGAGAAATAAAAAATAACTTATTAATAAATGAACATGGAAATTTTTGAATTAATATATTAAATGTAATCTATTAAAACAAGTCAACAATTGTTATGAACAACAACTATAATTTATATTTGTAACATTTGAAATAAAAATTGTATTTTTACATTGACAAAATTTAGCACTTAGTTTTTCTTCTGTAGAACATTTTAGCACTTAGTTTTTCAAGTTTTAGCGTATTTTGAAATTAATTTTCTGACAACACTGGTCCCGCCCGGATCACACAATGCAACTTTTGCTGCTCAACATTTGAGTTTCTGGTTGAGAGGGGAAAAAAGAGAGAGAGAGAGGGGACCACTCTTCTTTCCCCTATCACCGACAAACTCAAAAGTTGAGCAGCTAAAGTTGCATTGTGAGATCCGGGACTAAGGAAGTAATTTGTATTAGTGGCAGCGTTGTCAACTTTGAAATTTCAAAACGCACCAATAGATTTCATGATAATAAATTATTAATAAACTTCAATTAAAAATCAGTAAAAAGAAAGATTTCATCACATTTTCAGAAAAATTAAAAAACGCACCCAAATTAAAAAAAGCGCACAAAAAATTAAAAAAGCACCAAAAATGGTGCGAAACGCACCAAGTTGGCAACGCTGATGAGTGGTAAATACATCAGGATTTGAAAATGAAATTTTTGTTTTCAAACAGTACTTCTTTTAAACACAGATTAGAAAAATTAAATTTTTTGTTATTTTCTGTTCTACACAAATTATTTTATAAAAAAATCTATTATACAAGATATATATATATAAAAAACTATTTTACATGATAGAAAAAAAGTGCGATCGTGTTAATATTTCCAGGTCTGGCGTATTGTTATTGCTTGTATCATTTGCTTTGGTAAACAAAATATTATACACACGAATTCGATATTTTTTGAATTCATCAAGCTGCCAGCCATGTGGTGTATTTTGAATTAAAATCGGTCTTTTAAGAAAACCGTGTGCAAACTTAAGGCTTAAAGGTCGTAAGAAAGGTCTAATTTCACAATATTTTAGAGAATATTTTTAAATAATGCAATATGTAAATGTAACATATTTTACTAGTGTCATCATTTATGAGTCATTTATAATATGTTTACCCGAAAATGGTGCAAACCCAAAGTTCGGTTTTGCTACATACTTATAAACAATGGAGGAAAAGTCGTGTGCAAAAATGTAAACAAAATGTTTGTATATTCTTTATGTAAAGTAAGGAGAGTATAGAGCAAGTTAACAGTACAAAATAAAAATGTTGTCTTAAGTAACACATGTATGGAAATATTAACAGTTATGTTTGCAGCTGAAAGTCATTTAACATTTCAAATGGTATTTTTACATAATAGTGTTATGCTTAAACTTTAACATGTTAAATAACACTATGTAACATTTAAAATACAAATCTTTTTAGTGTTGTATATGTATTTTATTATGAAGAAGACCTTGAATTTTAGATAAACAACTCTCTCTCTTTGAATACAACTATAACGAAATTTCGATGTTTGGAAAAAATCGGTATAATAACGGTAGCCATTAACACATTATAAAACAGTTTGAAGAAAAAGAAAAAAAAATAAACTAGTTTCTATAACAACAACAAGAATCCACGGTAGTAGTGTGATAAACAAAAGTAAAAGAAATCATAAATAAATATAATAAAAAACAACAATTTGTTTTGAATTTTAATAGAAAAGAAAAAATAAACAAATTTAACACAAGAGAGCGAGCAGAGCAAGCACTCTCTGTTAGCATAAATTACTCTTTTATTTCTTTTTCACTAAATACAACTCTGTTGTTTATTAATTTCTTTGTATGATGTCTTTTTCGTTTTGTTATTTTTTTTTTTTTTTCATTAAAAGGTTTAATGCGCATTGTAGATTTTTTTTCAAATAATTATACAATTTACATACATATAAATAAATAATAATACTTACATTTTAAATCACCGAAAACGGTAGGAGCAACAACGGCCAAAATACAGAATCCCACTAAGAATTTCATCATGTTGTCTTTGTTTCGTTTGAAGTTTTCAATAAAATCACAGTTATTTTTTGAGGATTTATTCTGTTTTGGTATATTTTCAATTAGAGAGTTTATGTCTCACTTTGCTAAATGCACAAAAGAAAATGAATTTATATTGTTAATGTTCCACAATTTTAAATATATACACACACAAAAAAAGACACACTGGTCAAATTATCAGAAAGAAGCAAATTTAAAAAAACACCAAATGTATGAGTTTACTATAATTTTCTTTATTTTTTTTGGGGATTATTATTTATTTAAATTGTCAAAAACCTTTATACACACTGGCATAGAAGGCGACTGTTATTTGTTTTTTTTTTTTTCGTTGGTTTATTAAAGTTTTTAATAAATTAACAATTGAAATCTTTATTAAATAATTCCTCTACTAGTAGCAGGGTTTTATTCTTACTATATTGATTTCTCTTTGTTGTTTGCGTTACAAATGCGAACTGTCTGTTGCTAGAGTGGTGTTAAACACTTTTAAATATTAATTCTACTACACTGCACTACACTCACAGCTAAAAATTGTTAAGCTCTTGCTCTCTCCTTACCACTTACTAATACTATGTAGTTATGTACTCTGGCTCTCTTCGTGCGAAATTATTTCTTATCTACTATAGGTATTACTTTTTGAAAATTCAATATGTCGTCCACTTTTCTTTTAAATAAAACGTACTTATGTCCATATATTATAACAAATTGATGATTAAATACACGCCGTCTGTCTATATTTCAGCTATTTGCTTTACTTAACATAAATATTTAATGCATTCTCAATAAGTTAAAAATGCGATATGGCTGCCTTACTGTCAGCTGTTCTTTGTTTTGTACACTGACCTCACCCCCACCACGACCCCTTTCTTTTTTATAACTTTTACATGTTTTTATGTATATGTACATACCACAGTGGAAATTTTACATAAAGAGTTGCCATGCTGGCATGATTAATACTTGTGTGTATGTTTCTTTGTTTTATTGTTTTTATCACGAAAGCAAAAATAAATTACTGATAACATTATAAATGTACTTAAACTAATATGGCCGACTAAAGGATTTTTAATAACCACGTCACTTTTTTGTCTAGAACGTGACTATTTTGTAATAAATTTCATTAACCAGGGTAAGGTATTTTATGTCAAATTTTGACATTTTAAGGTGCCTTTATTAATTAAAAAAAATACGTGATGTTATTGAACTGAGGAATTTAAACCAATTGCTTGGCCATATCAACTGCTTTTATGAAAATTCTAAACAAGTGACAAATACTTATATGCAACATTAGAATTTTCTAGAACCTATTATTTGTTTCGCATAGTACCCATATACTTACATAAGTAGATATTTCACAACATTTGACAATTAAGCAAAGTGATGTCAGATGTGAATTTTACAGCTGCTTTTATTATGGGTTTTTAAAATTTCCTAAAATTCCTAGCATGTATATGTATGTATGTATAAAGACTGACAATTCGGATTATAAAGTAGATCGCTCAGATATTACTTTTGGGATTATAGTAAGTTAAGTTGTTTTGGCATCGAAATCAACACTTTTTTAAAGATATAACGGCGATATATGACATTTTAGTTGTTGACTTAGTAGTAGCAATTTTGACTGTTACGATCGCTGAAAATTCGGCAAGAAAATCTTATAAATTAGATTTTTGAGAGATTTGATAAAATTTTGACATATTAATGAACAAGACGGTTATTTGAAACCAAATTTTCCGAGCGCATAATTTCACGAAATTTAGCTGTTAATTAGCTCCGATCATGTGATTTAACATTACTGGATTATTACTTGTGAGACTATGTTAATGATAGGGTTTATACAGAGCCAGTCCAATAATAGTCTTATTCAGAAAAAAATTAAAGTAGACTTCAAATGTAATTTAAGAAAATTTTGTATGAACATTTTGTCTAAAAGCACACTCCCAACCTACTTTATTTTTTATGAATACGGCAGTAAAGCTTTAATACTCAAAATTCGTGACATGATTAATGAAATAAACCCGCCAATTTGACAAAATGTGATTGAAAATTTTGATAACAGAATCAACTTCTGCATACATATACAGTCTATATCGTTCTTTTTCAAAACCTTTTTTCTAGATTATGCCGTTAAATTGTTGTGTAAGTTTTAGAGGTGCTTTTTTTACATTATGATGATATGTAACTATTACACATTTTTAATTTAAGTCTACTGTGGATTATGTTGTAAACCGGCTTCGCCAAGTATTTTGAAACAAATTCATATAATTTCTAAAATCTGAGAACACTCAGTAATTTTATATCAAAAATTATCACAATTTTTAAATATTAATATTGGTTATAAATCTGAAATGTTTTAGAAATGTGATCCTTGTCTTCATAAAACTTATTTATCAAAAAAAATATAAAGTAGCAAGAAATCAGTGGAAGTATTTTCACCAGTTTTTATTATTTTTTACACTTTATAGTAATAATATAACCAAAAATTAAAAATTCCCTAAGTTTTTTAAAACCGAAAACAAGGTTTTATAAAATATTCATGTGTTTAATAGTTAGATAATGTTGCTATGACACAATCCAAAAAAGCGCCACAATAATTTATTGCATATGAAATGAAAAAATTAGGAATTTCCCTTATTTCTAAACATTAAACTTAATCTAATTAAATCAAATCACATTTTAAAATAAGTCAACTACAATTGAATGAATATGAAATAAAAAATTTAGGACATTTTCCCATAAATTTAAATTGTTTGAGAATATCCGATTAGAGATTTCTCATAAAAACTGTGTGGTCATTAAAGAAGAATATTTTAAAATAATGATTGATTACAATTCTACATTAAAGAAGTAAAATTTAAATTGTAACTGCAGGAATTACACAGTAATAAATAATTCTAATTAAATTTGGAGAAGTTTGATGATTAAAAATGTTCTAGTACAATTTCGAAGATGTGGCCTAATTACAAAACAATAGAATTTAATTCTTAAGCTCTTTTCCATGTCCCACGCAGAAGTTTATGCCATCTCCATCTACCGTAATGAGGGCTTGGGAAGGTGGTAAACAGGTGCAAAAATTATTATGATGTAGAAAATATAGGATTCGATCAAGGTTGAATTAGGAACTAAATTGGTAAACAATTAAAAATATCATCGATAAAGAAATATACCTTTTGAAATTGGTACTGGAATTTACTTAAAACTAATAGGTATAAACGTGACGATAATGCTTGTATCGACAGGTTTTTCAAAAGTAACTTTATGTTAAAAAAAATGTCGAATTGTTAATAAAATCTCAAGTACAGTATTGTCAGATCTTGATTGTTCAAATTGTTATTTAAACGATATGATATGATTTAGAGTTAAGAATTAGTGTGCTTTCAATCAAAATAACTTACTGAAAACCAGAAGAAGATTTTGATTTCTCCAGGTTAATGCGCTAATAAGCAAAGTATGAATTGCTTTTTTTACAAAAATTTATTAGTTTTTTGTGAACAGTTTATACATATTTTAGAATGTTATTCCATCGAAAACGTATGTGGCTGTTTCCAGACAAGATTTATAAACATGGATAAGTATTTTTGACATCTTAGCAATATTTGAATATAATTTACGTGATGCTACAAAATTTAAAAGGTAAGGTTCGGCAATTATAAATGAAAAATGATATGGACCGGTGTCCACCACGTATACAGATGTTGAATCTTTTATTAACATTTTTAATCACTTTTGGAAAAATGGCAGATAGGTATATTTCGTTAATCACGTTAAGGAGTTTGAGTTTATGACTGTAATCGATTCGATTGGTTCTGTTAAAACCCTAGACAGACATAGGATTTGCATACCATATTAGTATACTATACTACATGTGTGTTAACTTTTACTACAATTAAACCATAAAACAAGCTGGTTTATATCTGGTTTCAATACTACGAAAATAATCGTCGTATAAATGTGTTCAATAAACATTGGGGAAACCCTCTCACAAAATCGATTGTCAGTTCTTTTAATGACAGTTATATTTTATTTAATTTATTTTCATTTTTTTTTTTTGATCAAAAGTAAAAACAAAAATACTAATATATGTACTACATGTCTTTCAAGGCAATTTAGTATCAAAAACCATAGTATTATGGTATAGAAATCCTATATCTGTCAGGGGTATTAGATTTTATTTCATGAAATTATGACACTGTGCCATGTAACACTGTTACATTAAAACCACCAATCAGTTAACATCTCGATAAAGTGATTTATTCACCGTAATTGTATTAAAAAAAAGTGCAACATCACGTCTCCAGACAATCCACTGCTCCATACAGTACAATGTGTTTTGCTCTTGGATTTTCAGAAGCACAAATGTGGCAATTTTTACGCCCAAATTTTTTATAGTGATCTCAGAAGGGCAATATATTGTGCGAAAATACACGAATTATACGATGCAACATTTCAATATTGAATTTTAGAGCAACATTTTATTTTATGTAATAATTGTCAAGCTTGTACTACGAATAGGTCAACAAGTAAAATATTTCGTGGTTTTTATATATACCCCAAAGTTCTTGTATAAAATCCTTAATTTATTTAAATAAAACTTCTTTAATATAAGTGGATGTCGGAATCTATATTATTAACATAAAAAGCAATATTTGCTGTTTAAAAATAAATTCAGTCAAAAGTAGGCTGCGACTACCAACAGGTTGGTGTAATTTTTAATCATTATTTTCAACATAACTACCGATATCTCGCGAATTAGACGTAGATGTGTGATATCACATGATCTGGGTGACCAGATCATAGATCCATGATGAAAATTGTCAAACAATACTGAATACAAATAAGATGACAGCATGACACCACGTGTAATCTAGGAAAAAGGGTCTAAACGGATCATCCTATACAACCAAAATCAGTTCAAGAATGGACATAATTGAATCGACTCCGCTACCTATAAGGTTTCAAAATATACAGCATTTACAGTTTTTTATACTGTTAATTCTCATAATTAGTTCACCGCTTGCGACTTTTGCTTCATAACCAAAATATCTTTCCTTGGATCTATAGAAAAAAAAATATTTTGAAATGTTGTGCTAGCTTAAATACATAAATAAAAGTAAAATCTAGTGCATCATTAGTTTATGCCAATTGATTGACAATAAAAATATCACAATAAGTACCAACATACATACATACTTCCATACATATGTATTTGTATAAGAATATTTATCTACAACAAATTGTACGGCGATAACTCTATGTGCATAAAATATCTTTAAAACATGAATTGTAGTAGGTATGTAGGTATTACTTTGCAGCGGTATGATTCACTTGCAACACACCCCACCACACTCAGCTAAATAACAGATGTAAAATATATACATACATATAAACATTAAATTTTAGTGTAGTGCCTACTAGTTAAAAGTCAGCCATATTGGTTAAGCCATATTTGACATATTCGTGAAAAAAACAAAATAGAGAGAACCATCACTGAGAGTGAGTGCAAATAACAAATACCAACAAACTTTTCGGGAATGTGGTGTGTATACAAGTATCGACCCAAACAGCACTATAAACAGCAGTTCCAAAGTGTCTATTAAACAAGCAAGACCCTAAGAAAATACTGAATAAAACAAAAACAATTAAAGAATATTAAAATATTATATTCATAAAGAATTTGTGAATTAAGCAATTAAATTGTAAGTTGGGTTTAAAGTAAAACAAAATGCCACCGACATCTAATAGATAACGGTTTTCTGCAGTAGTGTTTTTCTTTGATATCGATAAAATAAATTCAAGAAATTTCTATTTAAAAACCAATTACCACAAGAGTATAAAATTATTCGTTTAAAATAACTCAACGAAATAACACACAAAGAAAACGTAGTGTAAAAAAAACAAAGGTTTTAGGTGTGATATAAAAATAATTATGAAAACAATACTTGTGTTATTAAAAAAATAATAATAAAAAAAAAACATAGAAGTTTTAAATAATTTTGAAGTTTATAAGCTAAATTTTTAATAAAATTGTGTTTTATTTTTTATATTTTTAGAAACAAGAAAAATCGAAGAACAAAAGATGAAATCTTTTATTGTTGTTGCTTTGTTGGCTGCTATTTGCGCCGTAGTAAAAACCGAAGATGTCTGTCACTCTAGCATGGTGACAGCATGCACTTCCACCACACTCTCTGGTGAGTATTTAATGTTATTTTGTTTTAAAACAATTTCATGTTAGTATTGTCTTAATGTAATGTTAACAGTCAGCAAAAAAAACTTAACAGTATACAGTTATAGTTTAACATTATTTAAGATAATGTACAGATTCCTATAACATTACAATACAATGTTAATGTTTATGTTGTTGCAGTGTTAATGGCTATTGATTGCAATATTTGTTAATAATTTCCGGATGCTTTTTATTTTTTTCCTTAATAAAAAAAACCTTAACAAGCTATAACCGGAATGTTTGCTAGTGAAAGTAAGAATTCAAATTTGATCTCCCATTTTTTGTTTGTTTAATTTTATAAAACATATGTATGTACATATGTACTTATGTATGTATGTATGTAGGTATTAACAATTGAGAAAAATATTATTTCTTTTACTATCAGTCTAAGTGATTTGTTTATACATACATATGACCAGCTGTAAACAAAAAAGCTAAGCTATAGTAAATTTCTTCAGATTTTTTTAATGTTCTCAATTTATATTATTTCCCTTTTTTTTAATAACGGCAAAATTGTTTTATTTTTATTCACAGAGGCCTCCACCATTTGTAACTCCCATTATGGTGGCATTAACAGCGTCGAACCCGAAGTTCAAGCTTACATCAACTCCCATTTGACTAAATCCTATGAATACTTGTTGTTGGCTACCCACTTCAACTCCTACCAAAAGAATCGTCTCGGTTTCCAAAAACTCTACCAACGCCTCTCCGATCGTTCTTTCGATGACACCATTGATATGATCAAACACTTGTCCCTTCGTGGTAGCAAAGCCAACTTCAAAATTGTCCATGAAACTCCCGATACCATCAGCAGAAAGCCAAAGAACTTGGAAGTTGACGAATTATACTCTTTGGCCATTGCTTTGGATACTGAGAAACAATTGTCCACTGGTGCTTTCCATATCCACACTCATGCTCTTCATTCGACTGAACGCGACCCTGAAATTGCCCATTATATCGAAGAGAAATTCTTGGGCAAACAAGCTGAAACCGTACGTAAATTGTCTGGTTATACCAACGACTTGCTCAAATTGATGAACGAACAAGAACGCTCAATGGCCCTTTATTTGTTCGATGAGTATTTGCAAAAGCAATAAATTTTTTTCCAAAAATAAAATATTTTAATGAAATAGTAACAACTATATTTGGCAACAGCAAAGAGTATCTAGAAAAAAAACTAATTACAAATTAATATTATTACCATCTTAATAAAAAATGCTCTATGTTCAGCTCTTTGTTAAAAAAAAGCATTTAGTTTTTCATTTCATTTCAATTGGAATTTTGTTTATTTTTTATTTATCTCTCAAGCTTAATTGTCTGAGCAGTATTAAACAAATTATTACTTTATCCTCGATTTTTTTTCATTTTTTTAATTCATTAATAATTTAAAAAACAAATAAATAAATTATAGACATATGTATGTATGTAATAGCTTGCATATTACCACGAGAGATTTTAATCTAAACTATTTTTTCATTACTATTATTGTGATAATTTACAAGTTCTTAGTTCTTCAACCATAAAAATAAAAAAATAAGTAAACCATTAAATAAAAATTATGTGAGCTTTAAAATATATAAGTAAAAACAAAAAGTGTTTTATTGTTTAAGAAACCAAGAAGGTATAACTCTCTGTTTTTCTCTTCTCTTCACACTCTTTGATTTGTTAGCTGAAGAGTTACCATATTATAGGTCATATGACATTAAAATGTGCAGTTTGTGGGGAACTAAATTTACAAACAATTTGTTTAGATGAAGTAAAAATGCCAAATGCTATTTGATTCCATTACAAAAATTGATCAGAAAGGTTTACAGTCTTATTCAGAAAAAAATAATGTAGACTTCAAATGTACTTTAAGAAAATTTAGTATGAAAATTATGTCTAAAAGCATACTTCAAACCTACTTAATTTTTATGAATACGGCAGTTATTGATTTGCTTTCAAAGTTGTTTTTTAGCACAAATAGCTATGTCAACATTTGCATTTAAATGCGCATTAGTTCTCATTATCATTTTGTGACATTTTTAATACGTCGCCATGATCTCTAATAAAACTATTAATAAATTCTGCTAATAGCGGGAAATACATTTGAACATCATTACTTGAGTAACAAATTGCTTATTTTAAAATTACTTTTCTTTCGCGGAAATTTTAAATGGGAAATCCCCCATGGTAAATTCTCTCTTCAAACATAAACTCTAACACTTCAAATTTATCCTTCCAGATCTGAACCGATATTTAAAATAGTTTATTTAAAATTGTGTTAGAACTAAATTATATGATGATACATGAATTCCAATGTCAACATTTTGAGAATTTGTTTAACATTTTTAAAAGTTTAGATGGAAATGGATAAGCGTTAGGAATCTTAAAGAGGTCTAGAGTTAAGAATTTCTACATCTGGGGGTTATTTTGTAACTCATTTCGAAAGAAAACTCGTTTGAATTTGCAAGCTTTATACACTGTATGTTGAAAATGTTTCCTTTCGAATCGAAGCATAAATCATAATTGATCCGAAACTTGTCAGCAAGGCAAGTAAAACTGGAATGTTTCTCGTATGGTTAAGGCATGTTTTTCCTACGTTGGTGTATCTTGAGTAAATCTAAATCAATCATTCTTTCAATTAGGCATAAATTGGTTAATTTTTTATTAAAAACTTACAAATTGCTTTCATACTTCCTCTAAATATCCAACAACATAAAGTGAACATATTGGCAATATGTATTTATTATTTATATACATACATATATTATTTATTATCAATCGTTTTAGCTTTATCACGTTGTTATGGTTTTCTTTCTAAGGTTGTTTACATTTTTTTTTTGTTTTCGCTTGTGTTGTTGCTGTTTATTTGCTGCTAGAACTAATTTTGTTTATCAAATATACATACATATACGAGTATGTACGTACTTGTTGTTCTTGCTTTTTCTAGAATAAATACATATCCCAGCAAACAAAAAGTGAAATTTTTGAATTTTAGTTTGTTGTCAAATGCAATTGCAAATCTTTAAGAATATTAAAAAAAAAAATAAGTTAAGAAAAGTTTAATAGCGTAGACAGACGACAGCGTTAATTTGCATTAAAATCTCACTAATGTGAATTAAGATTTTACCCTGATAGACGACAGTTTCTGAATTTAGTAAACAGCTGTTTGTTTGTAAACAACTGTTTAATTGTGAAAAAAATTTGTTTGGCATTTGGTAAAAAATCAGTATTTATTTGAAAAAAGCTGAAATTACTTTTGCTGAAACTACTCAATAATGCAAAAATTGTTCATGCAAAAGCAACCACCAACCTGAACGTGTTGCTGCAAGTGGGGACCGCAGTAGGACACTCTGAAATAAGAGAAAGGCAATTGTGGAAATTTATTTTTTTATTTTTTTTAATTTTCTTCTTCTTCTTTTACAATTTGATAACATATGATTGATTTTCGACGATGTTGCCATATTGAAAAGGCTAAATGCAGTATAAATTTTGTGCATTTACGTCTAACCTAATGCGCATTACGATGGGGATAATTCACGAGTTAATTTGAATTAAGACTGCTAATGCAAATTAACCGTGTCATCTGTCTACGCTATAAGTCCCGGATCACACAATGCAACTTTTGAGTTTGTTGGTGATAGGGGAAAGAAGAGTGTTCCCCTCTCTCTCTCTCTTTTTTTCCCCTCTCACCCAAGAACTCAAAAGTTGAGCAGCAAAAGTTGCATTGTCTGATCCGGGACTAACTTTTATAGTCAATTTGATTTCTTATTATATGTTATTTATTTGAGATTAAATCTTCATGTCTGCTGGGACATATTTGTGAAATAATTTCTAAATCATCATTTGTTTTTTGCACTTTGTTTTGTATTTTTTCTCTTTGTCTGTGAGGAAATATCTGGATGATTTGCTTAGTTTTTATAAGCAAATGGGTACTTAAATATGTATGCAAAACTCAATCATATGGATCCAATAATGATCTACTGATTATCAGAAAATGTTTAAACTTTACAAGAGTAAATAAATTCCTCTTCTTAGTTAAAAATTAAATTTCAAAACATCTTTAAATGTTTTTGTTGATGTGGTCTAATCTGGATGTCCAATTTTCGATGACTTTTTCCAACATTTGTGGCCGTACTCGTATATCGGTAATAACGCGGCGAATGTTGTTCAATAATTAAATTGTGGCATGAGCTGTGTGACATGTTTAACCATTTTGTTGAAACCATAATGAGCCCGAAAGGTTGACCACTTGGAGGATAACATTTGCCGCGATATACGACCACAAATCTTGGAAAAATTCATCTACAATTAGACCTCTAGATTAGACTACGTACGAGCCAGTCATATGCCAAAAGTCTTATTTAAATAATAATTCCAGAAGATTATTTGGAAACGTTGTTCAGGCATAAGTCTATTCATGTTCAAATGCCACACCAAACTAAACATAAATCAACTAACAGCTAACAAAATGGCCGCCAGTTAAATAAGTGTTGCCAAGTTAAAGTTTTATACATCTAAAACAAAACCTATAGAAATAGTTGGCAGTATCAGTAGTCGAAGCATTGACAATTGTTACAATGAATTCAATTTTAAAACCAAATACATATTGGCCTATTATTGATGATCTGAACATCATTGACATGTGGTTTCAACAGGACGGTGCCACTTGTCAACCAGCCACCGACACTATGAATTTATTGTAGACCAAAGTTCCCAGTCACATAATTTCAGAATATTTAGTTTTAATTGGCCGCTCTGATTATGCGATTTAACGCCACTGGATTATCGTTTGTAGGTCTATGTTAAAAATAAAGTCTATATGGAGACGATAATAATACTCCAAATTAGTGACGTGATTAACGAAATACATCCGAAATTTTGCCAAAATGTGATTGATAATTTTGATAAAAGAATCGACATCTGTATGCATGGTCGTGATGAACAACTGTTCGATATAATTTATAATTGTCTCTTTCCAAAAAAAAAAAAATTTGTTTAATTTTCATAGAAATTCGTGATTAAGTAAGCTTTTGCAAAGTCTTTACGTTTAGTATGGTTTACTGCAGAAATATACGATTTTTTTCTAGTCACTCTTCCATGATGAGCATTTCTAAGGCACGCAGAGCCTTAGAAATGTCTTCAGCTATTTTGACTGCGCTAGACATTGAAGTTTTTTTGACGTCTCTGACTATTTTGCGCACCACATTATGCACCACGGTATGTTTTGCAGTTTTGGTGTTTCCTCTACCTTTACTTTTTTTCAGTAAGAGGAAAAGATAAGTATTTAATAAAAGTCAGACTATCCGAAACATTTGTATATAAATAAATCTTAAAAATATATACTCTTTAAAGATATTATTCTTCACAGAAATTATTATTTCCTGTATACTAAATTTTGACTCTGACTGTATATACTTATATCTATGTACATATGTATATTATTGAATTTTAAGATAATATTGTACGTTTCGTTTACAAAAAATATACGATTTTAACTCTTTCCAAATCTAGACACCATCTGCTGCCTCAAAATATTTATTAAAATTATACACAAAAACATAAATTTAGGTCTCTGCATTGTTTAATAAATAGTTTCATAGTAAAAAAAAAACTTTTACTTATACGAATTCATATAAAGAAGCAAATTTTAATTGCTTTTATTGTTATTAAAATGCATAAATTAATTTTTATTGCTCAGAAAAAACCCCAAATAGATTTTAAACATGCCAAACTCATTTGTCTAGCTCCCAGAACTCTTTCATGAACGCACCTTCCTGCTTTCTTTTTCGGTTAATTTAAAACCAAAAATTTATGTTTCTTACAAGCTGAGTTCAAGGAACATTAAACCGAACGAATAGAGAAGAAATACTACTAATTTCTAAAGAAAAACACCTTCTGTGGTTATTAAAAGACATTCAATAGTTGTGGATACAGGAGTCAATTTATGGGAAAAGAGCAACACATGAGACCACATTAATGACAGAGATTTTCTGTATAATTTTTGGTAAAACAGGATATTTTTTTCTTTTTGTCATTTAGACAAATGAAACATGAATGACCACATTTATGACCCTGAACTTAATTATAGATAGCACCATACGAAACGAAACAATGTATACTATTCTCCTTTCTGTTGCACACCGAACCAAACCCACACATATTCATATATTCATATATAGCAATAAAAAATATGCTTTTACCACTTTAATAGATAGAAGCATACAACCCTTAAGCGTTTATATCAAAAACGGATTTTTGTTGTGGGCATGTATTATGGGAAGCAGGACATGTTTTAAGTATCCCAATTAATATTAAGTGGATTATAATATTATGAGCCAACCCAATTGTACTTTATTTTTACTGCATGTACGAGTATGTATGTATGTATGTATGTAACAACTGCCTTCTACGACTCATTAACCCAGCCATTTGTCTCATCTACCTTAATGTTTTACTGTATCTCAATTTGTGAGAGGGACAATTCAGTTGCTAATTATTATTTGTATAATGTTCATTCCATGTATCTAAGTTTTGATGTTATATTTTCTGTTTTATTTAATTATTATTGTGATTATTATTTATTAACTTGTGACAGAGATGTGCCTTCTTAGGCACTTTACATTAACAGTTGACAACATTGACATACACTTGATTTCAATTCTCAAACATTTATTGTCATTAACTGCAGTCCGATCCGCTTAAACTTTTTTTTTTTTTGACCAGCCCAATGTTGTTTAATTGGCGGAAGTTAGAGACAATTTGACCTGATTTATTCTTTACCTATGGCATTCTCTAAAATAATGACACGGAAATAAACCAAGCCAAAACTTTAATAAAGAGTGGTAAAGTCTTATAGTTGTCAGAAAACGTTCCAGCATACATCTTTTATATAAAAATTTGGAATTAAAGTTGAGCAAAAGTTATTCTATGCACAAATGCAAATTGCTTGGCAAACCATTACCTTTTTACATACATATGTATCATCCATAAAAAGGCAGTTGTTGAATTTTGTTACAAAAAATCAAGGTTGAAAGAGATAATTATCATGTAGAGAACATCAACGGCTATGTTTGCGGGAAGGTCATAGGCAGGAAATGGTGTACTAGACCTCGTTACATAAACTGGCTATTTGAAGCCGTTACCAAGCCGATAGTCTTCAATGGGGTGACTTTGAATCGATTAGTCAACTGACCTGGAGCACTCTTACTGTAAAACTTTCCATATCTCCATCTCCTCATATACTCTTCCACTCTTTTATCTATCACCCCTCTATTATTCACAATTATCTCTTACCTTAATAATCTTTTCATGCAACACAAACAGACCAGCTGTATTGAGCTGTATTTATGATCGACGGTCTGCTAAACTCAGATATTGAAAAGCTTGTCTCCGATAAGAGGAAACATAGAGGAGAATGGCCTTCTACAAAGCAGAGACTAATAAGTGCCCTTCTTTCGGAAGAAGATCGCAGAAATATAATTATTAATTCAAAGTTTAACAAATACTAAGCACACAGAATTTTCACTTTGGAATATGAAGCTACCAGTAAAAAAATTAATTCCATTAAGAAAATCCGATGGTTTGTTGAGTGGTCAAATAATTATCTCATTTCACCAACTATTTATCTAACTATCGAGCAAGTTAACCGTTTAACTAAAGTGATAAGAAAATCGTTTGAACTTCAAAAATATTGTGCTGCTATATTTTTAAATGTCGCACAGACACTTGATAAAGTTTGGTAAATGTCAAGCACATAAGACTGAATACTCATAGATTACTAGAGTCTTAGCTATCGGACCATTTGTTTAGGGTGAATTACAGTGATTACGTGACAAAAGACAATCAGAGCTGGCGTGCAATAGGGAAATATCACGGGCCACCACTTTACTTGATATACACGTCTAATTTGCCCGCAAGCAATTAAAACATTTCTACATTTGTAGATTACAATGTAACTGTTCACAAGTGGACTCTAGTATGGCATCTTGAAAACTAGATAATTATCACCCACGTGTGGAGATGTGGTTGAAAAACTGGATAATACTAATAAAATTAAATCAAAAGAAAACAAGTTAAATTTTCACTTAGGAGACGAAACTGCCCACATGTTACACTTGAAAAACCTTGGCTTACACATGAATGCCTTACTTGCAGGCGCCACATAGAAGCCGATACTAAATTCTTTTAATCACATTGGCTACAAATCTCAATTAAGCCTTAAATACAAAGTCATCCTGTATAAGAGTTTTTAAAACTAATTTCAAAATTTGGAGTTTAATTATGAACGGGAACGGCAGTTTGCCGTTTGCTTTCTTGTTGTTTACGATCTGAGCTCTAAGTTTGCATGTACGAGTATGATTTTATAACATTATTTACAGCACTTTTTGAAAGCTATAGCTTTTTTCAATCATTGAAACATTGAAATTCAAAGAACAGCACTCGCACAAATTCATTCCGATCGATTAGTTTTTTTTTTTTGACAGTAATTAAATATTTTTGGTGGAAATTCTCTGAATAAGTAAAATTTTATATCTTGGAAGAGACTTGCTCCTGTCGCTATATTGGAGCCTTGTAAAATGGAAGGGGAGGTACACATTAACGACTGCTACAAAAACATTAATAGAATCCTTAATAAAGTCCATTACCAGAAATTTTTAACGTTGGCAATTTCTGCATACAAATTCCAAATCATTGCTCTTCAGATACCAATTGCGTTACACTTATCAAACACTCTTATTACTGGGATTTGATGAGTCTGAGGATTTTCATATGATTTTCAAAAAAAAAAAACTAATATTATTTTCTACTAAAAATAACAATCAAATAATTACAAAAAGGTGGGTATTATTTGCTATGAATACACATGTATGTAAGTAAAAGTACAAAGGGCGGCCGTCGTATCATCATTATATTCCACATATAATGCGTAATTTACGTGTATTATGGACATTTTATAAAATAGAAAATTAAAGCGTAAAATATAAATTTCATTTAAAGATTGTAGCTGTATTTGCTATTAAAAATATTATAAAGAAGGTACACGTTTTCTTTATTACCACAACAAATTGTTAAATTATCATACAATTAATAAGTAAATAGTAGGTGTACAATAACTACATATATGAAATTTAATAGAAATAATTATAATTATTGAGGTAGCTGATAATTAAGACAGGGTCCGTCCATATACACTTTTTAAATCATATATAATCAGGCATGTGATGAAAATCAAAAACGAATCAGTTTTGGAAAAACATTTTAATGCATTTATAATTTAATTTTTAAAGTTTTTGTTTTAAGATTCCCTTTAGTAGCACAAACAATATCTTTATATTTTATGTGATAAAAGTTTTTCAATACATATTACGAAAAAATTGACTTCTAAAACTCATTCGTTTTCGAGTTCCATCACATGCTTGAATATGTTATTTCTTTCTTTACGAACCATCAATTAGTGAGCAACTTAGATTGTCTCGTGTAGACAACACTTGCCAAATATTATTGATACGTTTTTCCCACACAAAATAACATAAATAAGCTAGTTTCTCTATCTCTAGCATGAGATACACAAAGAAGTAATATGAGGCTTATAATTCTATTGAACATATGGTTATATTTTTACCTAATCAAAACGTTGGTTTATTTTCTTTAAATAAACCGTTTTCTTTTTAATTGCAAATTAAAAACACTAAGTACACTGTGAAAACATTGCGAAATCGATAACGATTGGTTCTATTTTGACCCTATACGGATAATGACACCGTATTTATAAACAAATGACTATAAATCGACAACACGATGTTGTCAAATTATCTGCCGTCTCATCTTACCGTGAATTAGTCCCAATTTACACGAAGCAATTCTTTAAGATAAGCTTTTACCTTTTACACATCGGAGTCAGGGAAAGATAAGAAGGAATATACACTTTATTTGCAGCGTTGTCAACTTCGAAATTTCAAAACGCACGAAAATGGAGAAAAAAAACGCGCCATTAAAAAAACGCACCAAATTTAGAATTTATTTTTTAAGTTTATTGAATTAATTTTACATTTTTTGAATTTCATAAATTCTATATACAACTTTTTATCAACGATTAATAGTAAAATTCTTTTTTTTTACCAACTAATAAAGATAAAATAAGCACTTAACCACTCAAAATTTAACTCACAATATGCTATTCGGAACTGCCCTTTTTTACTAGTTGGTAAAAAGAGCCAATTTCAGTACATATTTGGTACTTTTTCCATTATTTTTAGTTTTTCTATTTTAAGTACTTTTATTTGAATAAAATTTATTATGTCTCCACTGGGACTCTAACACTGGTTTTTCGTCTACAGTTCTGTAGACCAAACCATCAGGCTATACAAGAATTTTTATTTCCATCTTTAAAATGTTAATTTTATTTTCAAACTGAGATTTTCATCCTATTTAACTTTACTTCATGTGACGAATTTGAAAGTATGTATTCATTTATCACACATTCGTATTCAAAATACATTTAATGGGTTCCTTTTTCATCGTATAGATTTCATGATAATGAATTATTAAAAAACTGTAATTAAAAATTAGTAAAAATAAAGATTTTATCACATTTTTGGAAAATTAAAAAACGTATCGAAATTGACAAAAAAGCGCACCGCGCACCAACTAAGGAATTTTTCGCACAAAAAAAATTTAGAAAAGCACCAAAAATTGTGCGAAACTCATCAAGTTGTCAACGCTGTTTATTGTACCAGCAATTTGTGTTGCTCTCTTATTCGTATTACATATGTATGTGTATACAAATGTGTGTATACTCTCCAATAAAAATACTAGCGATTTAAGCAATAAGAATAAGTAATAAGAAGTGCTGTGTAAACACCAAAGAAATTTTAAGGAAAAAATTGTAGCAATCTTTTGAATATGAATTGCTTCGTGTAAATTGGAATTCAGTCATTCAGAGTCAGTTGCTTACCAGACGACGAATGTGATGATATTTTTCATTAAGTTTTTTTTTTTATTTAGAACGTAAAAGTTTTTATGTTTTATGAACAAAATAAATGCAGTTCAACTAATAAAGTCAATGAGATTCAATGATAGTTGAATTCCTGGAAACAATAAAAATCATTTCATATTAAATTAATGAAAAACAAATTATTTGATGATTTCATTTCAATCGAAATAAGTATTATGGTGGATTTTGAAAGGGAAGGGATTACACAATTCGGTATTAAAAACGGGCTGTGTCAAATCGACAACAAATGGTGTCAAATCAACAACACGCAGAGCAAAAATATGGTTGGACAACAACACTTTTTTTTGGTAACAATACATTGTTGTGGTACACAAATATTTTAATTTGATTTTAACGATTATTTAGTTACTATATATAAACAATTTTATGTTTAGCGCAATTACAAAATTGACTATTATTCGCTGAAACATAATTTTTTATAAAAATGTATTATGTTATTTACAACAATTTAAACTTAGAAATAACCATTAAATGCTACGTTTCTATATTTGTACTCATATTATGTTTAAAATGCAAACAAAATATGTTTAATTTTAATAATATTTTGTTTTTACCATTTGTAGAATGCTTTTGCATCAGTTCAGTAATTACTAGATAGCTAACAATATGGCCGCCAGTTAAAAAAGTGCTGCCAACCTAAAATTCCATACATCTAAAAAAAAACACCCATACTAATATCTCTATTCGGAAACCCCGGTAAGAACTGTAGAAATTTAAGATTTCGTATGTCCGACAATTGTCATCTGCCAATTGTTGACATGTTAAAAAAATGTATAATCCTTGAGAAGCTTTGTGTCTATTATGGCACCTAGGATCGTTTGTTATTTAAATGTTAAAATATGGTTTTTTGTTGCTATAAACTTGATCTATTTACTTAACCAAATTCTCTTGCATAGAAATAGATAAAATTGTACGTGTTACCAACCCAACGTAGCTTGCAAAAAAGTAAAAAACAAAAAAATCTGCCATCAAAGTGTCACACGAGTTTTTGGTAGAAAGTCTTAAAGAGAAAATAAAGCTACTATTAAATGGTGTGCAATGTTGATTTGTTATTTCATTGGTAACAAATTTTGATTTCCAAAACATAATAAAACAAAATATTTATAAGAAAATCATTCAAATGTTTATTGTATTGGAAAAAGTAAGGTTTGCCAACTATAAATGCAAAATAATATTGGACAAATGTTGTTTACCTTTTGCCCACGCATACCATAATTCACATTTTGGTCTAGTGACGTGTCTATTTCGTTAAGATCATCATGGAGGCTGTACTCTATACGATTGGCTCTGTATAGACTTGATATTTAACATAGCCCAACAAAAAATAATCCAGTGGTGTTAAACATGCTCAGCTGAATTTAGTGAAATGCGTTCGAGAACTTTAGTTTGCAGTAAATTCATAGTTTCATAGTGGCTGTGTGACAAATGTCACCGTCCTGTTAATAGCACTTGTCAGTAATAACCATATCATCAATAATAGGCCAACATTTAGGCTTACAGTAGAATATTGGAAAGCAAATTGGCCCAATCAGGCCTCCAATTTGTTTAACCAACATCATTAAGCGGCCACGAATTTTATGAAATGTAGTCAAAGTCACATTACGAAAACTTTTCGGACAAACAAATACGCTATAACCGTGTATAACACAACATTCTAATTTGAAAATGTTGTCTTTTGTTTATAACATATTTTGGTCAACAACCGCAAGAAACTCCTGATAAGAAATCGTCTATTATCAAGCAAACATTTCGTAATCTGAATTCAATGACTTTATCGCCAATATATTAACACATGCATGATAATTGCTAATGCTAAATAATAAATATTTCTACAAATACTTTTTCACATACAAATTAATATAAATCAAATCACAGTAACATGGCCGCGCGTTTATTTGTTGATTAGCCACTAAATCATTTACTTATAGAAAATATTTCATTTAACAGAAAGAGGGAAAACAAAAACCGAAAGCCGTGTGCAATATTATGGTGGAAATTGATAAGATGCCTACAATAACAGCTTGACAATTATTTAATAGCGTTGTTTGAAAGTAGAAAATAATTGAAAAAAAAACAGCTAAATTATTGTTTCTAGTGCAGTAACTAACTAGCACATCCTTTGTCACAATATTCATATACAACTGTCTATCTACACAATTTTATTAACAAACTTTTAATTATGAGTCACTAGACTTGCAAATTTGTCATTTCATTTATTGTTCTAAGAATTTAAAAATTAATTTATAACATTAATTATGATTATATGCGATTATCTTTTTCCCAACGAAAAACTGCCGATTAAAGAAATTTGGTTTTCTCAGTGTCTCATTTGATTCTATTCTGTCGCAAAACTAACCAGCCCTCATCTGCCGATTATTTATTTGTTGTACAGATAAATTCAATCAGCTGACTGGTGTTCATATTTTTTATGAGTTTTTATAAAAAAATTAAATAGATTTTAGAAAAAATGTTTAATAGAGGAATAAACATTAATTTGATGGAGGATGAACTCGAAGAACATGCATTCCAAGTGAATGTTGAAAGAGTTTATCATGCCAGACCTAACTACCTGGCAGACATGGATATTATTTATTTTTTAAAATATTTGTTTTTTTGATTTTATTTCTTGTTATTTTTTCACATTTGGAAAACAGCTGATTTATGTCAACAACTTGGCACTTGAAGACAGAGTTCCCAATTTTCACATACATTTTGAGAGGTATTGCCAAATGAAAATAATGTATTGCGAAAAACAAAATTGTTAACGGACATATTATCAGTCTAATAAACTTATGTCGACGAGAAAACGGGCCTAAGAAACCAAAAAAGGCTAATCGCGGCTGTCTATACTGTGAGCGGCAATATAAAGTAAACATTTTTTAAAGAAATGTTTTTTTTTTATATATGTATACCACAAGTACAAAGTACAAATTTTAAATAAAATATATTGCATAATTCATAAATAACTAAAGCAAAATATAACTCATTAGCAAAAACTAGAAAAATAAGGAACATAAAAAATAATTCAATTTTAACGAAAAAGTACCAGAATTTTCGCGTCAAAATAAAGTAAACAAAAAAGTAAAAAATATTAAAATTATGTAAAACACTGTATTTAATATTTTGTCTGTAGTGATTTTGCCCCTATCACTATTGACAATCTTCTAGACATAGAATCAACGAGTTTTTAAGTGAAATCAGGCGTGAGTATAAGTGACATCTTTGCCTAATTTTTTTGCTCAGATATTCCTACATGTGAGCATTTCGATTGAGGTCTGGGGACTGCGAAGGCTGCTCTAAAGTTTTTGAACAACCACTTTTTCGCAATTTTCATGGTCCTGTTGGAAAATCCAGTTCGGCGCTAGTTTTAATATCTCTACACTATGGCGCTGATACCGCCACACAACCCCAGACCATTACTAAGCCGCTATCATGTTTTACCGTCTTGGTATTACTAAAGGATTCGTTCTTGGTTTATGATATTTTTAAGTGGTTCTTGACTCCAGATAACTTAAACTTAATTTCATCGGTGAAAAGAATATTATTCCAAAAAATTTGAGGCTTGGTTTGGTTGTTCTTTGATATAAAGGGCTTCTTACACATAAAGAAAAAATATAGCTGTGCATGTTTAACACAACTATTTTAAAATTCTTAAACAGTTTTTTAAAATATTATGGTCCCTGTAATTATTTATATGATTTCTGAACCATGCTATGTTTCAGTTCAGTTCACATGATTTATTTATTTGCTTGTTATTTATTTAATTATTTATGTATTTATTTATTTATTTATTAATTTATTTATTTATTAATTTATTGATTTGTTTATTTATTTATTTACTTATTTATTTATTTATTTATTAAGTTAATGGATTAAATTCTTACAGACTTTTTAAAAAATTATATGAATAATAACAATTTATTAATAAATAGTATAAAAGATTAACAGTCTTATTCAGAAAAAATTAAAGTAGACATCAAATGTACTTTAAGAAAATTTTGTATGAAAATTTTGTCTAAAAGCACACTTCAAACCTACTTTATTTTTTATGATTACGGCAGTAATTATTTAATTAACTAATTATTTTATGTTTAATTACATTTGTTGTACGAGAAAAATTAATTATTTCATATAGATTGTTAAATTCACAATATAATCTTCTTAATGGGTCAGCTTAGTTCTAATATGTTTGACATACAGTGGCTTGAAATAGCTTGAAAATCGTTGAGGAACATTAAAAGTAACATTATTTTCAAGGAAATTGAAGCAGATTTTACCATTAATGATATTGAGCATAAATATTACATTAAGCATAGTTATATATGTATATGAATATAGGAATTATGAATTTTTTATGGTGATCAGTTTTATGATGAAATAATATATCATATTATGTTGTTCTCCATCATAATCAAAACCAACAAATTATGATAAATGTCTTTAATTTTTTTTTAATTTTTGATGACCTGTACAAGAAGTGCTTCAATGGTCGAAATTGAGTCCTTGCTTTCTATTTGGATTGAAAATCAAGTTGCAGAGAGAATACGATTAAGTAAAATGGTATTTATGACAAAAGCAAAAAGCATATTTGATGACATAAAAAGTAAAGCATTATCCAACAATAATTTTAGTGGTAGTAATGTAGACAATTGCTTCAAACAAAACAGCTGTTAAGCAAACATTGAACCAATTATTTTGTGAAAGAAAGCCGACGAATTAGTATTTTCGTATCCCTAGAACCTATCTTCGATCTGTACATAGTTTGCTATAGAAAATCTTTATTCAGTTTGCGTCGTGTTTTCTTGTATATAAAAAGTTAACGAATGTGGCTTTAGTTTTCGAGAAAGTGACAAAAACAACTAACCGGTCACATATGTATGTAACAATAAAAGTTTTGAACCGAAAAAGCTATCTAAACAGGTGCCAGCAACACAATGAAGGTCTTTGTCGGATTATTAATGAATGTGAGATAAATGTGTCCAACCAAATTAACCATAAGTATACCAGATGATTGTCTTCGAAAAATAATAATGTGCTTGAATAGCCCACATGTTTTCCAGATCAGAACCCAAATACTTGGAGATGCTTGGAGATCTATATCTAAAGATATAAGAATAAATCTGGTGAATAGTATGCCTGAGCGAATTTTTGAGTTGCTTCAAGGAAAAAATAAGGCTTAACAAATTACTACAGTCTAAAGTTTTTAAATATTGGTATTTTAGGTTATTTTAATTTCAGTGTATGTATTTATAGTTATGAAACACTAATTAATTTCTTTATTCATTCTTAAGAGGCAAAATAAGAAAGCCTTTTTGTTTTGTTTAATAATATTTATTTTTTTCGAGCATTTTTTGTTTTTCTTTTAATGCACATTTTTGAAATAAATTGTTTTTTGTTTTTTATTGGATTATAAATTTTTTTTGAAATGACACCAATTTATTTTTTAAGTTTCTGCACTGTATAAAATAAGCTGTGAGCCACCGTACATGTATGTAGGTTAAACTATTTTACTTTTTTCTAACTTACAGAATTGAGAATAGTTGTATGTATTTATAGTTATGCAACACAGTGTATTGAATAGATAAATGTATGCTGATAGTATCTCAATTGGCAACAAATGCATGGTTTTGAAAATAAATAATGTTTTTTAAATTAACTTTAAATGAACTAAAAGTACTGGCATCTGAACATCTCAATCCATAATCAATCAAATATGTAAATTTCCTATTTTTTTGAACATTTTCAAAATATAACTACATATAAATCAATGAAATCAATACTATTAGAAAAAGTTGAACAATTGATAATAAAAAGAAAAAATAGACACAAAATCCCTCTATAAGTCAATCAATATTTTAGCAAATATATATGTGTGTTTTACATTTTATCATCCAAATCGCTAAAATAGGCTTAATGGATAAAAACAATTGTTGCAAAGGTTTAAACATAGAAATACAAAAAACAAACCAATCTGCAGATAAATCTTATAAAGGAATATTTATATGTTTAGAAATAAAAACCTTTTTGGTGTATGAGAGGTTTATGGAGGCAAAAATATAAACATTTGTTTTTAAAATTACAAGATTTAAAATATGTTTTATTAGATGCAACAGCAAGCAATATGGTATGGTGGCCATACATTTTGAAAAAAAGGGATAAACACAATTTGCAAATATGAGATTTGGCAAATTAAAAGAGGGCTGAAGCTACTTTTTTATTTGCCGAATGGATTTTATTTTAAGGGACTTGAGTAGCATGCAAAATATAGCAAACAGAACGATAATTTAATTTTGCCAAATAAATATGTAACAGGGATGTTTTCAAGTTATTTCCGGTACTTTTGTTTTTTGTTTTTATATTTTTTTTTAGATAAGCCGCTTTTCAAGGTCAATAAGCAAACAACAAGTTTTAAAGCAAACAACAACAACAAAAAACTTGCACTTCAAAATTTAAAATTCTAAGCATCAGTTGCAAAACATTGCAAAAATTAAACTCTTAACACAAATATTGGTCACTTGCTGGTCTAAACTCCAAGAACATTTAAAAAACAACCCCTTTACCATCAAACCTAAAACATTTGCTGCAGAAAAAAATTTGCATACTTTTTTGTATGCTTTGATTTACTGTATGTGCAAGCAATGACTTTAGCTTTGCTATCATTGAGTGTGTTTTCTGATATTTGATAAATTTTTGGTCATACGGAAGGAAGTTGCAAGGATTGTTTTGCTTTATCAACTTTTATCTTTATGCCAACAGGAGTCAGCCATCGTACACACAACTGTACTTTTAAAGTTTTTTTTTTTTTTGCCATAATAATTTCAAACAAATGCCACCACCCCAATATTTATTCACTCATAGGTTTATGAACGTTCTATAAAATTGCCACACAATGACACACTTACTGTCTGTCTATAGATTGGATTGAAAAGCAACAAATACCACTGTTGCTGTATCTGCTGCATAACGTATAGAAGAAGTATTTTTTCATTCATTTCTAAATTAAGAGGGTTGCATGCTAATTTTATAGTATACACTTATATACATACATACAATTTTCCAGGGACTGACTACAAGGTTTTGATTTTCCACGATATCAAAATCCCGACCGGAAATTCCCGAATCGCATTTGGTTATTTTTTCGACCTTATTATGTGTGTCGTTGTCGTGGTCGATGATCCAAATTCCAAAATGAAGTAAATCAGATTATAATTTTTTCTACTTGAATTTAACTCTTTTTTATCTCTTAAACCAAACAAAATTCCATTTTAAGTCATCCTCAGAAATATACAACTAATTAATTAATTTGTTAATTTCCAAATGACTTGAGGAGCTCACATTAATGCCAGTAACAACAGTTTAAAAGCCAAAATGGTAGCGTTGAAATACATACGACCAACATCAGCCAACAAATTAAAACAATCAAAAAGACGTGTGCTTCCAGGCAAAAGTAAATAGATATTTCTCTGCTGCAATAAACATAAAAATTAACGATTCTAAAAGGATATAAAAGACAGATGAAACTATTTCTGTTTTTATACCCTACACCACCATAGTGGGGAGGGTAGATATATTGGATTTGTGCTGATGTTTGTAACGCCCATAAATATTGGTCCAACACCTATCACTCCCTGAGTCGATTTAACGATGTCCGTTTCTGCGTCTGACTGGAAGCCTGGCTGGATGGCTGGCTGGCTGTTCATGTAAAGCTTGTGCGCAGAGTACAGATCGCAATTTCGAAGATATTTCAAAAAAATTTGGATGGGATTGAAACCCATACAAATGTCCTCCCGCAATAGGGGTTTAACGATCATAAATGTTTGAATTATGAAAGTAAAGTATCCAAACAAATTTCACTACAAATAAGTAATAAATAAAGCTAAATCACATCTACACATTTTGTGAAGATCGGTTCATAATTAGTCGTAGCTCCCAAATGCGGCCCACTTTCGAAAATCACTCTTTTAAAAATATCGGTATCCAAATAATATTGAACAAATATGTTTCGTATATATACAAATAATATAGTACAATTTTATGATGGTGGGTCCATAAATAGTCGCAGCTCGCATAAAAGGCCCACTTCTGAAAATCACTTTAACGACCATAAATCTCTTAAAAATGTTGTTATCCGAATAAAATATAACAAAAATAAGTTTCATATACATATACAGAAATGATGACACCTAATTTTATAATAATCGGTCCATAATTAGTCAAAACTCTCATACAAGACCCTCTCCGTAATTCGCTTTAACCTCCATAAATCTTTTAAAAGTATTTATATCGAGATAAAGTTCAACACTAAATTTTTGGATGATCGGTCCACAATAGGTAATATCTACCATATAGCGCCCATTTCTGAAAAACTGTGTTATTTATATACTGGGTGTGGGGTATTATATGGTCGGGCTTGACCGACTATATTTTCTTATTTGTTTTTTCCAACATTTGTGGCTGATATTAAAATCAGTTTTTATGGCTGGAATGTAAAAGTTGCTGAAAGTATCTGTCTCTAGTGTCAGTTATGACTTTTTCGATATATTTTTCTAAATGACTTTCATGGTTTAGATGTAAAACAGAAAAGAAAGTAAAAATAAAATACTTTGAAACACTGCATAATTGTAAAAATTTACTGCTAAAAAAATCTTTTATTTTCTCTGCCACAATAATACGAATCATAATAATTCACGTTGTATTAATTACAATTGAAGACTTTGATGATTAACAACCCGTATGATGTTAGTTCGTCCATGCACACAAACTTGGGTCTTTAATTGTGATTAAAACTACTGACTGACCATTAATGATTTCAAACGTTGGCCACAGCTGTATAAATAGTAGATGGAGTAAAATTAAGAGGCATTTGCTGCAATTAGTAACATTTACTTACAGGAATTAATGTTGCTGCTACAGATTAGAAGTTTTGATTGTATTTTATTCATGGTCCTTTAAGTCGCATTGTTTTTATTGTCTAAGAATGTTTGTGTAGTTATGATTAAATTTGCAGATATTTGTTTTTAAAGTTTTACTTTTTCGATTATAAGATGTTTGCTATTTTGTAGTTGATTTTATCATTATTGATATTCACAAAATTTCTTTGTTTCAACAAAGTAAACTGTTGTAAATGTTGTGCTGTTTTTTCCACTAATCTTTGTCAAGGTTTTTCTTTTCCTAATTTGAAAAACAATGCAGCAAATTTATTTGTTAAAATGCAGTGGTAGAAAATCAACTTGATTTTGCAAAAGTTTTTAGCAATTTAAGTGATTGACATTGTTTAGATGCAACCTTTTGGAAAGTATTGAAAAACAATGTACATTAAGAAGCAAGAAAAAAAAATAAATAGAAACAATAGAAGCGAAACGAAAGAAGATGTTAGATACTATCCGCAAGTATCAAAAATAGAATCTTAATTAAACAGTTGTTTTATCTTTTCTTCCAGGTTGGATACCGTTACGGTTTCGCTGCCGTTACCTCTAAAATAGTGCTTGAGCTCAACCTATTATGGGGCAAACTTCATAAATTTTGTATCGTAATTTCTATTTATTTAAGGTTTATTTTAATTGAATTTTATCTCCATAACGATATTTATAAGAATCATATTCCAGTTATAAACAAAAATTTACTCTTTGTTTATGTTTTTGCAGCGTGTAACATAAAGCGATTTTTTAACACACAATAAATGAAGTACAGAAAAGCCATAGGCAACTGATTTTTGACAGATTTATGCTCATTTAAGTGATTTCCGGAAATAGACTTTATATGGGGGCTACGGTCTCATATATACCGATGCAAACAAAATATTGTTTAAAGATTTCACTTTGCATGAACGTATTATTGCAGAATTTTGTATGGATACGGCTTTTCTATGGTCTTTTATGTATCATTAAGCCATATTCCGGGAAGACATTTGTATGGGGTCTATGAGAAATGGTGGACCGATTACTAGCACTTTCAACAGGACTTGTCCTTCTATAATAAAAATAAAGCGTGCAAAATTTAATGATATTATCTTTATTATATTTAAAGAAAATACCAAAAAATATCTAAAAAATATCGAGGTTGTGTAAAACTTTGATATATAACTCAGAGCCTACTGGACCGATTTTACCCATTTTCAATACCAAACATTTCAGTGGATCAAAGAATGTTTGGTAAAAATTTAATTGTTTTATGTTTTTTTTTTGAAGCTCTACCGCGACAACAACAAACTGTCAGACGGACATGGCTAGATCGTCTTAGAATTTAAAAGGACCTAAAATATATAGACTTTTTGGTTCTACGACCCTTATTTCGATGTGTTACAAATGGAATGACAAACCATCTTTTTGTTGGTATGTGTAATAACATTTTCTAAATAGCTGCAATTATCGTTGCCAATATTAAACAGTAAACGCAACCGTTATCGTTATTCTATAACTAATTAAAAGCGTTGCCGAAATAAGCCAAAATACCATTACCGTTAAAGTACAGTTACTAAAATATTAATAGAAATTTGAGTTACCGTAATCTTATTACCGTTTCGAGTCTGTAGCGAACAAATTTGAATCTTGAATACATAAAGTTTACATAAAATGGAAACGTTTGTTTAAATATTTTAAGAAAAATTAAATTTTTTTTTTTCAATTTTATTGCAAAATATTAATCACTAAATTGTCTAGCTTCTGTTATATTAAAAAAAATCTTTGCTATTAATCCTGCCGACATTTTTAAGTATTAAAATAACAAATGCTACTAAATTAAGAACAAAACTTCTGTATATTTAAAAACCATAAACAGTTTTTAACAAATTAAATTGAATTTCACGTTTTGCATGAGCAGCCATTTGTGGCTGTCGAGTAATGTAATTCCGGGTTTTTATATGTATTTCGAACATCACAAACTTTATCTATATACCTATGTACACTAGACCTGCCCTGAAAAATAGATTTGGTTTGAATGGGTCTTGTTTTGTTTTTTAGTAGCTAAAACTAACTGATGCAAAATGCGAGGAGAATTGAAAACGGATAACCCGTGCCTGATGACGCAAAACGGAAACTTGAAGAATGACAAAAAAATAGAATGTGCTTATTTAGGAAGAGCTAAATGAAACTAAAAAATTAATTGTCTGTTGTATAAAACCGTGTTTCCATTTTGATGTCATTAACTGTTGCAACATACAAGTATTTCCATCCACATACGCTGCATATTTATACCAAATTGCAAAGAGTTTTTTATTGTCTGGAACTACAGTATCATTGCGATTTCACTTTATTTTGACTGTTTAGTTGCCCGAACCTGGACACATTTAGTATGTTGATTTCTTGGCTGCAAATAAATTGCAGATTTGAATAAGTAAAATGAAGAGCTAAAACTTTGCTGTAGAGAGATGGCGTCTAATAAGAGGCAGCAAATGCTTCTGCATTCTTTAAGCTTTGTATAGACGGTTGTCAGATCTTACAACGTTGTCCGGAAAGTGTTCAGAAAATGTCTAACAACCATGTGAACTTACAATTTTTGTCGTCCAACGTTGTAAAAAAAGCTTTAACAATTTACATTTTGCTAACCATTTTTCAATGTCAGTACATTGGTAGCACATTGCTAGATCTGACAACATTGTATGATCGGACAACCGTCTATACATAGCTCTAGTTAAAGATGTGTACTTCAGATCACAGCAGCAAATTGCGCATTTTATTTCTTCAGGTTTCTTTTAATAAAATTTTTTTGAATTAGAATTTTTTGCAATCATTGAACTCTACAATTTCGTATTTTCATGGAATCTCCACACAATATTCTTTCTATTTTGATTGTCATTGCACTTATACAAATATATTTTTGATTGATTAAATTGTTTTACTGAATAACTAAAACTAAAAATCTAAAGTTTGTGATCGGATTTTATGTGAACAATGGTTGACGGTGTGTTAAAATGCATATAATTTGTTTGATTTTTATTTCACATTCTTGTTTTATATCTTGTTAGAAAGAGAATTTTCTACAGAAGATAACACTAATTTTAAACGTTGAAAATATGTTATTTAAAAATCAAAATAAGTAACATTGTCTTGGAAGGTGTTTTCATTATCCGGTTCTAGCTACTAAAAAACCCATCCAAAGCAAATCATTTTTTATGGGCAGATCTAATGCAAACATACATGCAAGTTTTTCCAGCTTTACTACAATGATGACTTTTTTTTTAATTTTTGTTTTGACCAACCAAATAACTTTTGCAAATTTGTTATTGTGCACTTTCACCCAAAATCTAACAAAAATTACAAAAAGAAAAATGCATACAAAGTTTTCAATATACAATATATTTACCCACAGCCATAATTTAAAGCACATTAGGTCTACATACAGTATGTGCTTAGAACTTTTGCAATGCACTGTAATGAATTTTCGATAAACTTTCTCTCCATATGAAAGAAGTTTGGTTTGGTTTATGTTGGTTTACAACAACTTTTGCAGCTTCCACATTGTTTCCAGACTAATTTTATTAACAAATTATGATTTATTGGTTTTTAATTTACTTATATACTTGTTGCTGTGTAGTGTGTGAAGAAACCATACAATTTTAAATAATGTAAGAATTTTACTTAATGCAAAATATATGAATATTGTCGCAAAGTGAATCGACCCGAAATGGAGTCTTAAATATTTCTCCTTTTTGATTATATTAAAATTTAAATAATTCTATGTAGTTCTAAGTGCGCATTTTATGACGTATATACCAAACCCACCGATATCGTTTACACAGAAAAAAAAGCATGTTTTTTTTTCAATTAAAGCTTTAATTGATTTTAAATAATTTTGAATTAAAAATTTAATTGATTCAATTACTTTTTCTGATATTTTCAATTAAATCTCACATTTTTTTTAATTGATACTATCCTTTTGTTTACAGGTCCGATTTCAATTAAATTTCTAATTGATTCCACAAATATTTTAATTAAAACTCATTTTTATTTTTTTTCTGTGTTATGGTTTACTTTTAATTAAATTTCTAAATTTGGACAATTAAGAGTTTTTTGCAAAATTAGTTTCTAGTGTCATTTTTTTGATCGTTAGGTTGTCGCTGGGGGGGGGGGGGGGGGGTAACGTGTTAATGGCATTATGTGTTGACTTCTTAAATGCATTCGATAATTCTTTAGAGTTCCAATAGACCTCTAAGACAAATTTCTTTTATATATTTATCTTCAATATGTCCCACGACTTAACAAAAAGAGAACTTAACTAGCAAATCGGAACCACAATCGGAATCGTTTAGCAAATTTTTTGAAACAAATTGAATAAAAATTGTTGACAATCCAAATAATGTTTATTCACTAAAAAGAACGAAATATTTGCAATTATCAGGCATGTCACATAATTCGATCGGAGTGGTTTCAATTCCGTATTTGCAAATCGATCGTTATTACTTTGCGTTCTCTAGATTCCGATTGATTTTGTTTATTTCCAAAAAAATTTTAATTCTCGGTTGTGTAAACCAAAGCAAAAAACATTTGATTTTTATAATAAAGAGTGCAACAAAAGCGAACAAAAAGAGCGCTAACAAAGAAATTTTAAATAAAAGTGAAAATTTTTTTTTTTTAAATGTCCGAATTTTCAATTGTTGCTGTTTCAGTTTAAAAGCTACGAAGAAGAAATCTAAGTGATGCATCTAAAAACGACAAAAGTTTTCTTGTTGCTGACACCAACTTGGAATTTTTTAACATTTTATTTAAATATCAATGAGATAGTTAAAAAAAAACAATGAAATAATAAAATTAATTATTTAATTGTCATTATAAATTATTTGTATGAGTTTTTTCAGTATGAAAAATAACAATTCCACTTTAGAAATCTAAAGTGATGGAAAAAGAATTCATTTTTCACTTTCTAAAGACTTAATTTATGGAATCAAAACCATTTTCGATCGGCATTGAGTTCTGTGACATGGCTGTATATTACAAATAACATGTATACAGAGAAAAAAAATCATGTTTTTTTCAATTAAACCTTTAATTGATTTTAAAATTAATTGATTCAATTACTTTTTCTGATTTTTCTGATATTTTCAATTAAATCTCAATATTTTTTTTAATTGATACTATCATTTTGTTTACAGGTCCGATGTCAATTAAATTTTTAATTAATTCCACAAATATTTTAATTGAAACTCATTTTTATTTTTTTCTGTGTAAAAAGTAGCTTACATTTGTTTAACCTTCCTTTCAACTCAACAATAAAAATTTAGTAATAAAAATTTGATTTGAAGATGATCAACAAAGTTGGTGGAAATATTAGAAATTAATAAAAGATAACAAAAATTAAAAACAAACAAGAGTTTTTATATTTTTAATAAAAGAGACCTCAAGCCGGATTAATAAAGTAAAAAGATTTTTAAATTTGACAATATTTAGAAAACATAATTAATTCGGAACACTAGATTTCTAATAAAAATAGTTTAATTTAATTGTAGATTTGTAAAAGCTATATTTCGTACAATTTGTAATATTTTTGGTCAAGATAATGATTACCGGTATTAAGAATTTTTCTGCTTGCTAAGCCTTTCTTTCACGATTTTGGAAGTGTGCTTTGGGTCACCATCCAGGTGAAAAGTCACTTCAATCCACATGCTAGACGCTGTACAAAATTTACAAAATCGGGAAGGTACGTTTGCAAAATAAGCAGATAGTTATCTTTCCTCATTATTAATTCGATTTTTTACATGGTGGTATCTTGGACCACTGCAATCCCATATCATGACGTTAGCATGCTTAACTGTTTCTATACATGGTGTCTTTAAATTCTCTGGGCTGTTCGGCTCCGGCAATATTTTTTTTTTAAAGAGAAGTAATACTCAGGCAATTAATAATTGCGTTATTTTTTTTGGAAATGGGATAGATTGAAGAAGTAAAGGTGGTGAAAGTAGAAGAAAGCTTTATATCACAACTCTGCAATTGTTCATTATGTTTGTTCTAGTGTAGCATTGCAGCGACTCTGGTGGTGAGTAGGCGCATTATTTTTAAAGCTTGATTTTATAGCCTTTATTTAATTATTTTTTTTCGGTCGCGTTTAAATGCTACACCACCGAAGGAGGGCGCTGTGATAAATATTAGTAATGATGGATAGAAAAAAAACTAAGAATTATCAGAAACTGATGTCGTTTGAGTGGCAGCGGCTGGAAATCGAACCCGGGCTACAAAAATACCAACTCATGCTTAATGAACAACTGGGCTAACCAACTAAGCTACAGCACCCTCGATATTGTTTAGCTTTGTAAATAAAACGATTAAATTTTGTTTTATCTGACAATATTTTACTTTTGCAGTCATCTAATGCCCAATTTCTGTAATCTCTGGTAAACTTTAACTGTGCCTTAAAATGTCTTTGGCGACAATGCTGGTTTTAATTTTTTTTACTGCTAAAATGCAACCAATATCGCGAAGGGCTCGTCTTGCTGTTGATCGACTAAAGTGTTTGCCTATTGCTATAGTAGCATCTTTTGATTGTCTCTTTTCATTTGTGTCATCATCAGACGTTAATAGCATTATGGAATCTATTATTTGTGGGTTGGAAACAATAGAACGCCTTTTTTTGACTCTTATAAACACTTAATTTAAGCTGTTTAGCTATTAATCGCGTAAAATAGTTACTTTTTGTCATTGCTAGAATATTGTTCTCAATGGCTCTTGACAGTTTCTTCATTATTTATTTTAATTTTATTTGTGTTGGATAATTTGCAAAAAGTGTTTACCACATGTAATTAAATAAAAATAAAAAATGTGTTTTAAAGTCATAAATAAATTGGTAATTATTTATTCGATTATTTATTGTAAATTATTTTGCTAAACATTAAACCTAAAATAAATGACAAAAAACTTTTATAATTTTCTTTATTAGTTTTATTTTTATGCAATAAAATGTGAACAAGTAAAATGTTTTTAACCGTAATCCGAAACCGAATAATCGGACGAACTCTTGAATTATCAACAATATTTATAGATAATTATTTAACATTCTTAAGATTTATTGCAAATTCAAATTTATAAAAAAAAAAAAAACTAAACACTCGAATTATTTTCATTTGTTTTTTCTCTCTTTCGTTTAAGCTTCTTATTTACAATTCATTAAATTTATTTAAGAACTACAAAAGTTCGCAATACAAAAAAGGGAAAATTTCGTAATAATTCTTTAAACTAATTTTGTATGCATGAAATACGAAAAGAATACATTTGAAGCAAACTGCAAATGACTTCAAGGACTAAATAATACTCAAACCTCCTCAAATCGTTGAAGATGTTTATATTATTAACAAGGAGAAGGGATACAAAATCACAATAACATTAACAATTTAAAGTTGCATGGGGAAATCAATAGCAAACATTTGTGGTAACAACCAAAATAAAAAACACACAATATTGTGGTGTAGGGTATTAAAAGAAAAACCATTTAATGCAACATGCGAAAAGACAAGAACCGCGGCTAGAATATAAAATAATTGTTAACGAATTAAGTTTATAATAAAAGGCAGTAAAAGCAACCAAAAAAATTAAATAGGAAAAGAGTATACAAAAGAAGTATTAAAAATATTTTGTATATTTAACAAACAACTTACGAATAAGCTGTGGAAACCCAAGCCGTTTTAATGCCAACAACAGCCAGTCTCAAATACTTTCGTTGTATGAAAATCAAGATTGCCAGCACTTTCAGTGGCAGTAAACATTTTAATCCATATTTCTTGTGATGTGGCAGACAATTTAAGAGATAATAGTTACCATTTATACTTATACTCACACACAGACAACATCCTAGACTTTGTTTTTTTTTTTGGAAACATTTTTCAGTTGCTGTGTTATCCTTATATGTTTATATATAGAGTATAAAAAATACATGGAAAACAATATCACGAATTAAACAGACAACAGGGACTAAGAGCCGGCAACAAACTGCCTGCATTTGCAACAAACACATACAGTGTTGGAAAATATTATAAGAACGATAATTCTCAATTTATTTTTGTTAATACATATTTCAGTAAATGTCTATATCGTCACCTAAAATCCAAAATACTGTTTTTAAAAACGTGTAAAATTTTTTCAAAAGTTTGGGGATCAACTCCATTAATTTATGAGAGAAATTGTGCATTAATATTTTGTTAGTGTTTCATAACTATAATAAAATTTTATGCTAAACAAAGAATAATACTACACAAACAAAAGTATAACTGTTATTTATTTATTATTTAAAAAATTCGTACCTTAGTGATTTTGAAAAAGGTCAAAATTTTTAATTTATGTAAAAATTAAAAAATTAAAATTCAAGCAATTGCCAAAAAAAAATTAACCGGTCGCATATTGTAGTATAAAGTATAGTTGGTAATTTTGGACTGTTTTTTGTGTTCAAATATCATTAGTAAAGTTATATATTGAATTTTGGAACTTTAACATTGTCTCTGTTAGATAGTTAACATGACTCTGTTAACATAAATGATTTGTGTCTAGGGAGTTAAATTTTAAATTTATCTTCACGCACATAAATAATATTTGTTTTTTTGTTCGTTGCATTTACATGTGCATATGTTAAACTGTTTTACTTTTGCTTTAACTTACAAAATTTAGAAAAGTTAAATGTATTTATAGTTATGCAACGCAGTGTATAAGTACTATAGGGTTTTCTAATAGCTACTTGACAACTCTGAATTTAAATTGTGAACGCACTATTTCACTGATCATCTAATTGTTGCTTTCTTTTTTTTCAGTAAACTTAACATTTTCGTTATGGTAAAGTACACGAAGGAACAACGTTTGGAAATTATAAAAATGTACTACCGAAATTCGGAGTCGGTGACCGCAACTTTAAGAGCGTTAACTCCAATTTTCGGTCGTAATTATCGCCCTAGTAGACAAGCAATAACAAGTTTAGTGCAAAAATTTGAGTCTACATATTCATTGTGTGATGCTGTCGTGCCAGTGAGACAACGGCCTGGTCGAAGTTCCGAAAATATCGCTGCCGTTCAGGCGTCCGTAGCAAACGATTCAAATCAGTCGATTCCGCGGCGTTCTCAAGAACTGGGCATCCCCAAGACCACTTTATGGCGAATTTTGCGTAAGGATCTGGGTTTACACCCATACAAGATTAAGCTGACTCAAGAATTGAAGCCGATGGACCATTTGAGTCGACGTACGTTCTCCGATTGGGCTCTGGAGAAGATGCACCAAGATGATGAATTTCATCGCAAAATCATCTTCAGTGACGAAGCTCATTTTTGGCTCAATGGGTTCGTCAATAAGCAAAATATGCGTTATTGGTCTGCTGAAAATCCACATGTGCTTCACGAATCACCACTTCATCCACAAAAAATTACTGTTTGGTGCGCTTTGCATGCCGGCGGCGTCATTGGGCCATATTTTTTCGTCGACAATAACGATCGTCACGTTACTGTGAATGGCGATCGTTATCGCGCAATGATTAGCGATTATTTTTGGCCCGAATTGGAACACATGGACTTGGATGACATGTGGTTTCAACAAGACGGTGCCACAAGCCACACAGCACACGTTACAATCGATTTACTGAAGAGTAAGTTTGAGTTGTCAAGTCCTTATTGGAAAACCCTATATATACATATATAAAAAAAAATATGAAAATTACTGTGATGTTACTACATTTTAATGTTTGTTTTTGCAACTGGCAACTGTTTTTCTTACGCTTCGCCAGCTGCTTTTGCTGCTGCAAGAGTCACTATCATAAGCCAGCAAACAATAATAAAAAATATAAATAAATTACTGTGGTAAAATGTTTTTCTCCATTCGTTTAGTATTCGCATCAACAGCTAGAATGTTAACAATGAATATTTTTTTGCACTCCGCCTTAATTGTCATCCAGCAAAGGATTATTATCCTTTATAGTTAGTTGCCTGTTATAATGCACGTTTTTTGTTTGTTTGTCAATTGCTATATTTTTTTTTTTTTGTTGTATGAGACCCTCATTCCATAACATCGCTTGAAGTGTTTGTATGCTGCTTGCTTGATGTCTGGAAATTTTGAAACTAGTACTTTTACATACAATTTTTGTGTATTTTTTTTAGTTTTCCCAACATTAATGTTTATATTTTTTCTGTGGTTTTTGCTTTTGTTGCATATTAACGCTTTCGAAATTGTTGAAAATCAAATTAGCATTAATCGTTGGATCGCATAGTTGCGGGACTTTCATATGTATAAATATATTTATACATATATACATACATACATATGTACATATATGTATATGTGTGTAAGAATGTGTGTATCTACAAATGCATGGCTCGAAACTAAAATAAAATGACCAACAAGTATTTGGAAAATGTTTAACATAACATAAAGATTATTTGTCTATACACATAATTCTGTTAGTTATGAATGGATCTGAGTGATTTGCTGTTAATCTAAAATTTATATTTTTAAACTGGGCAAAGAATAAGAATAAACGCACTTTCTACGTTAAATAAAATTAGCATTAGCTAATAATAATATCTATAACCAGGCAAAAACTTTGTATTGAGGAGTGAGTAACTTCGTTAGAATTTCTATAATTTTGCAAAATATGAATTTATGATTCGAAAAAATATTTAAAAAATCAAAAATTATTTCGTGTGACTCACTACAAACATACATTTGCATTAAAATCGCAGCCCTGTTAATGATAATTACAGAAAATGATAATTACAGAATTCCCAAGAGATACTTGTTTTAATTTTGCAAAGTTTTCCAAAAGTGCTGGGAGAAAAAACTATATTCTTTAAAGTAAAGAATTGTTCATACAAAATCCGGTTGCATAAATGTTATAAAATTTATGTAACAAAAAATCTCATTGAATACTTTTGAATCATAAATTGATACTCATTTATTAATATTTGAGAAAATCTAATATTAATTTCCTCTTATAAAAATCCGCGTTTTGATGGATGATCTTATTAACTGTAGCACAACATCCATTGATCCATTTGAAATGCAGACTTCTTCAAATCGCTAACACTTTTTTACTGTGAAGAACAACAGTAACATTTTTTTGACAATAGCCCAAACTAAGGGCAATTAGGGGTTTCATAATACATTTTAGAATTTACTGAAGAGTGCAGACGTCTACTAATAAGCAGAAAACATTTCTGCATGCATTCCTTTATATAAATATCTATGGGCATATTTTAAAGGGTGACTAAACGGTTGCATTTTAGACCATAATTGAAAAATACTTGCGAAAAGGCAGTGGACGTGTCGATAATGAAGCATATCATATTTGCGTGGAATATTCTTTATTGGTTTCATTGCATGTTTTTGCTATTTGTTGTTAACGAGATTTAACTAAGATTTACTTGCAACGTTTTATATCATCATTTGCTGTACTTTTTGAAAATTTAAGCTTTTTAGATTTTTAGGATTTTTATACTTTATGTGAACTTTTTGAAATTTCGTAAAATAAATGGAACTTACCAACAACTAGAAACATATTTACATTACATATTTAAACTTGTATAGTAACTTACCTGAAAAGAAAAGAAAAAAAATCAATAATTATGTATGTAGTAAATACTGAAAAAGTTTTATAAAAACTATAGTGATTCTGAAATTATATGCAAAAAGAAAATGTTTTACAAACGTAATACACTGCGTTGCATAACCATAAATACATAAAACTTTTTTCAAGTTTGTAAGTTAAAAAAAAAAGTTAAACATTCTAACCTACAATTTCGTGAAACGAGCAAAAAAGAACAACAAATACATTAAATTAACTTAAAATACCAATATTCACAAAAGGCTTTAATAATGTGTTAGGCCTCCTTTTTTCGAATCAAGTCAAAAATTCAATCAGACCAGATACCAGATTTATTCTTATATCTTTATATGTATATAGATCTCCAAGCATCTAAGACTCTTTATTACGTTGCTGGCACAGTTTATAATTCTGCGATTGTCTCGTTCGGAAAGCTTTTTTGTCCGGCCACTTTTATTTTTACCATAATAATCCGGATTATTTGCAAAATTTGTAACCACAACATGTGACCGGTTTTTTTTTGGCAATTGCTTAAAAACGTAAGCCACTTTTTATATAAACTGAAATTGAAAAAAAAAATCGGACCGATATTTGATAAAACCAGACCAGCGTTTGCCAAAATGTTTAAATGTGTATAACTGGAAAACCATAAGAAATGAATAGCACACGCAAGCATGTTTTTCAAAGGTGGCCTATTTTAAACCCTCACAGCTCCGGCTTTGGAAGGTTTGTGAAGGCCATCATTAAAACTTAAACTGATAAAACGTTTAATGAGTCTGATAAATTGTAAACAGGCCCTGTCATTATTCAAAAGCTGCAATTGATTGCTGTCGTAGAAAATGGATGGACGTGATTGCAAACTATATGAACGCTCCTAATTGTCTCCAACTTCGGCCAATTGAACAATATTGAGCTATTGCCAAAGGAAAGTTACAGTAGTTGTAGATAAAAACACAATTTTATAGATTCGGAATAAATATTTCGTACCAACCAGAGTAAAATATTGCTCGTTATTTTTACAAAATCCCGGTTAAAATTTCAACTCAGTTTTATAAATTGATACGATTCTGTTAAATAATTGGGCTAAAAAATGTATTAAATAAAGCGTTATAGAAAGGAGTATTAAATAAATTCTGAAGTAGTTGGTTTCGTTAAGAATTCTGCATTCCACCAAAATGTTAAGTATTCACGTTCTTTCTACTCTCTCTAACACTCTTTCTAAATTTACCAATAACACATATTTTGTAGGTGTGTTTCGATGTGCATTTGCTTAAACTATAATAATAATTTTTTACTACAATTTGTTCATTTTTTTTCTACGTAATTTGTAATTGTTGCTGTACTTGTCCTACTGTAATTCTCAGATGAACTTGACGATGTTCTCACTTTCATGGGTTTGTTTTTGCTGCACGATTTTGATATCACACTTTGTTTGTACGAGTATAATAAGAATAAGTGAGTGTGAGAGAGGAAGTGAAAGAACAAGGATTACTAGAAGAGTGTCCTTACTATTCATTTATGGCTATTTGCATTTCAGTTTTTATTTTATTTTTTGTTTCTACACTTTTGTATTTTTGGCTTTTGAATTGCTATTTTGTGGTCCATGTTAAAGAAATGTTAGAAATTGATTTTAATCGGAATTTAATTTGCCTTGAAATTGCTGAATTTTTTGAAATGTTTCTAATTTGAATTAATTTTATTACGCTTGATATAATATTGTTTCTTATGAGGCCATTTGTTAAATGTTTATAGTAAATTAAAACAATGAAAAAATATACTTACTATATACCATGCATAATAAGTTGAAAATTATGCTCTAAATTATTTTACTAATTAAGTAAGAATGCTAAAACTAATTATTGAAAAAATCTAGAGAGTGTGGCCAGCAGAACTTCTAAGCATTTATCATAATTTAAGCATTCAATATTAACCCAAAGTTTTCTCAGGAAATGCACATTTTTTCTGTGTGTAACAAAATAAAATCCAACAGTTCAACTGCAGGTTGAATATGTGTGAATTGTATTGAGCAGAATTGGTAAAATTCGCGCTCGCGAAAGAAATTTCATTTATTTTTTTTCATATAAAAATTGTTTTCGCGATTTTTATTTTTAAATTCGCGAAAGCATATTTATGACAATTCCTTCTTTATTTCTTTCGCGGCGAGAAATAAATAAGCAACTTGTGTTTATTTCTTTCTTTTGTTATCGCGATTAAGAGAGAAATAAAAAGGAAAACCCCCTTATTCAAAAACGATTATTAAATTTAACAAATGTTTATTAAGACAGATTTGCATATAAAAATTTGCTTAATAAACGTTTGTTAAATTTAATAATTGTTTTTGAATAAGGGGGAAAATCTTTCACACAAACATGTACATGTGAATTGTGTGACTGAGTGATTTATATGAGAACAATTTAGGTTAATGGTTGGAGAAACACAAAAGAAAAAAACAGAAATAATCAAGATGAGTTACTTACAATATAATTTTTTTCGTAAAGATAAGTTTTTTTCGAACATTAAAAATAAATGGCAAAAGTTCATTTAGTGCAAATCCACGAAGCTTGAATATAAAATTCGCTCTTTCATTACTTTTTTTTTACCAATATCGGCACTGTTTTAGTTCTTATTTAACATATTTATTTTACAATTTGTGAAAAATTCATAAAAAAAAAATATGTTATATGTAGTATGTAAATAAAAGAGAAATAATTTTAACACTTATTAAGATCAACCAGAATTGAAATTAAGTTTTGGATATTATCCCTACGGGCTAATTTCGGTCAATTATATTTTCTTCTTTAAATTATGTATATGAAACAATTTACTTCATCAATTTGCTCTACGTTTCGTCGATGTGGGTTTTCGACTTCTTCAGGAGCTATTTTATTAAGATAATTTATCTTATGTCACATCATTTGTTATTATTTAAAAATATATTGTAATTAAAACGGGAATAACACGACACCAAGTTAATTAAAATAAATGAAATTGAAATTGTTTGTCTCATTAAAAAACAACTAAAACTAATAAAGGTCCTACCAAACCATGTCAACATTTTATAATCATTTTCTAACATTTATGTTGAGTGATTTATTTTTAAAAATAAAAAATATAAATCACTATTTTGATTTTTGATTATATGGACGAGTTATTTTAGGTCTCTAAATTATGCAAAACTTTGTATTTAATATTTTGTTTGTTGCCCTTTTGCCTTTATCACAGCTGACAATCTTCATCAGGACAATCCATTCATCCACTATTACTGTCGTTAGGTTATCAGTGCAAGAAATATTTCTTTGTCTAATTTTTGAGGTCTGGGGACCACGTACTCTTTCACAATTTTGGTGGTATGCTTAGGATCATTATCCTGTTGGAAATAAAGTTCTGCGCTAGTTCTAATTTCTCTACACTAGAATGTACATTGGTTGAGGTCACTTCGGTGTCCACGCAGTGGCTGTGGTTAATACCCAAAGCGGGTAGAATGGCAGTTGGTTAAATGGCTGATGTTAGCTTGTGTGGACAAGCAAACTTCGGTCAACCAAATTGTCCTAAGTGCTGTTGCTGAAACAACAGAGCCATTGAAAGTACTGGTGACACTTAGCTCGGTGCTCAGGAAATGTATGGGAAGCAAGGTTTTCGTAGCAATAGGTTGTATTGGTCGCCTTTTGACTTGGTTCGATGCGGCCTATGGCAACCGCAGATCATAGACCTTGGGTTTATATGATCAATGCAATGCTGCCCAAGCGGCTATGATTTCTGCTGTCCTGGGTCATGCTAATTGACTAAGCTACGGATGGCAGGGATTAGATAGCCTAATCTCTTAAGCAAGGTGATCTTTACATTGATCTTGCAGTCATATATTCAGAAATTGCAATTTGTATGTTCCTGGCACGTTCATACAAATATGCTCTACAATGCGGTGACGAGCCGAGTTCGTGAAGCAGGTGCTTCACGTTAATCAAAGTTAACAAAGTTGACCCCTGATGTCATCATACAACCCCAGACAATTGCTGTTAAACCGCCACGAATTTACCGTCTTGGCAACATATTTATTAATAAAAGCTTCGCTTGTTCTTGGTTTGCCATATTATATGGTGGATTTTTGACTCCAAATATCTTAAACTTACTTTCATCGGTATAAAGAAAAATTATGCCAAAAATTTGTGGCTCGTTTATATACAATTCTTTTGCGAAATTCAAACGACTGGTTTGGCTATTCCTTGATATAAAAAGCTTCTTACGTGGAACTCTATCATGTAGGACATTTTGATGTAAAGATCTTCTAATCGTACTCGAGCGTACAGGTTTTTCAAAAGTTTTCGTAACATTTTCAGCTATTTTTACAGCACTAGATTTTAGGTTTGATCTTACTTCTCTTATACATAGAGAGCTCTACACTTCAGTTTTTGTAAAGCGCTTTGAACTTGGCAAATTTTCTACGGCTTTGTGTGTCTTTTCTATAATTTTTTGTTTGTTTGTACAGTGATGCCTTTCAACGATTTTAACTATTTCAGGCAGGTTAAATAGATTTTCTATGTGTGTAAGTCTATTCTGATTTGCCACGATTGATGTTGGTCTTTGCTTTGTAAATTTTCCACTACTTAACGTCACAATTAAATCTCTTTTAATGATAAATTATGACTCTTGCAATTATTTTGAACGGCACTCTACCGTTATACTTTCAAACAAAGGAAAATTCAAATAATTGCCACTACTTTTGGAATGACAGGTTCGTTTTGCATAAGGATGATGCTACTGTTTACTTTATTTTGACGCGTGAAAATTGGTTTATTTTAACAATAAATCTAATAAATTTGTATAGACTTTTGTTTCATTTTTTTTTCTGAATTTAATATAAAAAGGCAATATAATTTTCTAATATTTATGTATAATATTATTTATATTAATACATATGTACATATAATTAAGCTTTTCTTTTAATAATATGTGGCGTTGACTTTATTTTGACGCTCACAGTATTTTAATAAGTTTATATATTATAATTAAAATCTTCCTGAGCCAGTTCTGGGTATATTACTTCCATTTCCAGTGACTTTTAAATCTTCAACAATTCTTTAAACGAGTAGCTTGTTTGTATAATATAAAACTTTACTTTAACTTAATGTAGCATAAATCGTAGTTAACTCTTCTGCAGAGTTTTTGTTGCCCTTTCCAGAGCTTTCCTTACTTTGTTAAAAGCTTTCCTTGCCCCTTGATGTAGCACCCGAAAATCCAGCAGCCATGATGAAGGCTGTTCACAGTGCGCTGAATTGTACTTGATTTACCAGACAAGTTTTCTTAAATGATGACTGAATATTTTTAAAGTGAAATGTGATTCGGGGCTGTTATGCAGCTTTTTTCGCTGTTGGAAATTCAAAGATATATATTTTCTTTCAACAAAAGTAAACAGTAAGATTTAAAATGAATTTTAATAGATGCTCTAATCCCAATCATTGATAAAAAAAAATTGTATATTTAAACAAGACTGTGCTGAAATTCACGTTTTAAAATAAACTAAATCATGGTTCACTGGACACAGTATTCTTGTGTTCGACTAGACGACTTGCAGAACGGATTTACACTTAATGAAGAGTTTGTGTGCATACATGGCCCATATGTACAAGTTTTAATTCCAATCATTTTTAATATTTATTAGTCCACTTTGTTACTTAAACCTGAATATTTTTTAAACTGAAATTTTTTGTTGTTTTATTGATAAAAGAAATTATAAGTAAAATGTGTGTTATTATTTTAATCAATTCACTCCTTAAAATGTATGTATGTATACATGCTCGTATGCTAAATATTTCATTTCAATTCTGTACAAAGATTTCAGCAATGTCAATGATTCTGATGGTGGGGCTGGTTGAAATGTAGTCAGACGACAACTTCAAGAGAGTTGGTCGACACAAAAACATGAAGTAAAATGTGGTAGCGTTCAAAAATATACTATATTACCGACTAAATGCTTTATTGAATTTGTTCTTTTTTTCTTCTAATGATAAAGAACTGCACAGATTTTCTTTCTTCAACATTTTTGAAGCAGGATATTAAGTTAATTTCCTTTTGGTTGCAAAAGTTAAAAGTTTATTATAAACGAAAGAAACAGTAAATTGAAAAGAACAAAATGTTGCAATACAAGTAAAAATAAATTTAACTATAAAATATTTGTATTTTCATGATTTGTGCACACAATTTTTTAATAAAAAAGAATTTTTTTTTTTAGCAAAAAAGAATATCGTCACCTCCTAGTACTCATAGATTACTAGAGTCTTACCTATCGGATCGCTTATTTAGAGTTAAATACAGAGATTATGTGCCAAGTGATTACGAAATCAGAGCTGGAGTTCCACAGGAGAGTGTTCTCGGACCAACACTTTACTTGATATACACCTCTGATTTGCCAACGAGTGAAAATTTAACCACTTTTACATTTGCAAACGACACTGTCATTCTTAGCTCATATGTGGATTCAAGTGTGGCATCCAGAGAACTCGATAATTATCTCAGACGTGTCGAGACGCGGTTAAAAACCTGAAGAATACGTGTAAACGAATCGAAAAGTAGAAATTTTACGTTTACGCTTAGAAGAGGAAATTGTCCACCTGTTTCAATAAACAATGTGAATATCCCACAGTCTGATCATGTCACATACCTCGGGATCGACACTTTAGCTGGTGTCGCCCCTTAGAAGCCAAGAGGGTTCATATGAGATTAAAATCTTCTAATATGCACTGGCTAATTAACGACCAATCCAAATTAAGCCTTGATTGTAAAGTCATCCTGTATCAGACTGTTTCAAAACCGATTTTGACATATGGATTTCAATTATAGGGAACTGCAAGTAATACCAGTATTGATCTTATACAGAGGGCCCAATCGACAATTCTTATAACCATGACGGCAACACCATGGTACATAAGGAATGAAAACATGCATAGAAATTTCGAAGTACCATTGGTTAAAGATGAATTCAGAGAGGTTCGAGAGAGATATGTCTTGAAGTTGCAAAACCATACGAACCCGCTTGCGAGAGTGCCTACTAGAACTCAAACAGAAACAAGGCTTCGTAGAGCTGATCTGTCACTCTACTAATTTAGGGTTCATTTGTCCATTATGGCTTTCTCAACTGAGAGACCAAATAGTTTTTAAGATTTAGGTATAAGATTTATGTACATATTGTAAGGCCCATGAATTAAATGCAGATTCAATAAATAAATAAATAATAAAAAGTTAAAAAAAAACTACCAGTGGAATGTTTTCGAAATGAAAAAATAATAAATTATATGAAAACTTGCTTTAATATTGATTCTTTTTCTAGCTGTATAAAATTAATTTCTTCCTTATTCGTAGTAATTACCAAACCCCCAAAGTTATGATCTAGTTGCATTTGATGTAAACCGGAAATTTGCCACAAATTTGTCATGCTTGGACAGTAAAAATGTTCTTTATTTTCTATGCTCATATAAAAATCAAATTTATGATGAATTTGTAGTTAAAATAAAACGCCAGACATTCAGTTAAGGATGCTTAAAAATTCTGGTTAAGGATATTAATTTTAATAGGTTGTTTAGAAGAAAGTAAAATACAATGTTGTACAATTTCAGCTTTTACTGGTATATGTATATTCTTAAAAACACACACACACATTTTAGCAGCTACCAAAAGAGGGCAGAAACAGACATAAATGTTGAGTAAAAATGTCAAAATAATTTACGACGTTTTTTTTTTCTTACTTTGTTTTTGCCAATGAGGAGTTTACGTAAAGTCACACGTTTTTCATGTGCAAATTAATGTATTAAGGATAAATATGATGAAATAGCGTAAATGTTTTTGGCATTAATGTTTGAATTTAATTTATAAAAGTAAGTGATAAAGGTCGACTTGATGTTTCATTAAAACAATTACATTCGACATCACAAAATATATTTTATAGTCATTCAACAATCGTCGATTTTTTAAATAGGCAAATGGTTTAAAGGTCTCAATGAACATGTTCAAAATAGAAAGACCCCCGTGTTATATTGTGGAATTCATGATATACAGTAATTCTTGTTCTACACTTTGTGGTGGAATTTGGAGCGATGAATTCATTTAGATTTTTCATTGCAATGTAGTGGAAAGGAAATAGCTGCGGTATTTGCAATTCTGAATGGATAGATTACATCTTTGAAATGGTAGACATTGTAGAAGCAGCTAGTAACTTAATGTTCGCTCTATGTTGCACAATCGTGACTTCATCTGGGAAGCTTGTAAATTGATTAAAAAAGAAACAAGATTGATAAGTTTAAAATGTTCATTGCCTATTAAGTGTTTTATAAAGAACTGTTCTCTATTCCCGAAGGATCAATTTGGAGATTTCTTCTGTCTTAGTTCCCTTACCACTTTCCGAGTCTTCCGAGTCACCGGTGTATTTTTTGGTGCCAGATTTGAAAGTTACAGACTTTGCGAACTGGCAGTCTTTACAACAGTCGTGAAAGTATTTTTTTGTCAATGGAATCACGGTTGTGGTCATGTGATTATCGTTTTCACTACCGCTCTTTTTTTTTTTTTTAAGAGAAGCAACACTGAGGCAATTAATATGCCTATATATAATTGCGTTACTTTCCTTGGAAAGAAGATAGATTGAAGAAGTAAAGGTGGTGAAAGTAGAAGAAAGCTTTATATGTATCACAACTCTGCAATCGCGCATTATGTTTGTTTCAGTGCAGCATTGCAGCGCCTCTGGTGGTGAGTAGGCGCATTATTTGTAAAGCTTGATTTTATAGCCTTTATTTAATTATTTTTTTTCGGTACTGTTTGAATGCTACACCACCGAAGGAGGGCGCTGTGATAAATATTAGTAATGATGGATAGAAAAAAAAACTAATAATTATCAGAAACTGATGTTGTTTGAGTGGCAGCGGCTGGAAATTGAACCCGGGCTACAAAAATACCAACTCATGCTTAATGATCAAATGCGCTAACCAATTAAGCTACAGCACCCTCAAAGATTTGGAAAGTGCTGACGTGCATACTCTTAAAAATGTTACACGTTTTAAAAAACAGTTTGTAACTTTATAAAAAATAACAAACATCAAGTGTATTTATAGTAATGCAACACAGTGACTACATACACTTGTGTAGTTGTACTTTCTAAATAAGTTTTTTTTTAATTTCATTAAAATTTAAGTCAAATTTTGATAAAAGCGCTTTAAGGTTTTGGTGGTGTTTTGTAAAAAGTTTTCTTAATTATGATTAAAAATTATGCTATACAAGAAATGTTTAAGAAAAGTACAGCATTTTAATTAATACCATTGTCAAAATTTAATGAGAACGGAAATTAGAATACACTCTGCATTTAAACATGAAAATTCATTTTAAGCTTCATATCTTAAAAAAAATTTGATCATTAGGACACTTCTTACAAATGCCTTTTTGAGATCAAACTATTTTATATTTGCATCTGGTGTCAAGAATATGAAATGAGATATGAGATGAGTATAGTAAATATTTTAAAACCGCAAATAAAAAATTAAAAGCCCTTACAAAGTCCCAAGTCTCGGGACAAATCCCCAAACCTGGAAAGCCATCTGATAAAGTTCTAGGAGGAGAGCGTTAAACACTTCTATTGCCAGATTTATAGGATATTGTGGATACAGTAGTGACCAATATATCTAAGTGTGCTTTTCATGGTTCCATTAGTTTTTTTTAGAAGTTTTTAAACAAAATATGATTCCTCGGGTAAAGGACTTTTTTTAATTTCAATAATTTTTGAAAAACCGATTATTTTAACGAACTCTAAATATCAAGCAATATTTAAAAATGGTTTAATTTAAAAAAATATTAAATACTATATAAAGACACCCCTACCGCTCCACTATGCCTGACGTAGAGTAGACTAAAGTGGGCTTGAAAAATCATACTCATTTTAACGCGTAATTTTTTTAACAATAACTGCAAGAATATTTGCAATAAGAGCATATAAAATTATATAGATATACCGGGTGTTTAGTGTCATTCCTTTAAGTAGGTGGTTTATACATATTCCCATGTACAGGGTGTTTTTTTTTTTATAGGTATACAACTTTAAGTTGGCAACACTTTTTTAACTGCCGGCCATTTTGTCAGCTGTCAAGTTATGTTATGTTTGAAATTGCCAGTCTACGCCGATAAGCCCGAAACCCGTTATTGCCGATACGGTAACAAATGTTGGAAAAAAAATATACAAATTTGGAGCTCCAGATTAGACTACATTTGAGCCAGCCGTGGCGGTTATATGCCAGAAGTCATATTTAAATTATAATGCCAAAAGATTATCTTTCGAAAGAATCATCTTTGTTTTGTGTCATTTCCAAGTTCTAAACATCTAAAAAAAACACAGAATCATGATTTTCAAAATAAATTTGTATAATTTGGAAGCGTTGTTCTGGCGTCAGTCTATACATGTTGAAATGACAACCCAAACTGTTGCCAACTGAAAGTTATATACATCTAAAACAAACACCCTATACATATATATATACATATATTTGACAAAATACATTATAAAAATACCAAAATGTTTATGTTGTGTGCATAATATTTACTTCTAATTGTATAAATTGTCATTTCTACCAAAAACAATATTTGATTTTTAATGTCTTTTTTGTTGGCACTTTATTGTTTTTTGATTCTTCGCCCCCTGGCAGCAGGCCCATAAAAACCAACACAAAACAGTCAAAAAAAAATAACAATCAAAATTATTATTAAAGCCTAAAGGTGTTTGCTTGGAACATTGCGTTCATGTTGCGTGTGCCATTATTGCGGCATATATTTTTTGGTTTTTAATTTTTATTTAACAAACGTTATGCCACAAATATAAAAATGACATCAAATGTCTATTTCGAATGTTTTAGTAGAGATGTGTTGGTTGGAAATCGTGTCACTTTTAAGCTACAAAATGTGAATAAAGATGGTTTATTGTCTTTAGATCACTGTAATGTTTAGTTTATAGAATATTTACTGTTGTTGTGTTGTTTTGCATGTTATTAAATTTTAAGTCTGTTACATTTAAGATAATGTAACAGAATGAGTTTTTATTGAACACATAAATACTATATTTCTTTGATATCGAGTTTAAAATAAATTGTACTTACAGTGGTTCATAGCATATTTTATACAGTGCATTTTTTGTTTGTTTTTAAAGTTCTATAAAAGGAAAACTAACAGGAACTTAAAGGATACATTGGCGTCATTTAAAAGAAAAAAATGTTACAGTCTAACAAACAAACAAAAAATTACTGCAAAAATGTACATTTGAATATATTAAAACTAAAAATTTACGCCACAGCTGGTTTTATGCAGGCACGTCTGGGTGTCAAAAACTTGAAATTAAAACTGGCAATTACACGATTTAATACTTTGTGCAATAGCCTTATTATCTATAACAGATTTTTTGGGTAATATTCGGCGAAATATTCGAACACTGCTTTTTTCAATCGTTTTTGTAAGAATTTTTTTTCCTGAAGCTGATTTCAAAAATTGACCACAAATTTTTGATAACATTAAGATCTAGCGACTATGGTGGCAGCGTCATAAAATGTAGGCAGTTAACTATCAGCCAATTGTTATTTAGATCATTATCCTGGTAAAATCGATAATCTGATCTTATACCCTGGTTCCCTTGTTCATGGTTGTTACAACAAATGTTAAATTCCCAATACCAGCAGCTGACATACAGGCCCAAACCATGACACTGCCGCTTCATTGTTGCCTTTAGGTTTTCTTTGTTGAGGTCTGTATTTGGTTTTGTCAAACATGCGACATGCCATCTGAACCAAATATGTTGAACTTAGATTCGTCGGCGAAAATGACCGAATTTCAAAATGCAGATTCTTTGCAAACATGTACTTTGGGAAAATTTAGCTGTTTTTAAAAACGGTTTATAAAAACGTTCATTGAAAACATGTTGGCGCAAGGCACGACAAACAGTTTCAACGCAACATTGTTTGCCCAGGTCAGCTTCAACTTCGGAAGCTAGTTGTAAAGCTGATAGTCTTGGATTCGCCCTTATTTTTCTTAAAATGTGTCGTTTATTGAAAATTATATTTAGTGCCTTTTTGCTTTTGTTATGGACCCGATTTTCATGAATGAAGCGCTCAATGATTATTTTGGACTGTGGAAGTTTTAGCGTTAACCATTTCTGATATTTTTCGCTGCGAGTGGCTATTTTGGAAATGGTTTAAAACCAATTCTCGTTATTCGTTACAATTCAAAAGAACAAACTAATAGAAATAGAAAATAAGAAAAACGAAAAACCAGCTACGCTGCATTGAGCTATTGGTATAGTAGAAATAGACTGCATAAAATAAGCTGTGACGTGACGTTTTTTTTTTTTTTTTTGTTTGTTTTTTGTAGTTTTAATATATTATATGTACTTTTGTTCAATAAATGTTTTGTTTGTTAGACTATCAACATTTTGTATACTTTTTATGGAGCTTTGAAAAAAAAACTGCCTTGCATAAAATATGCTGTGAGCCACTGTATATAGGAAAAACTCGAAAGATTAAGTAGAGTAAATGTGAAAATGAATTTTAAAAGCGTGTATAGCAGCTAACTAAATTTTGCTTCCTCCACAGTACACTTTAGTAACAAAATTATTACGATGTCTTAAACGAGCACTTATCTAATCAAAAATGTTTGTACAAAATCCTCTTGTGTTCGTAAATGACGTACTAGATTTCGAATATGTTTGTTAAAATGCAAGCAAAATAAGATAATGAATAAATATACGAAAACTTTCAAATATTTAGCAACATAACATTAAAAGATTTCGCATAGGAATAACTGCATTGACAAACGAATGAGCTTGTCAAAGAATTTTGTTTTTAAAAATAATATATGTATGTAAGTGTTCTATAAATTATGTCACAAATATTATTATAAAAAAATCTCATACATATATATGTATGTATAACAGGTTCACTCATAAATTATCACTCAAACAATTTGCTATATTTTATTGAATTTCAGCCACAAAAACACATACGAGTACATAAATTTAATGAGAATTAAATTTATAATAATTTGTTATCAACCACCGACACAAGAGTAAACAACTAAAATTAATTTAGTTTTTTAAACTAATTTGCAAAATTCCTCGTATTTATGCCATGAGCCAATTGTAAAAATAAGAACAAAATAATAATTTATATATAGACATGGAGAAAAAGTTACTTTTAGAAAACACTTGCGTATGTCAAATATAATAATAAATTTATTAATTGTAATCTTTGGTTTTCAGTTCATTTGATTTGACAGTCTGCATGAATGCTTAAAATTAACATATTAATTATTAATACCAGAACGAAAGCTTTGCAACTTAATTCTTTGCTTAAAATTATTTAACAACAAAATAATATAGAAGCTTTCTACATTTGGATTGGCGGAGTATGGTCCACATTAGAATATAAAGACTACATTTGGTCTTCAACGATGCGAAAATTTACTTACACCAATTGGATTGACGATCAGGCTGGCATTGCACTAGGAACTGGAAAAACAGAAACAGTTGTAGCAACAATTACTAAAAAAAATTTGATTTTCACGAAGCCTTACAAGAGAAACAACAATTCCAATAACAACTTTAGCTTAAAAATCTTGGACAACAAACCCCTTAACTGGAAAATGATTTAAAAAAGCAAAAAAAAAAAAGGTGGAGAATCAAAAACAAAAATTACAAGAAGAAAATAAAGAATCGATAGAACTTGTCTTGGAGAGAAGTTAGTCAAAAGGTACGGTCACACTTGTCAAATATTTACTCAAAAAAGCGTAGCCATTTGTTTTAGCACAAATTTGTTTGACATTGTTTACTCTTACAAGAGTTTTGCAAGATCAAACAGCATCAAATAAAATAAAACTCAATACTTGTTGTGTCTTGTTCTAAATAAATAAACGAATTCAAATAGATTTTATTTAGTGGTTACGTCTTTTTCGGCAAATATTTGCCAAGTGTGACCGTACTTTAAGAAATATAAAAGCAACAAAAGCTGTATAATGAGCTAAATAAACATTTAAAAAAAAAACGAAACTTAACATTTTAATGATCAGAACAACATTATCATACACTCTCCCTACTAGGCATGTCAATCACGAACCCGATTTGAAAAATCTCGGGATTTGTTTAAAAAAATTCCGGTGTTTTTGGGATTTATAAATCCCGAACGCACGATTTGATGTGTCAACGATTTTTGGAATTTGAAATTTCTATAAAAAAGCTTTAATTGATTTAAAAGATCAGCAGACGAGAGATGAAATATTTAGTTTGCTTAAACAAATAGTTGTCATTTAAAATCCGGTTAAAATAAAAGATGAAGCCCTTTGCTGATGTTGCACTTTTATTAAGGCTCAAAGAGATATAAAAAACTGATTGCATATTAAGCAATGGGATATACATTTATGTTATTACAAATGAATGCGTTGATTGCGAAATGAATAAGAAAAAAATTTATTTGTTTGGGAGGATGAGAAAGGATTGTTTATTTAATCAGCATACAACAATTTATTTACAATTTTACCTACAAACGATGTGAAAGATGTTTCTCATCAGTTTCATATATTGGTAACAAAATTAAATAAAGATTCTCTTTACTATAGAGAAGCTTTTTTAAAATCGAATGATAATATTCTATTGCTTTTAAATTAATACAGACATTAAAGGCAAAGACATATTATTTTCGTAAATCTAACATTTCTAAACAAATATATTGTTATTACATATTTAAATTCTTAACGGTTTGTGGACTGGTTTTTCAAATCCCGTTTGGCATCTTTACTTCCTACACTATGTATTTTAACAACATTAGTCCGAAATTAGTATACATTCAAGAAATAATTATAGACTGATAAGTTTCTCAATATCTTTTACTTGTACATTTTGTAATACAATTACTAAAAGTAATTTTCACATTTGAAAAACATAACTTCTGAAAAGATTATTTTTGTTTATTTATTTATTAAATAAACCTATCTGGAAAAACCAACAATTATTTATTATTGATAACGAATTACAAACGTATGTTTGATCAATGTCTACTATCAGTAGTAAATAATAAGAATATTTATAGAAATGTGTAAAATAAAATAATTTAAAGTTCAATACACTAGTACATACATATTATACTGCAATTCATGTAATTGAAATAAATAAAAAAAAAAAAACATAATACACTTGTGAATATGACTTAATGTGAACATTGAACTTTAAAATATTTTGTGCTTCTAATGTATTGTACAAGAAGCACTGCTTATGCCATGCACACTGGGTTAAAATCAAAATTCTTTCGAAATTAATCCACCAATTGACATCAAATTTGAGCGAATTTTAAAGTAACCAAAAAAACTAGTTATAATAAAATTTTGAAGTTTCAAAAGTCAAAAGCCTGTAGTAATAACTGTACGATATACAGTGGGGAGCACAAATGAGCACGTGTTTGTGCCTTGTATTCCTTTTATTGCATAAAAATAAAACGACTAAAGAAAATTGAAAGATATGTTTTGCCATTTATTTTAGGTTTAATGCTAAACAAAAAAATTTACAATACAAAATGGAAAATAATACTTTTCAGCAAATAAACAATTATTGCAAACACCAGTAAGAGTGCTATATTCGGCTATGCCGAATCTTATATACCCTTCACCTTTGTTGTGGATGCATAATTATATTATATGCATACATACATATATATATTATATTGTTACGTTTTTACCTTTAAAAAACGGTGCTTTATTTCCTTTAAATTAACCGGATTCTTTTTAACTGCAAAATAAAAGCGTCAAGTAGTTTGAAGAAAATATAACGAGTCCTTATTTATTTAAATGTACACAAACACAATTAAAAATGAACACACTGTCTTTTTACACACTTATATTACGGTTTAAGAACACACTTAAACACTTTGTTTGATAAGCGCCATCTGTTTATGAAATTATTTGTAACAATATTAATACACTTTGTGTGATCAACGCCATCTGTTGATGAGTTTATTAGGTTTTTTGATAAAATTTTCAGAGGTTGTCTCGAATTTTTGCTCATATCTCCGTAATCTGTAGACGAATTTTGCTGATTTTAAATAGCAAACTTCTCGGAAGCATGTCTGACACAATTATTGAAGATTTGGATCCCGAAGATATTTGGGGACTTCAGAAAATTGATTTCAACAGACAGACAGACGGACATTGCTTAATAGACTCCGCTATCTATAAGGATCCAGAATATATATACTTTATAGGGTCGGAAAATTATATTGTGGAAATTACAAACGGAATGACAAACTTATATACATATATACCCTTCTCATGAAGGTGAAGGGTATAACAACTAGCTTGTACATACTTCATTTTGCACAAAAATATCAAAGTTTACCGTTAAATTTTTGTTTATGATTTTTTTACGACTTCAAAAAAACATTAGCTTGATAATAATTTAATTGAATGTGGTAAATACTTTTTGCAAATTATCCAACACAAATCAAATTATAATAAATAATGAAGAAACTGTCCAGAACAATTGAGGACAATATTTTAGCAATGATAAAAATTAGCTATATACGCGAGTATTAGCTAAACAGCTTAAATTATGTCAATCATTAGACATAAGTGTTCAAAAAAGGCGTTCTATTGTTCCCTAACCACAAATAAAAGGTCGCAAAAAGCTATTAACGATTGCATTGTCTCATGCTAACGCAGATGAAAAGAGACAAGTTTTTAACAACAAAACATGCTCCTATAGCAATAGGCAAAACCGTTAATCGATGGACAGCTAGACGAGCCCTTCGCAATATTAGTTACATCTCATCTCTCGATAAAAATGTTTAGACACGTTTAAAGTTTACCAGAGAGCACAGAAATTGGATGTAGATGACAGGCTGATCTTAACAGACGAATCCAAGTTTAATCGTTTTCAATCCGAAGTTAAATAATGCTGACACCGAACAGCCCAAAGAATTTAAAGACTTCATGTAAAGGAAACAATGAACTACGGTGGGAGAAACGTCATTATATGGTGTAGCTTTACATGGTGGTTTCCTCAGACCACTGCAAAAAATAGAAGGAATAATGAGAAAAGAAGGCTATCTGCGTATTTTGCACACTCATCTTCCCGATGTTGTAAATAAGAGTGTTTTGAATGAAGTAATTTTTCAACTGGATGGCGATCCAAAGCACAGTTGCAAAATCGTAAACGAATGGCTTAACGAGCAGAAATTTCTTTTGATGCAGTGACACGCAAGAAGTCCTTAGCTGGATCGTTTCAAAATGTGTGTTCAATACTGAAGACTAATTGAAAAATTGGTGAAGAGTATTCCAAAACAAGTATAAAGTGTTTTACTTTAAATAAAGAGACTTTGACTGAGGTGCACTGATAGAGTAGGCGATAGTATGCCGGACTATCAGTCAAAGGGTTGCGGGTTCGATGCCCGCCAATAACTACACACATACATATATGTATGTATACGAGTATTACGTACAGTTTTTGTATGGTGCAAAATTGAGGTTGTTTTGTTTGTTTTTTTTTTCTTTCTTTTAACTTGATGCTTTTATATTTGATTTACAATTTATCTTGCAAAATATTAAACATAAAATAAATGACAAAAACATTTTTTTTAATTTTCTCAATTAGTTTTATTTTTATGCAATAACAAGTGCACAATGTACTAACATGTAATTATTTGCGCTCCGCTCTGTAAATGACGGAAGTAAAATATTCGTAAACAATTGCAAAGCTTTTAAACATTTTTATTGTTTGAAATGCCCTACTACAAGAAGTCAAATTGCAAAACTTTGATTATGTCCCACTGTGCAATGCAATATTAATGTGTAGTAGCTACCCATATTTAGGTTTTTTGTTTTCCATTCTCCTGTGTAGTGTGAAAATAAAGACTTTTAAATCCTTAGTATTCAAAATGAGCGACAAATCACGTAGCAAAACTTTTTCAAGATAGTAGGTTGATTTAAAGTTTTATTTTATTTTTTGTATATTTTTGCATGCAAACACAATATAGATGGATACCAAAAAGGTAACACACATTTTTCTGAATATTTAAATGTGACACCAAGATTCCTGATTCAAATATACTTGGAAAATATGGAAGTTTTTCCTCACTAGGGGGAAAAAGGCAAGAGAACTAAAAATAAGATAAGATAAATGAAATAAGAAAAATGTTGAGAAACAAAAATGGTGAAAAAAATTTTGGGTGAAATGGTTCTTTGAAATTCGTGATAATTTCAAATAATTTTTTAATGATCTTTAAATAACATTATACATGCTAAAATGTTCGATGGATTTCGTTAATATCTCAAGCGTTTACGACCGATTATTTAATTATTTAATTATTTATCACTTATCTGGGTGCTGGCAATAGTAAACTTTTTGTTAAACATTTTGGGTAATAAATCAATAAATCAGTGATAATGGGAGATGTATATTTTTTATACTAAACTTCTAATGACTACATCTGGTTTGCGTTAACCCTAACAGCAACAGATCTTCACATAGCTCTATCCGCTACTGGATGCCCGTTATCCGGAATGTAAGGATATGCAGGAATACTTCTCGCGCTCCTAAATCAAAACTCCGATTTCAAAAAAAATAAACTATCAAGGCTAGGAATCGCAGTACACAACTGTTTAATGGAAGGATATTTCGAGGTTAATCATAGTGTTAACGGGTAACAGTTCGATCGGTATGCATACGAGCAGGCACGGTGTTCCAATTTACAGTTATTGTCACACCTGAGTGGACCGCGGAAAGGAGGAGAGTGTTTTTATCTCATATGTATGTAAATGCCAGGCTTCGCATTTACTGCGATACTAAATTCTAAACATACATATATATTTAATGATCTATGTGAGACATCGGGTATCGGTCTATATTATAATATTATTAAAACTTCAAAAGTTCCATATATTAAAAGAACAAAAAAGGCCCAAAACACCTTTATTTTGTTCAATTGCGCGCAGTAATCGATGTATTTTGAATGTCTAAAGATTTTAAATAGATCCTACAAAAAAAATAATTTCATACAGTCCGAAACTATATTATATCAAATAAAATCCTAATACAAATTTTCTCACACAACAGCCTTGTGTATAATGTGAACGTCAAAATAAAGGCAACACCATATCACCATAGCTTTTTCATCTGTGGTTCTTCATGCTAAACTAAATAGACTCAATCATTTGAGCTGCCCATGACATTGGCTATTTCACGCACTTTTATTCGTCGATCATTTAATACCATATCATGTACATACTTTGGCTACAATTTCTGTTGTTGTTGCTGTTTTTAGACGTCCACTACGTGGTTCATCCTCAATGCTTGTACGAGCACGTTTAAATTCAGCAACCCAATTTTTTGCTGTTGCATATGAAGGAGCACTTTCACCTAACACATTCACCATATTTTTATGAATTTCTTGTCCCGATAAAACTTTTTTATTTAAATATTTAATGACACCACGAATTTCTAATTGAAAAAAAAAATCGCAGATGCGTCTTTTTTGAACACCTGTTTCTATATGAAGGAGTTGACAGATCAAAAAGAAATTTAACATGTGTTTATTGCACAGACGGAAGTTTCCAAAACACTTTACTTTTTTCGGTTTATACCGCGCTTTCCGTACTAGGCTAAGAAGTTTCCGAACCGCCCTCGTATATCAAAAAAACAACCAAACGTTTGAGTTTTGCAAAATAAAAATATATAAATAAGCCATAGATTTTTTGTAATAATATTATTTTCACCGATGAAAGTAGGTTTGAGATATTTGGTGTTATATCAAAAATATGAGAAACCAAGAACGTAGCCTTTGGTAAAATATATGTTACTAATAGCCGCATTACCGTTCATTAGTTAAACATTGGTAAACTAAAATACTAACTATTGTTTAACTATTACTTGGTATTCTCTTAGAATCATTAGTTAAGCCTTTGCCATTAGCTAACTAAAGACTGTGAGACTTATGGCTAAGACGGTAAAACTTGGCGGCGGATCAGTAATACTCTGGGGTTGACTGACGGCATCAGGGGTCGCTAATCTTACATTTATACAATCTACAATGGAAAAGGAAGATTATCTCGACATTTTAAAAAACAATGCAGTCCCAAGTGTAAAGAAATTAGAACTAGCGCATAACTGTTTTTTCCAACAGGACAATGATCCTAAGCATACCTCTAACATTGTGAAAGATTGATTGCTGAATCATTGTCCAAACACTTAAACAATATAATAATCCGAATATTTTCATCAGCAACAATTCGACAGGGAATGTCCAACAAAATTTCCAAAATGCAAATAAATTTGTAGCAGTCTAATGTATACTAATAATCGACTATCTAACTATCTAACATTCACCCCGGCAACACTATTCCTTTGCTTTAACTTTAAGTTATAACATTGCGAATAATGATGATTGTAATATCATTGCATATTGGCTCTTTCAATAATGATAAAAAACACTTGGTTGATAACTCTTTAATGTCACCATGAGCCGCACGAGTCTAAAAGTACTATGTAGATAAGTTTCCTGTGCACAACAATAGTTTTAAAATAAAGTTTTCTCTAACGATATGATATTGTGTGTTTATTATGTAGCCCGTATTGTATATTTTTAGTCTATCAATTGGTTTTTATTTATTTAGAAATTATTCATTGACAAATTATTAGTGTATGGCAGTGTAAACATGACAAAATATACGAGTACACTTTCTTATAATATACCGGAGCTTTGACACGTAGCATTTATCAGTTTTGAAATACACAAAAATGCTAAATGTTTATTTTGAAGCTTTAAATGATTTTTTTTCTTTATCTTGCAGAAACAAATAGTGGAAAATAAATTTAATAAGACAGCAGTAATGGGAAATAAATAATGTTAAATACAGTGAACAAGTGGCGCTATAACAAAATCGTTACTATGACCTGGCCCTGTTAATAATTATTGGATGCCACAGCAACAACGAAATCGATTTAGTATGCAAAGAAAAGCAAACAAGCCTCCTAAGTGTCCACAATTACAAACAATAAAAATCAAGTAACAAAGTATAATCGGTCAAGCCCGACCATACAATACCCTACACCTAGTATATGTATAAAAAGTTTTTCAGAAATAGACGCCATATGGGAGATATTACCTATTATGGACCGATCATCCAAAAATTTAGTGCCATGACTGCCGTGAATATAAATATTATGTATGTTAAACTTTATCTCGATATAAATAGTTGTAAAAGATTTATGGAGATTAAAGTGAATTACGGAGAGTATCTTATATGGGAGTTTCGACTAATTATGGACCGACCATTAAAAAATTGGGTGTCATCATTTCTGTACATATGAAACTTATATTTGTTAAATTTTATTCGGATGACAACATTTTGAAGAGATTTATAGTCGTTAAAGTGATTTTCGGAAGTGGAATTTATATGGGAGCTACCACTAATTATGGACCGATCATCTTAAAATTCTACCATATTATATGTATACGAGTATGTAAGAAACGTATTTGTGTTCAATATTATTTAGATACCAACATTTTTAAGAAATTTATGTTCGTTAAAGTGATTTTCGGAAGTGGGCCTTATATGGGAGCTACGACTAATTATGGACCGATCATAACAAAATTGTACCTTATTATTTGTATACATCTGGAATATATTTACGTTCAATATTATTTAGATATCAATATTTTTGAGGGAGTTATGCTTTTGAAAGTGATTTTCGGGAGTGGGCCTTATATGGGAGCTATGATAAATTATGGACCGCTCTGCACAAAATTTGTAGATCTGATTTGGCTTCATTTATTACTCATTTGTGGCGAAATTTGTTTCCATACTTGCATAATGCAAACAATTATGATCTTTAAACCCTAATTTCGGGAGGACATTTGTATGGGGGACAGGTGAAACAATGGACCGATTTCCACCAGTTTCAATCCCATCAGTCCTTGGGCCAAAAAACTTTGTTCAAAATTGTGACCTGTACTCTGCGCACAAGCTTTACATTGACAGCCAGACTCACGAAGTGATTATGAGTTGAGGTGGGTGTTGGGCCAATATTTCTGGGCGTTACAAACATCAGCACAAATCCAATATACACTGGAAACTCATCTATATATAAAATAATTAAAAGTGGATAACAATCTGGTACCATTTTCGCTCCCTATTTCTAATTTCGGAAAGTTGATTTTAACAGCCAATACTTTAATTATTTATAAGAATTCAGACTACATGAACAAATTGGAAATATTCATTGAGGCTCTGGTATTTTCCTCGGCATTTATGTGACTCAAGTTCTATGATACGATATCAACAATAGTTGGATAGTTTAAGAAGTTTAGCGGTGCCGCAGGACTAACCCTTTAGCAAAAACATAAGTGATCACAGATTTTGCTTATTTCTCGAAAAACGCAGTATTTACCGAGATATTAAGGTTTAATTTTTTTTTTAAAATGTCCATGAAAAATTGATTTTTGGCCAAAAATATAGGTGATCACAGATTTTGCTTATTTTCTCGAAAAACCCATTATTTACCGAGATATTAAGGTTTAAAGTTTTTTTTGAAAATTCCCCTGAAAAATTTATTTTTTGCCAAAAATATAGGTGATCACAGATTTTGCTTATTTTCTCGAAAAACCCATTATTTACCGAGATATTAAGGTTTAAAGTTTTTTTTTGAAAATTCCCCTGAAAAATAGATTTTTGGCCAAAAATATAGGTGATCACAGATTTTGCTTATTTTCTCGAAAAACCCATTATTTACCGAGATATTAAGGTTTAAAGTTTTTTTTGAAAATTCCCCTGAAAAATTGATTTTTGGCCAAAAATATAGGTGATCACAGATTTTGCATATTTTCTCGAAAAACCCATTATTTACCGAGATATTAAGGTTTAAATTTTTTTTTGAAAATCCCCCTGAAAAATTGATTTTTGGCCAAAAATAGAGGTGATCACAGATTTTGCTTATTTTCTCGAAAAACCCATTATTTATCGAGATATTAAGGTTTAAAGTTTTTTTTGAAAATTCCCCTGAAAAATAGATTTTTGGTCAAAAATATAGGTGATCACAGATTTTGCTTATTTTCTCGAAAAACCCATTATTTACCGAGATATTAAGGTTTAAAGTTTTTTTTGAAAATTCCCCTGAAAAATTGATTTTTGGTCAAAAATATAGGTGATCACAGATTTTGCTTATTTTCTCGAAAAACCCATTATTTACCGAGATATTAAAGTTTAAAGTTTTTTTTTGAAAATTCCCCTGAAAAATTGATTTTTGGTCAAAAATATAGGTGATCACAGATTTTGCTTATTTTCTCGAAAAACCCATTATTTATTTTATTATTAAGGTTTAAAGTTTTTTTTGAAAATTCCCCTGAAAATTTGATTTTTGGTCAAAAATATAGGTGATCACAGATTTTGCTTATTTTCTCGAAAAACCCATTATTTACCGAGATATTAAGGTTTAAAGTTTTTTTTTGAAAATTCCCCTGAAAAATTGATTTTTGGTCAAAAATATAGGTGATCACAGATTTTGCTTATTTTCTCGAAAAACCCATTATTTACCGAGATATTAAGGTTTAAAGTTTTTTTTTGAAAATTCCCCTGAAAAATTGATTTTTGGTCAAAAATATAGGTGATCACAGATTTTGCTTATTTTCTCGAAAAACGCATTATTTACCGAGATATTAAGGTTTAAAGTTTTTTTTTGAAAATTCCCCTGAAAAATTGATTTTTGGTCAAAAATATAGGTGATCACAGATGTTGCTTATTTTCTCGAAAAACCCATTATTTACCGAGATATTAAGGTTTAAAGTTTTTTTTTGAAAATTCCCCTGAAAAATTGATTTTTGGTCAAAAATATAGGTGATCACAGATTTTGCTTATTTTCTCGAAAAACCTATTATTTACCGAGATATTAAGGTTTAAAGTTTTTTTTTTAAAATTCCCCTGAAAAATTGATTTTTGGTCAAAAATATAGGTGATCACAGATTTTGCTTATTTTCTCGAAAAACCCATTATTTACCGAGATATTAAGGTTTAAAGTTTTTTTTGAAAATTCCCCTAAAAAATTGATTTTTGGTCAAAAATATAGGTGATTACAGATTTTGCTTATTTTCTCGAAAAACCCTTTAGTTACCGAGATATTAAGGTTTAAAGTTTTTTTTTGAAAATTCCCCTAAAAAATTGATTTTTGGTCAAAAATATAGGTGATCACAGATTTTGCTTATTTTCTCGAAAACCCCATTATTTACCGAGATATTAAGGTTTAAAGTTTTTTTTTTAAAATTCCCCTGAAAAATTGATTTTTGGTCAAAAATATAGGTGATCACAGATTTTGCTTATTTTCTCGAAAAACCCATTATTTACCGAGATATTAAGGTTTAAAGTTTTTTTTTGAAAATTCCCCTAAAAAATTGATTTTTGGTCAAAAATATAGGTGATCACAGATTTTGCTTATTTTCTCGAAAAACCCATTATTTACCGAGATATTACGGTTTAAAGTTTTTTTTGAAAATTCCCCTAAAAAATTGATTTTTGGTCAAAAATATAGGTGATCACAGATTTTGCTTATTTTCTCGAAAAACCCATTATTTACCGAGATATTAAGGTTTAAAGTTTTTTTTTGAAAATTCCCCTAAAAAATTGATTTTTGGTCAAAAATATAGGTGATCACAGATTTTGCTTATTTTCTCGAAAAACCCATTATTTACCGAGATATTAAGGTTTAAAGTTTTTTTTTGAAAATTCCCCTGAAAAATTGATTTTTGGCCAAAAATATAGGTGATCACAGATTTTGCTTATTTTCTCGAAAAACCCATTATTTACCGAGATATTAAGGTTTAAAGTTTTTTTTGAAAATTCCCCTAAAAAATTGATTTTTGGTCAAAAATATAGGTGATCACAGATTTTGCTTATTTTCTCGAAAAACCCATTATTTACCGAGATATTAAGGTTTAAAGTTTTTTTTTGAAAATTCCCCTGAAAAATTGATTTTTGGTCAAAAATATAGGTGATCACAGATTTTGCTTATTTTCTCGAAAAACCCATTATTTACCGAGATATTAAGGTTTAAAGTTTTTTTTGAAACTTCCCCTAAAAAATTGATTTTTGGTCAAAAATATAGGTGATCACAGATTTTGCTTATTTTCTCGAAAAACCCATTATTTACCGAGATATTAAGGTTTAAAGTTTTTTTTGAAAATTCCCCTAAAAAATTGATTTTTGGTCAAAAATATAGGTGATCACAGATTTTGCTTATTTTCTCGAAAAACCCATTATTTACCGAGATATTAATGTTTAAAGTTTTTTTTTGAAAATTCCCCTAAAAAATTGATTTTTGGTCAAAAATATAGGTGATCACAGATTTTAGGTGATATAGGTGATCACAGATTTTCTCGAAAAACCCATTATTTACCGAGATATTAAGGTTTAAAGTTTTTTTTGAAAATTCCCCTAAAAAATTGATTTTTGGTCAAAAATATAGGTGATCACAGATTTTGCTTATTTTCTCGAAAAACCCTTTAGTTACCGAGATATTAAGGTTTAAAGTTTTTTTTTGAAAATTCCCCTAAAAAATTGATTTTTGGTCAAAAATATAGGTGATCACAGATTTTGCTTATTTTCTCGAAAACCCCATTATTTACCGAGATATTAAGGTTTAAAGTTTTTTTTTTAAAATTCCCCTGAAAAATTGATTTTTGGTCAAAAATATAGGTGATCACAGATTTTGCTTATTTTCTCGAAAAACCCATTATTTACCGAGATATTAAGGATTAAAGTTTTTTTTTGAAAATTCCCCTAAAAAATTGATTTTTGGTCAAAAATATAGGTGATCACAGATTTTGCTTATTTTCTCGAAAAACCCATTATTTACCGAGATATTAAGGTTTAAAGTTTTTTTTTGAAAATTCCCCTGAAAAATTGATTTTTGGCCAAAAATATAGGTGATCACAGATTTTGCTTATTTTCTCGAAAAACCCATTATTTACCGAGATATTAAGGTTTAAAGTTTTTTTTGAAAATTCCCCTAAAAAATTGATTTTTGGTCAAAAATATAGGTGATCACAGATTTTGCTTATTTTCTCGAAAAACCCATTATTTACCGAGATATTAAGGTTTAAAGTTTTTTTTGAAACTTCCCCTAAAAAATTGATTTTTGGTCAAAAATATAGGTGATCACAGATTTTGCTTATTTTCTCGAAAAACCCATTATTTACCGAGATATTAAGGTTTAAAGTTTTTTTTTGAAAATTCCCCTGAAAAATTGATTTTTGGTCAAAAATATAGGTGATCACAGATTTTGCTTATTTTCTCGAAAAACCCATTATTTACCGAGATATTAAGGTTTAAAGTTTTTTTTGAAAATTCCCCTAAAAAATTGATTTTTGGTCAAAAATATAGGTGATCACAGATTTTGCTTATTTTCTCGAAAAACCCATTATTTACCGAGATATTAAGGTTTAAAGTTTTTTTTTGAAAATTCCCCTGAAAAATTGATTTTTGGTCAAAAATATAGGTGATCACAGATTTTGCTTATTTTCTCGAAAAACCCATTATTTACCCAGATATTAAGGTTTAAAGTTTTTTTTGAAAATTCCCCTAAAAAATTGATTTTTGGTCAAAAATATAGGTGATCACAGATTTTGCTTATTTTCTCGAAAAACCCATTATTTACCGAGATATTAAGGTTTAAAGTTTTTTTTTGAAAATTCCCCTAAAAAATTGATTTTTGGTCAAAAATATAGGTGATCACAGATTTTGCTTATTTTCTCGAAAAACCTATTATTTACCGAGATATTAAGGTTTAAAGTTTTTTTTGAAAATTCCCCTACAAAATTGATTTTTGGTCAAAAATATAGGTGATCACAGATTTTGCTTATTTTCTCGAAAAACCCATTATTTACCGAGATATTAAGGTTTAAAGTTTTTTTTGAAAATTCCCCTAAAAAATTGATTTTTGGTCAAAAATATAGGTGATCACAGATTTGCTTATTTTCTCGAAAAACCCATTATTTACCGAGATATTAAGGTTTAAAGTTTTTTTTTGAAAATTCCCCTAAAAAATTGATTTTTGGTCAAAAATATAGGTGATCACAGATTTTGCTTATTTTCTCGAAAAACCCATTATTTACCGAGATATTAAGGTTTAAAGTTTTTTTTTGAAAATTCCCCTAAAAATTGATTTTTGGTCAAAAATATAGGTGATCACAGATTTTGCTTATTTTCCTCGAAAAACCCATTATTTACCGAGATATTAAGGTTTAAAGTTTTTTTTTGAAAATTCCCCTAAAAAATTGATTTTTGGTCAAAAATATAGGTGATCACAGATTTTGCTTATTTTCTCGAAAAACCATTATTTACCGAGATATTAAGGTTTAAAGTTTTTTTTGAAAATTCCCCTAAAAAATTGATTTTTGGTCAAAAATATAGGTGATCACAGATTTTGCTTATTTTCTCGAAAAACCCATTATTTACCGAGATATTAAGGTTTAAAGTTTTTTTTTGAAATTCCCCTAAAAAATTGATTTTTGGTCAAAAATATAGGTGATCACAGATTTTGCTTATTTTCTCGAAAAACCCATTATTTACCGAGATATTAAGGTTTAAAGTTTTTTTTTGAAAATTCCCCGGAAAAATTGATTTTTGGCCAAAAATATAGGTGATCACAGATTTTGCTTATTTTCTCGAAAAACCCATTATTTACCGAGATATTAAGGTTTAAAGTTTTTTTTGAAAATTCCCCTAAAAAATTGATTTTTGGTCAAAAATATAGGTGATCACAGATTTTGCTTATTTTCTCGAAAAACCCATTATTTACCGAGATATTAAGGTTTAAAATTTTTTTTGAAAATTCCCCTGAAAAATTGATTTTTGGTCAAAAATATAGGTGATCACAGATTTTGCTTATTTTCTCGAAAAACCCATTATTTACCGAGATATTAAGGTTTAAAGTTTTTTTTTGAAAATTCCCCTAAAAAATTGATTTTTGGTCAAAAATATAGGTGATCACAGATTTGCTTATTTTCTCGAAAAACCCATTATTTACCGAGATATTAAGGTTTAAAGTTTTTTTGAAAATTCCCCTAAAAAATTGATTTTTTGGTCAAAAATATAGGTGATCACAGATTTTGCTTATTTTCTCGAAAAACCCATTATTTACCGAGATATTAAGGTTTAAAGTTTTTTTTTAAAATTCCCCTACAAAATTGATTTTGGTCAAAAATATAGGTGATCACAGATTTTGCTTATTTTCTCGAAAAACCCATTATTTACCGAGATATTAAGGTTTAAGTTTTTTTTTGAAAATTCCCCTGAAAAATTGATTTTTGGTCAAAAATATAGGTGATCACAGATTTTGCTTATTTTCTCGAAAAACCCATTATTTACCGAGATATTAAGGTTTAAAGTTTTTTTTGAAAATTCCCCTAAAAAATTGATTTTTGGTCAAAAATATAGGTGATCACAGATTTTGCTTATTTTCTCGAAAACCCATTATTTACCGAGATATTAAGGTTTAAAGTTTTTTTTTTGAAAATTCCCCTAAAAAATTGATTTTTGGTCAAAAATATAGGTGATCACAGATTTTGCTTATTTTCTCGAAAAACCCATTATTTACCGAGATATAAGGTTTAAAGTTTTTTTTGAAAATTCCCCTAAAAAATTGATTTTTGGTCAAAAATATAGGTGATCACAGATTTTGCTTATTTTCTCGAAAAACCCATTATTTACCGAGATATTAAGGTTTAAAGTTTTTTTTGAAAATTCCCCTAAAAAATTGATTTTTGGTCAAAAATATAGGTGATCACAGATTTTGCTTATTTTCTCGAAAAACCCATTATTTACCGAGATATTAAGGTTTAAAGTTTTTTTTTGAAAATTCCCCTAAAAAATTGATTTTTGGTCAAAAATATAGGTGATCACAGATTTTGCTTATTTTCTCGAAAAACCCCATTATTTACCGAGATATTAAGGTTTAAAGTTTTTTTTTGAAATTCCCCTAAAAAATTGATTTTTGGTCAAAAATATAGGTGATCACAGATTTTGCTTATTTTCTCGAAAAACCCATTATTTACCGAGATATTAAGGTTTAAAGTTTTTTTTTGAAAATTCCCCTAAAAAATTGATTTTTGGTCAAAAATATAGGTGATCACAGATTTTGCTTATTTTCTCGAAAAACCCATTATTTACCGAGATATTAAGGTTTAAAGTTTTTTTTGAAAATTCCCCTAAAAAATTGATTTTTGGTCAAAAATATAGGTGATCACAGATTTTGCTTATTTTCTCGAAAAACCCATTATTTACCGAGATATTAAGGTTTAAAGTTTGTTTTGAAAATTCCCCTAAAAAATTGATTTTTGGTCAAAAATATAGGTGATCACAGATTTTGCTTATTTTCTCGAAAAACCCATTATTTACCGAGATATTAAGGTTTAAAGTTTTTTTTTTGAAAATTCCCCTAAAAAATTGATTTTTTGGTCAAAAATATAGGTGATCACAGATTTTGCTTATTTTCTCGAAAACCCCATTATTTACCGAGATATTAAGGTTTAAAGTTTTTTTTTGAAAATTCCCCTGAAAAATTGATTTTTGGCCAAAAATATAGGTGATCACAGATTTTGCTTATTTTCTCGAAAACCCATTATTTACCGAGATATTAAGGTTTAAAGTTTTTTTTGAAAATTCCCCTAAAAAATTGATTTTTGGTCAAAAATACAGGTGATCACAGATTTTGCTTATTTTCTCGAAAAACCCATTATTTACCGAGATATTAAGGTTTAAAGTTTTTTTTGAAAATTCCCCTAAAAAATTGATTTTTGGTCAAAAATACAGGTGATCACAGATTTTGCTTATTTTCTCGAAAAACCCATTATTTACCGAGATATTAAGGGATAAAGTTTTTTTTTGAAAATTCCCCTGAAAATTGATTTTTGGTCAAAAATATAGGTGATCACAGATTTTGCTTATTTTCTCGAAAAACCCATTATTTACCGAGATATTAAGGTTTAAAGTTTTTTTTGAAAATTCCCCTAAAAAATTGATTTTTGGTCAAAAATACAGGTGATCACAGATTTTGCTTATTTTCTCGAAAAACCCATTATTTACCGAGATATTAAGGTTTAAAGTTTTTTTTTGAAAATTCCCCTGAAAAATTGATTTTTGGTCAAAAATATAGGTGATCACAGATTTTGCTTATTTTCTCGAAAAACCCATTATTTACCGAGATATTAAGGTTTGAAGTTTTTTTTGAAAATTCCCCTAAAAAATTGATTTTTGGTCAAAAATACAGGTGATCACAGATTTTGCTTATTTTCTCGAAAAACCCATTATTTACCGAGATATTAAGGTTTAAAGTTTTTTTGAAAATTCCCCTAAAAAATTGATTTTTGGTCAAAAATACAGGTGATCACAGATTTTGCTTATTTTCTCGAAAAACCCATTATTTACCGAGATATTAAGGGATAAAGTTTTTTTTTGAAAATTCCCCTAAAAAATTGATTTTTGGTCAAAAATATAGGTGATCACAGATTTTGCTTATTTTCTCGAAAAACCCATTATTTACCGAGATATTAAGGTTTAAAGTTTTTTTTTGAAAATTCCCTGAAAAATTGATTTTTGGCCAAAAATATAGGTGATCACAGATTTTGCTTATTTTCTCGAAAAACCCATTATTTACCGAGATATAAGGTTTAAAGTTTTTTTTGAAAATTCCCCTAAAAAATTGATTTTTGGTCAAAAATATAGGTGATCACAGATTTTGCTTATTTTCTCGAAAAACCCATTATTTACCGAGATATTAAGGTTTAAAGTTTTTTTTTGAAAATTCCCCTGAAAAATTGATTTTTGGTCAAAATATAGGTGATCACAGATTTTGCTTATTTTCTCGAAAAACCCATTATTTACCGAGATATTAAGGTTTAAAGTTTTTTTTGAAAATTCCCCTACAAAATTGATTTTTGGTCAAAAATATAGGTGATCACAGATTTTGCTTATTTTCTCGAAAACCCATTATTTACCGAGATATTAAGGTTTAAAGTTTTTTTTTGAAAATTCCCCTGAAAAATTGATTTTTTGGTCAAAAATATAGGTGATCACAGATTTTGCTTATTTTCTCGAAAAACCCATTATTTACCGAGATATTAAGGTTTAAAGTTTTTTTTGAAAATTCCCCTAAAAATTGATTTTTGGTCAAAAATATAGGTGATCACAGATTTTGCTTATTTTCTCGAAAAACCTATTATTTACCGAGATATTAAGGTTTAAAGTTTTTTTTGAAAATTCCCCTACAAAATTGATTTTTGGTCAAAAATATAGGTGATCACAGATTTTGCTTATTTTCTCGAAAAACCCATTATTTACCGAGATATTAAGGTTTAAAGTTTTTTTTGAAAATTCCCCTGAAAAATTGATTTTTGGTCAAAAATATAGGTGATCACAGATTTTGCTTATTTTCTCGAAAAACCTATTATTTACCGAGATATTAAGGTTTAAAGTTTTTTTTGAAAATTCCCCTACAAAATTGATTTTTGGTCAAAAATATAGGTGATCACAGATTTTGCTTATTTTCTCGAAAAACCCATTATTTACCGAGATATTAAGGTTTAAAGTTTTTTTGAAAATTCCCCTGAAAAATTGATTTTTGGTCAAAAATATAGGTGATCACAGATTTTGCTTATTTTCTCGAAAAACCTATTATTTACCGAGATATTAAGGTTTAAAGTTTTTTTTGAAAATTCCCCTACAAAATTGATTTTTGGTCAAAAATATAGGTGATCACAGATTTTGCTTATTTTCTCGAAAAACCCATTATTTACCGAGATATTAAGGTTTAAAGTTTTCTTTGAAAATTCCCCTGAAAAATTGATTTTTGGTCAAAAATATAGGTGATCACAGATTTTGCTTATTTTCTCGAAAAACCTATTATTTACCGAGATATTAAGGTTTAAAGTTTTTTTTGAAAATTCCCCTGAAAAATTGATTTTTGGTCAAAAATATAGGTGATCACAGATTTTGCTTATTTTCTCGAAAAACCCATTATTTACCGAGATATTAAGGTTTAAAGTTTTTTTTGAAAATTCCCCTGAAAAATTGATTTTTGGTCAAAAATATAGGTGATCACAGATTTTGCTTATTTTCTCGAAAAACCCATTATTTACCCAGATATTAAGGTTTAAAGTTTTTTTTGAAAATTCCCCTAAAAAATTGATTTTTGGTCAAAAATATAGGTGATCACAGATTTTGCTTATTTTCTCGAAAAACCCATTATTTACCGAGATATTAAGGTTTAAAGTTTTTTTTTGAAAATTCCCCTAAAAAATTGATTTTTGGTCAAAAATATAGGTGATCACAGATTTTGCTTATTTTCTCGAAAAACCCATTATTTACCGAGATATTAAGGTTTAAAGTTTTTTTTGAAAATTCCCCTACAAAATTGATTTTTGGTCAAAAATATAGGTGATCACAGATTTTGCTTATTTTCTCGAAAACCCATTATTTACCGAGATATTAAGGTTTAAAGTTTTTTTTTGAAAATTCCCCTGAAAAATTGATTTTTGGTCAAAAATATAGGTGATCACAGATTTTGCTTATTTTCTCGAAAAACCCATTATTTACCCAGATATTAAGGTTTAAAGTTTTTTTTTGAAAATTCCCCTAAAAAATTGATTTTTGGTCAAAAATATAGGTGATCACAGATTTTGCTTATTTTCTCGAAAAACCCATTATTTACCGAGATATTAAGGTTTAAAGTTTTTTTTTGAAAATTCCCCTAAAAAATTGATTTTTGGTCAAAAATATAGGTGATCACAGATTTTGCTTATTTTCTCGAAAAACCCATTATTTACCGAGATATTAAGGTTTAAAGTTTTTTTTGAAAATTCCCCTAAAAAATTGATTTTTGGTCAAAAATATAGGTGATCACAGATTTTGCTTATTTTCTCGAAAAACCCATTATTTACCGAGATATTAAGGTTTAAAGTTTTTTTTGAAAATTCCCCTAAAAAATTGATTTTTGGTCAAAAATATAGGTGATCACAGATTTTGCTTATTTTCTCGAAAAACCCATTATTTACCGAGATATTAAGGTTTAAAGTTTTTTTTTTGAAAATTCCCCTAAAAAATTGATTTTTGGTCAAAAATATAGGTGATCACAGATTTTGCTTATTTTCTCGAAAAACCCATTATTTACCGAGATATTAAGGTTTAAAGTTTTTTTTGAAAATTCCCCTAAAAAATTGATTTTTGGTCAAAAATATAGGTGATCACAGATTTTGCTTATTTTCTCGAAAAACCCATTATTTACCGAGATATTAAGGTTTAAAGTTTTTTTTTGAAAATTCCCCTAAAAAATTGATTTTTGGTCAAAAATATAGGTGATCACAGATTTTGCTTATTTTCTCGAAAAACCCATTATTTACCGAGATATTAAGGTTTAAAGTTTTTTTTTGAAAATTCCCCTAAAAAATTGATTTTTGGTCAAAAATATAGGTGATCACAGATTTTGCTTATTTTCTCGAAAAACCCATTATTTACCGAGATATTAAGGTTTAAAGTTTGTTTTGAAAATTCCCCTAAAAAATTGATTTTTGGTCAAAAATATAGGTGATCACAGATTTTGCTTATTTTCTCGAAAAACCCATTATTTACCGAGATATTAAGGTTTAAAGTTTTTTTTGAAAATTCCCCTAAAAAATTGATTTTTGGTCAAAAATATAGGTGATCACAGATTTTGCTTATTTTCTCGAAAACCCCATTATTTACCGAGATATTAAGGTTTAAAGTTTTTTTTAAAAAAATTGATTTTTGGCCAAAAATATAGGTGATCACAGATTTTGCTTATTTTCTCGAAAACCCATTATTTACCGAGATATTAAGGTTTAAAGTTTTTTTTGAAAATTCCCCTAAAAAATTGATTTTTGGTCAAAAATACAGGTGATCACAGATTTTGCTTATTTTCTCGAAAAACCCATTATTTACCGAGATATTAAGGTTTAAAGTTTTTTTTGAAAATTCCCCTAAAAAATTGATTTTTGGTCAAAAATACAGGTGATCACAGATTTTGCTTATTTTCTCGAAAAACCCATTATTTACCGAGATATTAAGGGATAAAGTTTTTTTTTTGAAAATTCCCCTGAAAAATTGATTTTTGGTCAAAAATATAGGTGATCACAGATTTTGCTTATTTTCTCGAAAAACCCATTATTTACCGAGATATTAAGGTTTAAAGTTTTTTTTGAAAATTCCCCTAAAAAATTGATTTTTGGTCAAAAATACAGGTGATCACAGATTTTGCTTATTTTCTCGAAAAACCCATTATTTACCGAGATATTAAGGTTTAAAGTTTTTTTTTGAAAATTCCCCTGAAAAATTGATTTTTGGTCAAAAATATAGGTGATCACAGATTTTGCTTATTTTCTCGAAAAACCCATTATTTACCGAGATATTAAGGTTTGAAGTTTTTTTGAAAATTCCCCTAAAAAATTGATTTTTGGTCAAAAATACAGGTGATCACAGATTTTGCTTATTTTCTCGAAAAACCCATTATTTACCGAGATATTAAGGTTTAAAGTTTTTTTTTGAAAATTCCCCTAAAAAATTGATTTTTGGTCAAAAATACAGGTGATCACAGATTTTGCTTATTTTCTCGAAAAACCCATTATTTACCGAGATATTAAGGGATAAAGTTTTTTTTTTGAAAATTCCCCTAAAAAATTGATTTTTGGTCAAAAATATAGGTGATCACAGATTTTGCTTATTTTCTCGAAAAACCCATTATTTACCGAGATATTAAGGTTTAAAGTTTTTTTTTTGAAAATTCCCCTGAAAAATTGATTTTTGGCCAAAAATATAGGTGATCACAGATTTTGCTTATTTTCTCGAAAAACCCATTATTTACCGAGATATTAAGGTTTAAAGTTTTTTTTGAAAATTCCCCTAAAAAATTGATTTTTGGTCAAAAATATAGGTGATCACAGATTTTGCTTATTTTCTCGAAAAACCCATTATTTACCGAGATATTAAGGTTTAAAGTTTTTTTTTGAAAATTCCCCTGAAAAATTGATTTTTGGTCAAAAATATAGGTGATCACAGATTTTGCTTATTTTCTCGAAAAACCCATTATTTACCGAGATATTAAGGTTTAAAGTTTTTTTTTGAAAATTCCCCTGAAAAATTGATTTTTGGCCAAAAATATAGGTGATCACAGATTTTGCTTATTTTCTCGAAAAACCCATTATTTACCGAGATATTAAGGTTTAAAGTTTTTTTTGAAAATTCCCCTAAAAAATTGATTTTTGGTCAAAAATATAGGTGATCACAGATTTTGCTTATTTTCTCGAAAAACCCATTATTTACCGAGATATTAAGGTTTAAAGTTTTTTTTGAAAATTCCCCTGAAAAATTGATTTTTGGTCAAAAATATAGGTGATCACAGATTTTGCTTATTTTCTCGAAAAACC